>CM060276.1:9693065-10282018 GCA_030684275.1 Acipenser oxyrinchus oxyrinchus
GTTGTAGGTGTCGTTTGGCTAGCTGCTGGGACACTGCGCGGGGTCGTTGCTGCCTGTGAGCGCGCTGGGAAGGTTGTAGGTGTCGTTTGCCGGGCAGCTGGACCATGCCCGGTGTCACTGGGGCCCGTGCGCGCTACAAAGGTTGTAGGTGTCATTTGGCGATCCGCTAGGACCCCACGTGGGGTCGCTGGGTTCCGGGCGCGCACTGGGAAGGTGGCAGGTGTCGTTTGGAGAGCCGTTGAGAACCCGCGCGTGGTCGCTGGGGCCCGTGCGCGTGCTGGGAAGGTTGTAGGTGTCATTTGGCGAGCCTCTGTGACCCCGCGTGAGGTCGCTGGGGCTCGTGCGTGCGTTGGGAAGGTGGCAGGTGTCGTTTGGCGAGCCTCTGGGACCCGGCGCGTCGTCGCTGGGGCCTGTGCACGAGCTGGGAAGGTTGTAGGTGTCGTTTGGCGAGCCGATGGGACCCCGCACGCGCGCTTGGAAGGTGGCAGGTGTCATTTGGCGAGCCACTGGGACCCCGCGCAAGGGCACTGGGGCCCGTGCGCACGCTAGAAAGGTTGTAGGTGTCGTTTGGCGAACCGCTGGGACCACGCGCATGGTCGCTGGGGCCCGTGCGCTGGAAAGTTTGTAGGTGTCATTTGTCGAGCCGCTAGGACCCCGCGTGGCGTCACTGGGTCCCGGGCGCGCACTGGGATGGTGGCAGGTGTCATTTGGAGAGCCGTTGAGAACCCGTGCGTAGTCGCTGAGGCCCGTGCGCGTGCTGGGAAGGTTGTAGGTGTCATTTGGCGAGCCTCTGTGACCCCGCGTGAGGTCGCTGGGGCTCGTGCGTGCGTTGGGAATGTGGCAGGTGTCGTTTGGCAAGCCATTGGGACCGCACGCGTGCTGGGAATGTGGCTGGTGTCATTTGGCGAGCCGCTGGGAACCCGTTCAGGGTCGCTGGGGCACGTGCGCGCGCTGGGAAGATTGTAGGTGTCGTTTGGTGAGCCTCTGGGACCCAGCGCGTGGTCGCTGGGGCCCGTGCATGCGCTGGGAAGGTTGTAGGTGTCGTTTGGCCAGCCGCTGGGACCCCGCGTGTGCGCTTGGAAGGTGGCAGGTGTTGTTTGGCGAGCCGCTGGGACCCCGCGTGAGGTCGCTAGGGCCTGTGCGCACGGTAGAAAGGTTGTAGGTGTCGTTTGGCGTGCCGCTGGGACCCGGCGCGTCGTCGCTGGGCCTGTGCACGCGCTGGGAAGGTTGGAGGTGTCGTTTGGCAAGCCGCTGGGACCACGCGCGTGGTCGCTGGGGCCCGTACGCGCTCTAGGAAAGTTGTAGGTGTAGTTTGACAAGCTACTGGGACCCGGCGCGTCGTCGCTGGGGCCCGTGCACGTTAGGAAGTTTGTCGGTGTCATTTGGCTATCCGCTGGGACCACGCGTGGGGTCGCTGGGGTCCATGCGCATGCTGGGAAGGTTGTAGGTGTCATTTGGTAGCCTCTGTGACCCCGCGTGAGGTCGCTGGGGCTCGTGCGAACATTGGGAAGTTGGCAGGTGTCGTTTGGCGAGCCATTGGGACTGCACGCGCGCTGGGAATGTGGCTGTTGTCGTTTGGTGAGCCGCTGGGAACCAGCGTGGGGTCGCTGGGGCCCGTGCACGCTGGGAAGGTTATAGGTGTTGTTTGGTGAGCCTCTGGGACCCGGCGCGTGGTCACTGGGGCCCGTGCACGTGCTGGGAAGGTTGTAGGTGTCGTTTAGCAAGACGCTGGGACCCCGCGCGCACTTGGAAGGTAGGCGGTGTCGTTTGGCGAGCCGCTGGGACCCGGCGTGAGGTCGCTGAGGCCTGTGCGCACGCTAGAAATGTTGTCAGTGTCGTTTGGCGAGCCGCTGGGACCATGCACGTGGTCACTGAGGCCCGTATGCACGCTAGGAACGTGGTAGGTGTCGTTTGGCGAGCCGCTGGGACCACGCGCGAGGTCTCTGGGGCCCGTGCGCGAGCTTGGATAGTTGCAGGTGTCATCTGGTGAGCCTCTGATACCCCGCACGGGGTCGCGGGACCTGTGTGCGCGGTTGGAAGGTTGCAGATGTCGTTTGGCGAGCCACTGGTACCCCGCGCGTGCACTTGGAAGGTGGCAGGTGTCGTTTGGTGAGCCGCTGGGACCCGGCGTGAGGTCGCTGAGGCCTGTGCGCACGCTAGAAATGTTGTAAGTGTCGTTTGGCGAGCCGCTGGGACCATGCACGTGGTCACTGAGGCCCGTATGCACGCTAGGAACGTGGTAGGTGTCGTTTGGCGAGCCGCTGGGACCACGCGCGAGGTCTCTGGGGCCCGTGCGCGAGCTTGGATAGTTGCAGGTGTCGTCTGGTGAGCCTCTGATATCCCGCACGGGGTCGCGGGACCTGTGTGCGCGGTTGGAAGGTTGCAGATGTCGTTTGGTGAGCCACTGGTACCCCGCGCGTGCACTTGGAAGGTGGCAGGTGTCGTTTGGCGAACCGCTGGGACCCCGCGTGAGGTCGCTGGGGCCCGTGCGCACACTAGAATGTTTGTAGGTGTCGTTTGGCGATCCGCTGGGAACACTCGCGCGCGGTCGCTGGGGCCCGTGCGCGCGCTTGGAAGGTTGTAAGTGTCATTTGGCAAGCCTCTGGGACCCGGCGCGTGGTTGCTGGGGCCTGTGCACGCGCTGGGATGGTTGTAGGTGTCGTTTGGTGAGCCGATGGGACCCCGCACTTGCGCTTCGAAGGTGGCAGGTGTCGTTTAGCGAGACGCTGGGAACCCGCGTTCGCACTTAGAAGGTGGCAGGTGTTGTTTGGCGAGCCGCTGGAACTCCGCACGGAATCGCTGGGGCCCGTGCACGCTGGAAAGGAGGCAGGTGTCGTTTGGCTACCCGCTGGGACACTGCGCCGGGTCGCTGTGGCTCGTGCGCTCGCTGGGAAGGTGGCAGGTGTCGTTTGGTGAGCCGCTTGGACTCCGTGCGCCAGTTTGGAATGTGGCAGGTGTCGTTTGGCTAGCCTCTGGGACCCCGCGTGTGGTCACTGGTGCCCATGCCCGCGCTGGGAAGGTTGTAGGTTTCGTTTTGGCGAGCCGCTGGGACCCTGCGTGCATGCTTGGAAGGTGGCATGTGTCATTTAGCAAGCCGCTGGGACGTCGCTCGAGGTTGCTGGGGCCGGTGCGAGCGCTGGGATGGTTGCAGATGTCGTTTGTCGAGCCTCTGGGACCCCGTGCGGGGTCGCTGGGGCTTGTGCGCGTGCTGGGAAGGTGGCAGGTGTCGTTTGGCGAGACGCTGGGACCCCGCGCTCACACTTAGAAGGTGGCAGGTGTTGTTTGGCGAGCCGCTGGAACCCCTCGCGGAGTCGCTGGGGTCCGTGCGCGCTAGGAAGATTGTAGGTGTCGTTTGGCGAGCCGCTGGGACCACGCGGGTGGCTGCTGGGGCACGTATGCGAGCTTGGATGGTTGCAGATGTCGTCTGAGGAGCCTCTGGGACTCCGCGCGGGGTCGCGGGAACTGTGTGCGTGCTTGGAAGGTTGCAGATGTCATTTGGCGACCTGCTGGGACCCCGTGCGTGCGCTTGAAAGGTGGTAGGTGTCGTTTGGCGAGCCCCTGGGATCCCACGCGGGTCGCTGGGGCCCGTGTGCTCACTGGGAAGGTGGCAGGTGTCATTTGGCGACCCGCTGGGTCCCCGTGCGCGCGCTTGAAAGGTGGCAGGTTTCATTTGGCGAGCCTCTGTGACCCCACGTGAGGTCGCTGGGGGTCATGCGCGCGTTGGGAAGGTGGCAGGTGTCGTTTGGCGAGCCTTTGGGACCGCACTCGCACTGGGAATGTGGTTGGTGTCGTTTGGTGAGCTGCTGGGAACCACCGCGGGGTCACTGGGCCCCGTGCGCGTGCTGGGAAAGTTGTAGGTGTCTTTTGGCGAGCCCCTGGGATACTGCGCAGGGTCGTTGCTGCCTGTGAGCGCGCTGGGAAGGTTGTAGGTGTCATTTGCCGGGCCACTGGACCCCGCCCGGTGTCACTGGGGCCCGTGCGCGCTACAAAGGTTGTAGGTGTCATTTGGCGATCCATTAGAACACTGCGTGGGGTCGCTGGGTCCCGGGCGCGCACTGGGAAGGTGGCAGGTGTCATTTGGAGAGCCGTTGAGAACCCGTGCGTGGTCGCTGGGGCCCGTGCGCGTGCTGGGAAGGTTGTAGGTGTCATTTGGCGAGCCTCTGTTACCCCGCGTGAGGTCGCTGGGGCTCGTGCGTGCGTTGCGAAGGTGGCAGGTGTCGTTTGGCGAGCCTCTGGGACCCGGCGCGTCGTCGCTGGGGCCTGTGCACAAGCTGGGAAGGTTGTAGGTGTCGTTTGGCGAGCCGATGGGACCCCGCACGTGCGCTTGGAAGGTGGCAGGTGTCATTTGGCGAGCCACTGGGACCCCGCGCGAGGGCACTGGGTCCCGTGCACACGCTAGAAAGGTTGTAGGTGTCGTTTGGCAAGCCGCTGGGACCACGCGCATGGTCGCTGGGGCCCTTGCGCTACAAAGTTTGTAGGTGTCATTTGTCGAGCCGCTAGGACCCCGCGTGGCGTCACTGGGTCCCGGGCGCGCACTGGGAAGGTGGCAGGTGTCATTTGGAGAGCTGTTGAGAACCCGTGCGTGGTCGCTGAGGCCCGTGCGCGTGCTGGGAAGGTTGTAGGTGTCATTTGGCGAGCCTCTGTGACCCCGCGTGAGGTCGCTGGGGCTCGTGCGTGCGTTGGGAATGTGGCAGGTGTCGTTTGGCAAGCCATTGGGACCGCACGCATGCTGGGAATGTGGCTGGTGTCATTTGGCGAGCCGCTGGGAACCCATTCGGGGTCGCTGGGGCACGTGCGCGCGCTGGGAAGGTTATAGGTGTTCTTTGGTGAGCCTCTGGGACCCGGCGCGTGGTCACTGGGGCCCGTGCACGTGCTGGGAAGGTTGTAGGTGTCGTTTAGCAAGACGCTGGGACCCCGCGCGCACTTGGAAGGTAGGAGGTGTCGTTTGGCGAGCCGCTGGGACCCGGCGTGAGGTCGCTGAGGCCTGTGCGCATGCTAGAAATGTTGTAAGTGTCGTTTGGCGAGCCGCTGGGACCATGCACGTGGTCACTGAGGCCCGTATGCACGCTAGGAACATGGTAGGTGTCTTTTGGCGAGCCGCTGGGACCACGCGCGAGGTCTCTGGGGCCCGTGCGCGAGCTTGGATAGTTGCAGGTGTCGTCTGGTGAGCCTCTGATACCCCGCACGGGTTCGCGGGACCTGTGTGCGCGGTTGGAAGGTTGCAGATGTCGTTTGGCGAGCCACTGGTACCCCGCTCGTGCACTTGGAAGGTGGCAGGTGTCGTTTGGCGAACCGCTGGGACCCCGCGTGATGTCGCTGGGGCCCGTGCGCACACTAGAATGTTTGTAGGTGTCGTTTGGCGATCCGCTGGGAACACTCGCGCGCGGTCGCTGGGGCCCGTGCGCGCGCTTGGAAGGTTGTAAGTGTCGTTTGGCGAGCCTCTGGGACCCGGCGCGTGTTTGCTGGGGCCTGTGCACGCGCTGGGATGGTTGTAGGTGTCGTTTGGTGAGCCGATGGGACCCCGCACTTGCGCTTCGAAGGTGGCAGGTGTCGTTTAGCGAGACGCTGGGAACCCGCGTTCGCACTTAGAAGGTGGCAGGTGTTGTTTTTCGAGCCGCTGGAACTCCGCACGGAATCGCTGGGGCCCGTGCACGCTGGAAAGGAGGCAGGTGTCGTTTGGCGACCCGCTGGGACACTGCGCTGGGTCGCTGTGGCTCGTGCGCTCGCTGGGAAGGTGGCAGGTGTCGTTTGCGAGCCGCTTGGACTCCGTGCGCCAGTTTGGAATGTGGCAGGTGTCGTTTGGCTAGCCTCTGGGACCCCGCGTGTGGTCACTGGTGCCCATGCCCGCGCTGGGACGGTTGTAGGTTTCGTTTTTGCGAGCCGCTGGGACCCTGCGTGCATGCTTGGAAGGTGGCATGTGTCGTTTAGCAAGCCGCTGGGACGTCGCGCGAGGTTGCTGGGGCTTGTGCGCGTGCTGGGAAGGTGGCAGGTGTCGTTTGGCGAGCCGATGGGACCCCGCACGCGCGCTTGGAAGGTGGCAGGTGTCGTTTGGCGAGACGCTGGGACCCCGCGCTCACACTTAGAAGGTGGCAGGTGTTGTTTGGCGAGCCGCTGGAACCCCTCGCGGAGTCGCTGGGGCCCGTGCGCGCTAGGAAGATTGTAGGTGTCGTTTGGCGAGCCGCTGGGACCACGCGGGTGGCTGCTGGGGCACGTATGCGAGCTTGGATGGTTGCAGATGTTGTCTGAGGAGCCTCTGGGACTCCGCGCGGGGTCGCGGGAACTGTGTGCGTGCTTGGAAGGTTGCAGATGTCATTTGGCGACCTGCTGGGACCCCGTGCGTGCGCTTGAAAGGTGGTAGGTGTCGTTTGGCGAGCCCCTGGGATCCCACGCGGGTCGCTGGGGCCTGTGTGCTCACTGGGAAGGTGGCAGGTGTCATTTGGCGACCCGCTGGGTCCCCGTGTGCGCGCTTGAAAGGTGGCAGGTTTCATTTGGCGAGCCTCTGTGACCCCACGTGAGGTCGCTGGGGGTCGTGCACGCGTTGGGAAGGTGGCAGGTGTCGTTTGGCGAGCCTTTGGGACCGCACGCGCACTGGGAATGTGGTTGGTGTCGTTTGGTGAGCTGCTGGGAACCACCGCGGGGTCGCTGGGCCCCGTGCGCGTGCTGGGAAGGTTGTAGGTGTCTTTTGGCGAGCCCCTGGGATACTGCGCGGGGTCGTTGCTGCCTGTGAGCGCGCTGGGAAGGTTGTAGGTGTCATTTGCCGGGCCGCTGGACCCCGCCCGGTGTCACTGGGGCCCGTGCGCGCTACAAAGGTTGTAGGTGTCATTTGGCGATCCACTAGAACCCCGCGTGGGGTCGCTGGGTCCCGGGCGCGCACTGGGAAGGTGGCAGGTGTCATTTGGAGAGCCGTTGAGAACCCGTGTGTGGTCGCTGGGGCCCGTGCGCGTGCTGGGAAGGTTGTAGGTGTCATTTGGCGAGCCTCTGTTACCCCGCGTGAGGTCGCTGGGGCTCGTGCGTGCGTTGCGAAGGTGGCAGGTGTTGTTTGGCGAGCCTCTGGGACCCGGCGCGTCGTCGCTGGGGCCTGTGCACGAGCTGGGAAGGTTGTAGGTGTCGTTTGGCGAGCCGATGGGACCCCGCACGTGCGCTTGGAAGGTGGCAGGTGTCATTTGGCGAGCCACTGGGACCCCGCGCGAGGGCACTGGGTCCCGTGCGCACGCTAGAAAGGTTGTAGGTGTCGTTTGGCAAGCGGCTGGGACCACGCGCATGGTCGCTGGGGCCCGTGCGCTACAAAGTTTGTAGGTGTCATTTGTCGAGCCGCTAGGACCCCGTGTGGCGTCACTGGGTCCCGGGCGCGCACTGGGAAGGTGGCAGGTGTCATTTGGAGAGCTGTTGAGAACCCGTGCGTGGTCGCTGAGGCCCGTGCGCGTGCTGGGAAGGTTGTAGGTGTCATTTGGCGAGCCTCTGTGACCCCGCGTGAGGTCGCTGGGGCTCGTGCGTGCATTGGGAATGTGGCAGGTGTCGTTTGGCAAGCCATTGGGACCGCACGCGTGCTGGGAATGTGGCTGGTGTCATTTGGCGAGCCGCTGGGAACCCGTTCGGGGTCGCTGGGGCACGTGCGCGCGCTGGGAAGGTTATAGGTGTTCTTTGGTGAGCCTCTGGGACCCGGCGCGTGGTCACTGGGGCCCGTGCATGTGCTGGGAAGGTTGTAGGTGTCGTTTAGCAAGACGCTGGGACCCCGCGCGCACTTGGAAGGTAGGAGGTGTCGTTTGGCGAGCCGCTGGGACCCGGCGTGAGGTCGCTGAGGCCTGTGCGCACGCTAGAAATGTTGTAAGTGTCGTTTGGCGAGCCGCTGGGACCATGCACGTGGTCACTGAGGCCCGTATGCACGCTAGGAACGTGGTAGGTGTCGTTTGGCGAGCCGCTGGGACTCCGTGCGCCAGTTTGTAAGGTGGCAGGTGTCGTTTGGCGAGCCTCTGGGACCCCGCGTGTGGTCGCTGGTGCCCATGCCCGCGCTGGGTAGGTTGTAGGTTTCGTTTGGCAAGCCACTGGGACCCTGCGTGCATGCTTGGAAGGTGGCAGGTGTCGTTTAGCAAGCCGCTGGGACGTCGCGCGAGGTTGCTGGGGCCGGTGCGAGCGCTGGGATGGTTCCAGATGTCGTTTGTCGAGCCTCTGGGACCCCGCGCGGGGTCGCTGGGGCTTGTTCGCGCGCTGGGAAGGTGGCAGGTGTCGTTTGGCGAACAGCTGGGACAATGCGCGTGGTCGCTGGGGACAGTGCGCGCACTTGGTGGGTTGTAGATGTCTTTTGGCGAGCCTCTGGGACCCCGCGCACGGTCGCTGGGGCCCTCACACGCACTGGGATGGTTGCTGATTTCGTTTGGCGAGCCTCTGGGACCCCGCGCAGGGTCGCTGTGGCTTGTGCTCGTGCTGAGAAGATTGCAGGTGTCGTTTGGCGATCTGCTGGGAACCCGCGTGGTGTCGCTGGGGCCCGTGCGCGCCGTGGAAAGGTGTCAGATGTCACTTGGCGAGCCGCTGGAACGCCGCACGTGGTCATTTGGGCCCGTATGCGCGCTCGGAAGGTTGTAAGTGTCGTTTGGCGATCTCCTGGCACCCCGTGCTGGGTAGCTCGGGCTAGTGCACGCGCTGGGAAGGTGGCAGGTGTTGTTTGGCGAGCCGCTGAGACCCAACGTGAGGTCGCTTGGGCTCGTGCGCGCGCTGGGAAGGTGGCAGGTGTTGTTTGGCGAGCCGCTGTGACACGGCGCGGGGTCACTGGGGCTCATACGCGCACTGGAAAGGTGGCAGATGTTGTTTTGCGAGTTGCTGGGACCCCGCGAGGGTTTACTGGGTCCTGTGCACGCGCTGCGAAGGTGGCAGGTGTCGTTTGGCGAGCCGCTGGGTCCCTGCGCGAGGTTGCTTGGTGTCGTGTGCGCAATGGGAAGGTGGCAGGTTTCGTTTGGCGAGCCTCTGGGATGCCGCGCGTTGTCGCTGGGGCACGTGTGCACGCTAGGAAGGTTGTAGGTGTTGATTGGCGAGCCCCTAGGACTCCACGTGGAGTCGCTGGGGCTCGTGTGCACACTGGGAATTAGGCAGGTGTCGTTTGGCGAGCCACTGGGACACTGCGCCTGGTCGCTGGGACAACGCATGCCCGTTTCGAAGGTGGCAGGTGTCGTTTGGCGAGCCTCTGGGATGTTGCGCGAGGTTGCTGGGGTCCGTGAGAGCGCTGGCATGGTTGCAGATGTCGTTTGGCGAGCCTCTGGGTCCACACGCGCGGTCGCTGGAGACCGTGCGAGCGCTGGGATGGTTGCAGATGTCGTTTGTCGAGCCTCTTGGACCCCGCGCAGGGTCGCTGGGGCTCATGTGTGAGCTGGGAAGGTTGCAGGTCTTGTTTGGTGACCCGCTGGGACCCGGCGCGTGGTCGCTGGGGTCAGTGCACGCACTTGGTGGGTTGTAGGTGTCTTTTGGCGAGCCTCTGGGACCCCACGCACGGTCGCTGGGGCCCGTACACGCGCTGGGAAGGTTGCAGATGTCGTTTGGCGAGCCTCTGGGCCCCCGCGCAGGGTCGCTGGGGCCCGTGCGCGCCCTGGAAAGGTGGCAGGTGTCACTTGGCGAGCTGCTCGGACGGCGCACGTGGTCGCTGGTGCCCTTGCGCGCTGGGAAGGTTGTAGGTGTTGTTTGGCGAGCTCCTGGGATCCCGTGCGGGGTCGCTAGGGCTCGTGCGCGTGCTGGAATGGTTGCAGATGTCGTTTGGCCAGCCTCTCGGACCCCGCGCAGGGTTGCTGTGGCTCGTGCGTGTGCTGAGAAAATGGCAGGTGTCGTTTGGCGAGCAGCTGGGAACCCGCGTGGGGTCGCTGGGGCCGTGCGCGCCCTGGAAAGGTGGCAGGTGTTGTTTGGCGAGCCGCTGGGACGCCACACGAGGTCGCTGGGGATCGTGAGCGTGCTGGGAAGGTGGCAGGTGTCGTTTGGTGAGCCGCTGGGACACGGCGCAGGGTCGCTGGGGCTCGTCCGCGAACTGGGACGGTGGCAGGTGTTCTTTGGCAAGCCGCTGGAACCTGTGCGGGGTCACTTTGGACGGTGCATGCACTGGTAAGGTTGTAGGTGTCGTTTGGCAAGCCTCTGGGACCCGCGCGGGGTCGCAGCAGCTCGTGCGCGCACTGGGAAGGTAGCAGGTGTCGTTTGGCGAGCCGCTGTGACACGGCGCGGGGTCGCTGGGGCTCGTACGCACACTGGAAAGGTGGCAGATGTTGTTTTGCGAGCCGCTGGGACCCCGCGAGGGTTCACTGGGTCCTGTGCTCGCGCTGCGAAGGTGGCAGATTTCGTTTGGCGATCCGCTGGGACCCTGCTCGAGGTTGCTTAGTGTCGTGCGCGCGAGCCGCTGGGAATCCGCACGGGGTCGCTGTGGCTTGTGCGCGCATTGGGAAGGTGGCAGGTGTCGTTTGGCGACCTGCTGGGACACTGCGCCGGGTCGCTGTGGCTCGTGCGCGCGCTGGGAAGATGGCAGGTGTCGTTTGGCGAGCCGCTGGGACTCCGTGCGCCAGTTTGGAAGGTGGCAGGTGTCGTTTGGCGAGCCTCTGGGACCCTGGGGCGTGTGGTCGCTGGTGCCCATGCCTGCGCTGGGAAGGTTGTAGGTTTCATTTGGCGAGCCGCTGGGACCCTGCGTGCATGCTTGGAAGGTGGCAGGTGTCGTTTAGCAAGCCGCTGGGACGTCGCGCGAGGTTGCTGGGGCTGGTGCAAGCGCTGGAATGGTTGCAGATGTCGTTTGTCGAGCCTCTGGGACCCCGCGCGGGGTCACTGGGGATTGTGCGCGCGCTGGGAAGGTGGCAGGTGTCGTTTGGCGAACCGCTGGGACCCCGCGCAGGGTCGCTGTGGCTCGTGCTCGTGCTGATAAGATTGCAGGTGTTGTTTGGCTATCCGCTGGGAACCCGCGTGGTGTCGCTGGGGCCCCTTTGCGCCCTGGAAAGGTGTCATATGTCACTTGGAGAGCCGCTGGGACGCCGTACGTGGTCAATTGGGCCCGTATGCGCGCTGGGAAGGTTGTAGGTGTCGTTTGGCGATCTCCTGGGACCCCGTGCGTGGTAGCTCGGGCTCGTGCACGCGCTGGGATGGTGGCAGGTGTCGTTTGGCAAGCCACTGTGACGGCGCGCGGTCACTGGGGCTCGTACGCGCACTGGAAAGGTGGCAGATGTTGTTTTGCGATTTGCTGGGACTCCGCGAGGGTTTACTGGGTCCTGAGCGCGCGCTGCGAAGGTGGCAGGTGTCGTTTGGCGAGCCGCTGGGTCCCTGCGCGAGGTTGCTTGGGAAGGTGGCAGGTCTTGTTTGGTGACCCGCTGGGACCCGGCGCGTGGTCGCTGGGGCCAGTGCGCGCACTTGGTGGGTTGTAGGTGTCTTTTGGCGAGCCTCTGGGACCCCACGCACGGTCGCTGGGGCCCTCATACGCGCTGGGATGGTTGCAGATGTCGTTTGGCGAGCCTCTGGGACCCCGCTCAGGGTCGCTGTGGCTCATGCTCGTGCTGAGAAGATTGCAGGTGTCGTTTGGCGATCCGCTGGGAACCCGCGTGGTGTCGCTGGGGCCAGTTCGCGCCCTGGAAAGGTGTCATATGTCACTTGGCGAGCCGCTGGGACGCCGTACGTGGTCAATTGGGCCCGTATGCGCGCTGGGAAGGTTGTAGGTGTCGTTTGGCGAGCTCCTGGGACCCCGTGCGGGGTAGATGGGGCTCGTGCGCGCGCTAAGATGGTGGCAGGTGTCGTTTGGCGAGCCGCTGAGACCCCACGTGAGGTCGCTTGGGCTCGTGCGCGCGCTTGGAAGGTGGCAGGTGTTGTTTGGCGAGCCGCTGTGACACGGCGCGTGGTCACTGGGGCTCGTACGCGCACTGGAAAGGTGGCAGATGTTGCTTTGCGATTTGCTGGGACCCCGCGAGGGTTTACTGGGTCCTTAGCGCGTGCTGCGAAGGTGGCAGGTGTCGTTTGGCGAGCCGCTGGGTCCCTGCGCAAGGTTGCTTGGTGTCGTGTGCGCAGTGGGAAGGTGGTAGGTGTCGTTTGGCGAACCTCTGGGACCCCGCGCAGGGTCGCTGGGGCCCGTGCGCGCCCTGGAAAGGTGGCAGGTGTCACTTGGCGAGCAGCTGGGACGCCGCACGTGGTCGCTGGGTCTCGTGCACACGCTGGGAAGGTGGCAATTGTCGTTTGGTGAGCCGCTGGGACACTGCACGGGGTCGCTGTGGCTCGTGCGTGCGCTGGGAAGGTAGCAGGTGTCGTTTGGCAAGCCGCTGTGACACGGCGCGGGGTCGCTGGGGATCGTACGCGCACTGGAAAGGTGGCAGATGTTGTTTTGCGAGCCGCTGGGACCCCGCGAGGGTTCACTGGGTCCTGTGCGCGCGCTGCGAAGGTGGCAGGTGTCGTTTGGCGATCCGCTGGGACCCTGCTCGAGGTTGCTTGGTGTCGTGCGCGCGAGCCGCTGGGAATCTGCACGGGGTCGCTGTGGCTTGTGCGCGCGTTGGGAAGGTGGCAGGTGTCATTTGGCGAGCTGCTGTGACACGGCGCGGGGTCGCTGGGGCCAGTGCGTGCGCTTGGTGGGTTGTAGGTTAGGTGTCTTTTTGTGAGCCTCTAGGACCCCGCTCACAGTCGCTGGGGCCTGTACGGGCGCTGGGATGGTTGCAGATGTCGTTTGGCTAGCCTCTGGGACCCCGCGCAGGGTCGCTGTAGCTCGTGCGCGTGCTGAGAAGATGGCAGGTGTCGTTTGGCGAGCCGCTGTGAACCCGCGTGGGGTTGCTCGGGCCGTGCGCGCCCTGGAAAGGTGGCAGGTGTCACTTGGAGGGCCGCTGGGACGCCGCACGTGGTCGCTGGGGCCCGTGTGCGTGCTGGGAAGGTTGTAGGTGTCATTTGGCGAGCTCCTGGGACGCCGTGCGGGGTTTGCTCGGGGTCGTGCGTGCGCTGGGATGGTGGCAGGTGTCATTTGGCGAGCCGCTGGGACCCCACGCGAGGTCGCTGGGGCTCGTGCTCGCGCTGGGAAGGTGGTAGGTGTCGTTTGGCAAGCCGCTGGGACCGCGCGTGGGGTCGCTACGGCCAGTGCGCTCGCTTGGTGGGTTGTAGGTGTCGTTTGGAGAGCTCCTGGGACCCCACGCGAGGTCGCTGGGGCTCGTGCGCGCGCTGGGAAGGTGGCAGATGTCGTTTGACGGGTCTCTGGGACCCCGCGCGGGGTCGCTGTGTCTCGTGCGCGTGCTGAGAAGATGGCAGTTGTCGTTTGGCGAGCCGCTGGGACCCCGCGAGGTCGCTGGGGCCCGTGCGCGCTGGGATGGTTGCAGATGTTGTTTGGCGAGCCACTGGGACTCCGCACGTGGTCTCTGGGGCCCGTGCGCGCACTGGGAAGGTTGTAGGTGTCGTTTGGCGAGCTCCTGAGACCCCGCGCGGGGTCGCTCGGGCTCGTGCGCGCGCTGGGAAGGTGGCAGGTATCATTTGGCGAATTGCTGGGACCTTGCGCTGGGTCGCTGGGGCCCGTGCTCGCGCAGGGAAGGTTGTAGGTGTATTTTGGTGAACCCCAGGGACCCCAAGCGTGTTCACTGAAGCTTGTGCGTGCCCTGGGAAGATGGCAGGTGTCGTTTGGCGAGCCTCCTGGGAACCCGCACGTGGTCGTTGGGGCACGTGCGCGCGCCGGGAAGGTTGTAGGTGTCATGTTGCATGCCGCTGGGACCCCCGCAGGGTCGCTTAGGCCCGTATGCGCCCTGGAAAGGTGCCAGGTGTCTTTTGGTGAGCTGCTGGGACTCTGCGCGTGGTCGCTGGGGCCCGTGTGCGCGCTGGGAAGGTTGTAGGTGTCGTTTGGCTAGCCGCTGGAACCCTGCGCGCGGTCGCTGGGGCCCGTGCGTGCGCTGGGAAGGTGGCAGGTGTCGTTTGGCGAGGCGCTGGGACCCCGCACATGGTCCCTGGGGCCCATGCGCGCTCTGGGAAGGTTGTAGGTTTCGTTTGCGAGCCGCTGGGACCCCGCGCGCACACTTGTAACGTGGCATTTGTCGTGTCGCGAGCCGCTGGGACCTCGTGCGATGGTTCTGGTGCCCGTGCGAGCGTTGGGATGGTTGCAGATGTCGTTTGGCGAGCCGCTGGGACCACACGCGCGGTCGCTGGGGCCCGTGCAAGTGCTGGGATGGTTGCAGATGTTGTTTGTCGTGCCTCTGGGACCCCGCACGTGGTCTCTGGGGCCTGTGCACGCGCTGGGATTGTTGCAGATGTTGTTTGTCGTGCCTCTGGGACCCCGCACGGGGTCGCTGGGGCTCATGCGCACGCTGGGAAGGTTGCAGGTCTCGTTTGGCAATCCGCTGGGACCCCGCGCGGGGTCGCTGAGGATTGTGCGCGTGCTGGAACAGTGGCAGGTGTCGTTTTTGCGAGCCGCTGGGATCGCACGCTAGGTCGCTGGGGTTCGTACGCGCGCTGGGAAGGTGGCAGGTGTCGTTTGGCAAGCCGCTGGAACACGGCGCGGTGTTGCTTGGGCTCGTCCGCGCACTGGGACGGTGGCAGGTGTTGTTTGGCAAGCCGCTTTAAACCGTGCAGGGTAACTTTGGACCGTGCGCGCGCTGGGAAGGTTTTAGGTTTCATTTGGCGATCCTCTGGGACCCGCGCTGGGTTGCTGCAGCTCGTGCGCGCTGCGAAGGTGGCAGGTGTCGTTTGGCGATCCGCTGGGACCCCGCGGGTTCGCTGGGGCCTGTGCGCATGCTGGGAAGGTGGCAGGTGTTGTTTGGTGACCCGCTGGGACCCTGCGCTGGGTCGCTGGGGCTCGTATGCACACTGGGAAGGTGGCAGGTGTCGTTTGGCGAGCTGCTGGGACCTGCACGGGGTCGCTGTGGCACGTGCGCACGCTTGGAAGGTGCAGGTGTCTTTTGGAGAGCCCCTGGGACCCCGCGCGGGGTCGCTGGGGCTCGTGTGCACGCTGGCAAGGTGGCAGGTGTCGTTTGGCGAGCCGCTGGGGAACCCATGCAGGGTCGCTGGGGCCAGTGCGCGCGCTGGGAAGGTTGTAGGTGTCTTTTGGCGAACCCCTGGGACCACAAGCGGGGTTGCTGGGGCTCGTGCGCGTACTTGGAAGATGGCAGGTGTCATTTGGCGAGCCTGTGGTTCCCCACACGCTCTTGGAAGGTGGCAGGTGTCGATTTGCGAGCCGCTGGGACCCCGTGGAAGGTCGCTGGGGCCCGTGCCCGTGCTGGGAAGGTTGCAGATGTCGTTTGGCGATCCCCTGGGACCACGCGCTGGGTCGCTTGGGCTCGTGCACGAGCTGGGACGGTGGCAGGTGTTGTTTGGTGAGCCACTGGAACCCCGTGTGGGGTCGCGGGGGCTCGTGTGTGTGCTGGGAAGGTGGCAGGTGTCGTTTGGCGATCCCCTGGGACCACGCGGTCGCTGGCGTTGGGAAGGTGGCAGGTGTCGTTTGGCGAGCCGCTGGGACTTCGCGCGTGGTCGCTGGGGCTTGTGCGCGCGCTGGGAAGTTTGAAGGTGTCGTTTGGCGAGCCGCTGGGACCCCGCGTGGTCGTTGGGGCCCGTGCGCGTGCTGGGAAGGTTGCAGATGTCGTGTGGCGAGCCGATGGACCCCGCGCGGGTTCGCTGGGGCCCGTGCGCGCGCTGGGAAGGATGTAGGTGCCGTTTGGCGAGCCGCAGGGACCCCACACGCGCGTTTGGAAGGTGGCAGGTATCGTTTGGCGAGCCGCTGGGAACCCGTGTGAGGTCGCTGTGGCCCGTGCGCGCTGCGAAGGTTGCAGATGTGGATTGGCGAGCTGCTGGGACCCCGCACCGGGTCGCTTGGGCCTTTGCGCGCCATGGAAAGGTGGTAGGTGTCGTTTGGCGAGTAGCTTGGACCCTGCGCGGGTTCACTGGGGCCCGTGCGCGCCATGGAAAGGTGGTAGGTGTCGTTTGGCGAGTAGCTGGGACCCTGCGCGGGTCACTGGGCCCGTGCGCGCCATGGAAAGGTGGTAGGTGTCATTTGGCGAGTAGCTGGGACCCTGCGCGGGTCCACTGGGGCCCGTGCGCGCGCTGGGAAGGTTGTAGGTGTCGTTTGGCGAGCCTCTGGGATACCGCGCGAGGTTGCTTGGGTTCGTGCGCACGCTGGGAAGGTTGCAGATGTCGTTTTGCGAGCCGCTGGGACCACGCGCGGGGTCGCTGGGGCCCGTGCATGCGCTGGGAAGGTTGTAGGTGTCGTTTGGTGAGCCTCTGGGACTCCGCGCTCGCGCTTTGAAGGTGGCAGGTGTCGTTTGGTGAGCCGCTGGGACCCCGTGCATGGTCGTTGGGGCCCGTGCGCGCACTGGGAAGGTTGCAGATGTCGTTTGGCGAGCTGCTGGGACCACGCGCGCCGTTGCTGGGGCCCGTGCGCGCTGGGAGGTGCAGGTTTCGTTTGGCGGCTGGGTCGCTGGGGCTGTGCGCGCTGGGAAGGTTGTAGGTGTCGTTTGGCGAGCCGCTGGGACCCTGCGCGGGTCCACTGGGGCCCGTGCGCGCGCTGGGAAGGTTGTAGGTGCCGTTTGGCGAGCCGCTGGGATCATGCACGCGGTCGCTGGGGCCCGTGCTTGCCCTGGGATGGTTGCAGATGTTGTTTGGCGAGCCTCTAGGACCCTCGTCTGGTTACAGTGGCTCGTGCACGAGCTGGGAAGGTGGCAGGTGTCGTTTGGCGACCCGCTGGGACCCCACGCGGGTTTGCTGGGGCTCGTGCACGAGCTGGGAAGGTGGCAGGTGTCGTTTGGCGAGCCGCTGGGACCCTGCGTGGGGTCGCTGGGGCTCGTGTGCGTGCTGGGAAGGTGGCAGGTATCCTTTGGCGAGCCGCTGGGACCCCGCGGGTCGCTGGGCCGTGCGCTTGGAAGGTGGCAGGTGTCGTTTGGTGAGCCGCTGGGACCCCGCGCGAGGTCGCTGGGGTACGTGCTCGTGCTGGGAATGTTGCAGGTATCATTTGGCTAGACGCTGTGATCCCGCGCGGGGTCGCTGGGGCCCGTGCGCGCTCTGGGATGGTTGTAGGTGTCGTTTGGCGAGCCTCTGGGACCCCGCGCGGGGTTGCTAGGGCTTGTGCGCGTGCTGGGAAGAGTGCAGGTGTCGTTTGGCGACCCGCTGGGACCCTGCATGGGGTCGCTGGGGCTCGTGCGGATGCTGGGAAGTTGGCAGGTGTCGTTTGGCTGAGCCTCTGGGACACCGCGCTGGGTGGCTGGTGCCCGTGCGCTCCCTGGAAAAGTGCCAGGTGTCGTTTGGAGATCCGCTGGGACCCTGCACGTGGTCGCTGGGGCCCGTGCGCGTGCTGGGAAGGTTGTAGGTGTCTTTTGGAGAGCCCCTGGGACCCGCGCGGGTCGCTGGGGCCCGTGCGCGCGCTGGGAAGGTGGCAGGTGTCGTTTGGCGAGCCGCTGGGACCCCGCGTGGGTCGCTGGGGCCGTGCGCGCGCTGGGAAGGTTGCAGGTGTCGTTTGGCGAGCCGCTGGGACCCGCGCGGGTCGCTGGGGCCCGTGCGCCGCTGGGAAGGTGTGCAGGTGTCGTTTGGCGAGCCGCTGGGACCCGCGGGTCGCTGGGCCGTGCGCTGGGAAGGTGGCAGGTGTCGTTTGGCGAGCCGCTGGGACCCGCGCGGGTCGCTGGGGCCCGTGCGCGCTGGGAAGGTTGCAGGTGTCGTTTGGCGAGCCGCTGGGATCCCGCGTGTGGTCGCTGGGGCCCGTGCGCACGCTGGGAAGGTTGTAGGGGTCGTTTGGCGAGCCGCTGGTACCCCGCGCGAGGTCGCTGGGGCCCGTGCGCGCGCTGGGAAGGTTGCAGGTGTCGTTTGGCGAGCCGCTGGGACCCCGCGGGGTCGCTGGGGCCCGTGCACGTGCTGGGAAGGTTGCAGGTGTCGTTTGGCTAGCTGCTGGACTCCGCGCGGGGTCGCTGGGGCTCGTGCGCGTGCTGGGAAGGTGGCAGGTGTCGTTTGGCGAGCCGCTGGGATCCCGCGCGAGATCTCTGGGGCTCGTGCGCGTGCTGGGAAGGTTGCAGATGTCGTTTGGCGAGCCGCTGGGACCACGCGCGTGGTCGCTGGGGCCCGTGCGCGCGCTGGGAAGGTTGCAGATGTCGTTTGGCGAGCCGCTGGGACCAACGCGGGTCGCTGGGGCCCGTCGCGCGCTGGGAAGGTTGCAGGTGTCGTTTGGCGAGCCGCTGGGACCCGCGCGGGTCGCTGGGGCTCGTGGTCGCGCTGGGAAGTCTGCAGATGTCGTGTGGCGAGCCGCTGGGACCCCGTGCGGGGTCGCTGGGGCTCGTGCGTGCGCTGGGAAGGTTGCAGATGTCGTTTGGCGAGCCGCTGGGACCCGCGCGGGTCGCTGGGGCCGTGTGCGCGCTGGGAAGGTGGCAGGTGTCGTTTGGCGAGCCGCTGGGACCCGTGCGGGGTCGCTGGGGCCCGTGCGCGCTGGGAAGGTTGCAGGTGTCGTTTGGCGAGCCGCTGGGACCCGCGCGGGTCGCTGGGGCCCGTCGCGCGCTGGGAAGGTTGCAGGTGTCGTTTGGCGAGCCGCTGGGACCCGCGCGGGTCGCTGGGGCCTGTGCGCGCGCTGGGAAGGTTGCAGGTGTCGTTTGGCGAGCCGCTGGGACCCGCGCGGGTCGCTGGGGCCCGTGCGCGCCTGGGAAGGTGGCAGGTGTCGTTTGGCGAGCCGCTGGGACCCGCGCGGGTCGCTGGGGCCCGTGCGCGCGCTGGGAAGGTTGCAGGTGTCGTTTGGCGAGCCGCTGGGACCCGCGCGGGGTCGCTGGGGCCCGTGCGAGCGCTGGGAAGGTTGCAGGTGTCGTTTGGCGAGCCGCTGGGACCCGCGCGGGGTCGCTGGGGCCCGTGTGCGCGCTGGTAAGGTTGTAGGTGTCGTTTCGCGAGCCGCTGGGACCCGCGCGTGGTCGCTGGGGCCCGTGCGCGCTGCTGGGAAGGTTGCAGGTGTCGTTTGGCGAGCCGCTGGGACCCGCGCGGGTCGCTGGGGCCCGTGCGCGCGCTTGGATGGTTGCAGGTGTCATGTGCCGAGCCGCTGGGACACCACGCGTGTTCGCTGGGGCCAATGCGCACGCTGGGAAGTTTGTAGGTGTCGTTTGGCGAGCCGCTGGGACCCGCGCGGGTCGCTGGGGCTCGTGCGCGCTGGGAATGTGGCAGGAGGCGTTTGGCGAGCCGCTGGGAATCCGCACAAGGTCGCTGGGGCCCGTGTGCGCGCTGGGAAGGTTGCAGGTGTCGTTTGGCAAGCCGTTGGGACCCGCGCGGGTCGCTGGGGTCTGTGCGCGTGCTTGGAAGATTGCAGATGTCGTGTGGCGAGCCGCTGGGACCCGCGCGCGCGCTGGTAAGGATGTAGGTGTCGTTTGGCGAGCCGCTGGGACCACGCACGTGGTCGCTGGGGCCCGTGCGTGCCTTGGGATGGTTGCAGATGTCGTTTGGCAAGCCGCTGGGACCCTGTGCGGGGTCGCTGGGGCCTGTGCGTAGGCTTGGAAGTTGGCAGGTGTCGTTTGGCGAGCCTCTGGGCCCCTGCGTGGGGTCGCTGGGGCTCCTGCACGCTCTGGGAAGGTTGCAGGTGTCGTTTTGCGAGTCGCTGGGACCCGCGCGGGTCGCTGGGGCCCGTGCGCGCTGGCAAGGTTGCAGGTGTCGGTTGGTGAGCAGCTGCGACCCCGCGCGGGGTCGCTGGGGTACGTGCGAACGCTGGGAAGGTTGTATTTGTCGCTCAGCGAGCCGCTGGGACCCCGCGGGGTCGCTGGGGCCCGTGCGCGCGCTGGGAAGGTTGCAGGTGTCGTTTGGCGAGCCGCTGGGACCCGCGCGGGTCGCTGGGGCTCGTGTCGCGCTGGGAAGGTGGCAGGTGTCGTTTGGCGAGCCGCTGGGACCCGCGGGTCGCTGGGGCCTGCGCGCTGGGAAGGTTGCAGGTGTCGTTTGGCGAGCCGCTGGGACCCGCGCGGGTCGCTGGGGCCCGTGCGCGCTGGGAAGGTTGCAGGTGTCGTTTGGCGAGCCGCTGGGACCCGCGCGGGTCGCTGGGGCTCGTGCGCGCTGGGAAGGTGGCAGGTGTCGTTTGGCGAGCCGCTGGGACCCGCGCGGGTCGCTGGGGCCTGTGCGCGCTGGGAAGGTTGCAGGTGTCGTTTGGCGAGCCGCTGGGACCCGCGCGGGTCGCTGGGGCCCGTGCGTGCGCTGGGAAGGTTGCAGGTGTTGCTTGGCGAGCCGCTGGGATCCCGAACGGGGCTTCTGGGGCACATGTGCACGCTTGGAAGGTGGCAGGTGTTGTTTGGCTAGCCGCTGGGATCCCGCGTGGGGTCGCTGGGGCCCATGCGCCGGCTGAGAAGGTGCCAGGTGTCGTTTGGCGAGCCGCTGGGATCCCGCGCGTGGTCGCTGGGGCTCGTGCACGCGCTGAGAAGGTTGCAGGTGTCGTTTGGCGAGCCGCTGGGACCCGCGCGGGTCGCTGGGGCCCGTGCGCGCTGGGAAGGTGTGCAGGTGTCGTTTGGCGAGCCGCTGGGACCCGCGGGTCGCTGGGCCGTGCGCTGGGAAGGTGGCAGGTGTCGTTTGGCGAGCCGCTGGGACCCGCGCGGGTCGCTGGGGCTCGTGCGCGCGCTGGGAAGGTTGCAGGTGTCGTTTGGCGAGCCGCTGGGACCCGCGCGGGTCGCTGGGGCCCGTCGCGCGCTGGGAAGGTTGCAGGTGTTGTTTGGTGAGCAGCTAGGACCCGCGCGGGTCGCTGTGGCCCGTGCGCGCAGTGCGAAGGTTGCAGATGTCGTTTGGCGAGCTGTTGGGACCCCGCATGGGGTTGCTGGGTCTTTTGCGCACGCTGGGAGGGTGGCAGGTGTCGTTTGGCGATCTGCTGGGACCCCGCCGGGTCGCTGGGGCTCGTGCGCGCGCTGGGAGGGTGGCAGGTGTCGTTTGGCGATCTGCTGGGACACTGCGCCGGGTCGCTGGGGCCCATGCGCGCTCTGGGAATGTTGTAGGTGTCTTTTGGCGAGCCCCTGGGATCCCGCGCGAGTTCGCTGGGGCCCGTGTGTGCGCTGGGATGGTTGTAGGTGTTGTTTGGATAGCCGATGGACCCCACGCGGGGTCGCTGGGGCCCGTGCGCGCGCTGGGAAAGTTGCAGGTGTCGTTTGGCGAGCCGCTGGGATCCCGCGCGTGGTCGCTGGGTCCCGTGCGCGCGCTGGGAAGGTTGCAGGTGTCGTTTGGCGAGCCGCTGGGACCCCGCGGGGTCGCTGGGGCCGTGCGCGCGCTGGGAAGGTTGCAGGTGTCGTTTGGCGAGCCGCTGGGACCCGCGCGGGTCGCTGGGGCTCGTGCGCGCGCTGGGAAGGTTGCAGGTGTCGTTTGGCGAGCCGCTGGGACCCGCGCGGGTCGCTGGGGCCCGTGCGCGCTGGGAAGGTTGCAGGTGTCGTTTGGCGAGCCGCTGGGACCCGCGCGGGTCGCTGGGGCCGTGCGCGCGCTGGGAAGGTTGCAGGTGTCGTTTGGCGAGCCGCTGGGACCCGCGCGGGTCGCTGGGGCCCGTGCTGCGCTGGGAAGGTTGCAGGTGTCGTTTGGCGAGCCGCTGGGACCCCGCGTGGGTCGCTGGGGCCCGTGCGCGCGCTGGGAAGGTCCTAGGTGTCGTTTGGCAACCTGCTGGGACCCGCGCGGTCGTTGGGGCATGCGCGTGCCCTGGGATGCTTGCAGATGTTGTTTGGCGAGCCTCTGGGACCCCGCGCTGGGTCGCTGGGGCTCGTGCGCATGCTGTGAAGGTTGCAGATGTCGTTTGGCAAGCCTCTGGGACCCCGCGCGGGGTCGCTGGGGCTCGTGCGCATGCTGGGAATGTTGCAGGTGTCGTTTGGCGACCCGCTGGGACCCCTCGCGGGTTCGCTGGGGTTCGTGCACGAGCTGGGAATGTTGCAGGTGTCGTTTGGCGACCCGCTGGGACCCGTGCGGGGTCGCTGGGGCCCGTGCTCGTGCTGGGAATGTTGCAGATGTCGTTTGGCGACCCGCTGGGAACCCGTGCGGGGTAGATGGGGCCCGTTCGCGCGCTGGGAAGGTTGCAGGTGTCGTTTGGCGAGCCGCTGGACCCCGCGCGGGTCGCTGTGGCCCGTGCGCATGCTGGGAAGGTTGTAGGTGTCGTTTGGCGAGCCGCTGGGACCCCGCTGGGTCGCTGGGGCCCGTGCATGCGCTGGGAAGGTTGCAGGTGTCGTTTGGCGAGCCGCTGGGACCCCGCGGGTCGCTGGGGCGCGTGCGCGCTGGGAAGGCTGCAGGTGTCGTTTGGCGAGGCGCTGGTACCTGTGCAGGGTCGCTGGGCCCGTGCTCGCGCTGGGAATGTTGCAGGTGTCGTTTGGCGACCCGCCGGGAACCCGTGCGGGGTCGATGGGGCCCGATCACGCGCTGGGAAGGTTGCAGGTGTCGTTTGGCGAGCCGCTGGACCCCGCGCGGGGTCGCTGGGGCCCGTGTGCGTGATGGGAAGGTTGTAGGTGTCGTTTAGCGAGCCTCTGGGACCCCGCGTGGTCGCTGGGGCCCGTGTGCGCCCTGGAAAGGTGGTAGGTGTCGTTTGGCGAGCCGCTGGGACCCCGCGCAAGGTCGCTGGGGCCCGTGCGCGCACTGGGAAGGTTGTAGGTGTCGTTTAGCGAGCCGCTGGGACCATGCGTGTGGTCGCTGGGGCCCGTGCGCACACTGGGAAGGTTGTAGGTGTCGTTTGGCGAGACTTTGGGACCACGCGTGCGGTCGCTAGGCCCCGTGTGCGTGATGGGAATGTTGTAGGTGTCGTTTAGCGAGCCGCTGGGACTACGCGTGTGGTCGCTGTGGCCCTGCTGTCGCTGCACTGGGAAGGTTGTAGGGGTCGTTTGGCGAGCCTCTGGTACCCCGCGCGGGGTCGCTGGGGCCCGTACATGCACTGGGAAGGTTGTAGGTGTCATTTGGCGAGCTGCTGGCACCACGTGCGCGGCCGCTGGGTCCCGTGCGAGGACTGGGATGGTTGTAGAAGTTGTTTGGCGAGCCTCTGGGACTCTGCGCGGGGTAGCTGGGGCTCGTGTGCGTGCTGGGAAGGTGGCAGGTGTCATTTGGCGAGCCGCTGGGACCCCGCACCGGGTCGATGTGGCCCGTGTGTGCCCTGAAAAGGTGCCATGTGTCGTTTGGCGAGCCGCTGTTACGTGTGCGGGTTCACTGAGGTCTGTGCTCGCGCTAGGAATGTTGCAGGTGTCATTTGGCGACCCGCTGGGACCACGTGCACGTGGTCTATGGTGTCCGTGCGCGCTGGGATGGTTGCAAATGTCGTTTGGCAAGCAACCGGGATCCGGCGCGGGCTCGCTGGGGCCCGTGCTCGTGCTGGGAATGTTGCAGGTGTCGTTTGGCGACCCGCTGGGAACCCATTTGGGGTCGCTGGGGCCCGTTCGGGCGCTGGGAAGGTTGCAGGTGTCGTTTGGCGAGCCGCTGGGACTATGCGTGTGGTCACTGTGGCCCGTGCTCGCGCTCGGAAGGTTGTAGCTGTCGTTTGGCGAGCCGCTGGGATCACGCACGCGGTCGCTGGGGCCCGTACGCGCCCTGGGATGGTTGCAGATGTCATTTGGCGAGCCTCTACAACCCCGCGCGAGGTCACAGGGGCTCGTATGTGAGCTGGGAAGGTTGCAGGTGTCGTTTTGCGACCAGCTGGGACCACGCGTGGGGTCGGTGGGGCCCGTGCACGTGCTGGGAAGGTGGTAGGTGTCTTTAGGTGAGCCACTGGGACCACGCGCGGGGTCGCTGCAGCTCGTGATCGCCCTGGAAAGGTGGCAGGTGTCGTTTGGCGAGACGCTGGGACCCCGCGCCCACGCTTAGAAGTTAGCAGGTGTCGTTTAGCGAGTTGCTGGGACCCCGCGCGTGGTCGCTGGGGCCCGTGTGTGCCTGGGAAGGTTGTAGGCGTCGTTTGGCGAGCCCCTGGAACCGAGCGCAGGTTCGCTGGGGCTGGTGCGCGCGCTGGGAAGGTGGCAGGTGCCGTTTGGTGAGCCTCTGGGACCCCGCGAGGGGTCGCTGGGGCTTGTGCGCGTGCTGGGAAGGTTGCAGATGTCATTTGGCAAGCTTCTGGGACCCCGTGCGGGGTCGCTGGGGCTCGTGAGTGAGCTGGGAAAGTTGCAGGTGTCATTTGCAGTGCCGTTGGACCCCGCGCGGGGTCGCTGGGGCCCGTGCGCGTGAAGGGAATGTTGTTGGTGTCGTTTAGCAAGCCTCTGGGACTACGCGTGTAGTCGCTGTGGCCCGTGCGCGCCCTGGGATGTTTGCAGATGTTGTTTGGCGAGCCTCTGGGACTCTGCGCGGGGTCGCTGGGGCTCGTGCACGACCTGGGAATTTTGCAGGTGTCGTTTGGCACCCGCTGGGACCCTTCGCGGGTTTGTTGGGGCCCGTGTGCACCCTGGTAAGGTGCCATGTGTCGTTTGGCGAGCTGCTGGGAACCCGTGCGGGGTCGCTGGGGCCCGTGCGTGTGATGGTAATGTTGTAGGTGTCGTTTAGCGAGCCTCTGTTACTACGTGTGCGGTCGCTGGGGCCCGTGTTCGCCCTGGAAAGGTGCCATGTGTCGTTTGGCGAGCCGCTGGGACCTGTGCTGGGTCGTTGGTGCCCGTGCGCGCCCTGGAAAGGTGCCAGGTGTCATTTGGCGAGCCCCTGGTACCCCGTGCGTGGTCGCTGGGGCTCATGCGACCGCTGGGAAGATTGTAGGGGTCGTTTGGTGAGCCTCTGGTACCCCGGGCGGGTTCAATGCAGCCCGTGCGCACCCTGGGATTTTTGCAAATGTTGTTTGGTGAGCCTCTGGGACCCCCGCGTGGGGTCGCTGATGCTTTTGTGCGCACTGGGAAGGTGGCAGGTGTCGTTTGGCGAGCCCCTGGGACCCCACGCATGGTCGCTTGTGCTCGTGCGAGTGCTAGGAAGGTTGTAGGGGTCGTTTGGTGAGCCTCTGGTACCCCTGGCGGGGTCGCCGGGGCTCGTGCGCGTGCTGGGAATGTTTCAGGTGTCGTTTGGCTAGCCGCTGGGACCCCACGCGCGTGCATGGAAGGTGGCAGATGTCTTTTGGCGAGGCCCTGTGTCCCCGCATGGGGTTGTTGGGGCTTGTGCACGCACTGGGAAGGTGGCAAGTGTCGTTTGGCGACCCGCTGGGACACCGAGTGGGGTCGCTGGGGCCCGTGCACGCTGGGAAGGTGCCAGGTGTTGTTTGTCGATCCGCTGGGACCCCGTGCGGGGTTGCTGGGGCCCGTGCGCCCGCTGGGAAGGAGCTAGGTGTCGTTTGGCGAGCCGATGGACCACGCACGGGATCACTGGGGTCGTGTGTGCGCTGGGAAGGTTGTAGTGGTCGTTTGATGAGCCTCTGTTACCCCGCGCGGGGTCGCTGTGGCCCGTACGCGTGCTGGGTAGGTGTCAGGTGTCATTTGGCAAGCCGCTGGGACCCCGCGCGCTCGCTTGGAAGGTGGCAGGTGTCGTTTGGCGACCTGCTGGGAACCGTGCGGAGTCGCTGGGGCCCGTTCGTGTGCAGGGAAAGTTGCAGGTGTGATTTGCAGTGCCGCTGGACCCCGCGCGGGGTCGCTGGGGCCCGTGCGCGTGAAGGGAATGTTGTAGGTGTCGTTTAGCAAGCCTCTGGGACTACGCGTGTAGTCGCTGTGGCCCGTGCGCGCGCTGGGAAGGTCCTAGGTATCATTTGGCGAGCTGCTGGGACCACGCGCGCGGTCGCTGTGGCCCGTGCGCGCCCTGGGATGTTTGCAGATGTTGTTTGGCGAGCCTCTGGGACTCTGCGCGGGGTCGCTGGGGCTCGTGCGCGTGCTGGGAAGGTTGTAGATGTCGTTTTGCAAGCCTCTGGGACCCCGCACGGGGTCGCTGGGGCTCGTGCACGAGCTGGGAATGTTGCAGGTGTCGTTTGGCACCCGCTGGGACCCCACGCATGGTCGCTTGTGCTCGTCCGAGTGCTGGGAAGGTTGTAGGGGTCGTTTGGTGAGCCTCTGGGACCCCGCCCGCCTGCATGGAAGGTGGCAGGTGTGGTTTGGTAAGCCGCTGGGACCTGTCCGGGGTCGCTGGTGCCCGTGCTCGTGCTGGGAAGGTCACAGGTGTCGTTTGGCGACCCGCTGGGAACCCTTGCGGGGTCGCTTGGGCCCGTTCGCGCGCTGGGAAGGTTGCAGGTGTCGTTTGGCTAGCCGCTGGAACCCACACGTGGTCGCTGGGGGTCGTACGAGTGCTGGGAAGGTTGTAGGGGTCGTTTGGTGAGCCTCTGGTACCCCTGGCGGGGTCGCCGGGGCTCGTGTGCGTGCTGGGAATGTTTCAGGTTTCGTTTGGCGAGCCGCTGGGACCCCTCGCGGGTTTGCTGGGGCCCGTGTGTGCCCTTGAAAGGTGCCATGTGTCGTTTTGCGAGCCGCTGGGACCTGTGTCGGGTCGTTGGTGCCTGTGCGCGACCTGGAAAGGTGCCAGGTGTCATTTGGCGAGTCCCTGGGACCCCGCGTGTGGTCGCTGGGGCTCATGCGACCGCTGGGAAGATTGTAGGGGTCGTTTGGTGAGCCTCTGGTACCCCGGGCGTGTTCAATGCGGCCCGTGCGCGCCCTGGGATGTTTGCAAATGTTGTTTGGTGAGCCTCTGGGACCCCCGCGTGGTGTCGCTGATGCTTTTGTGCGCTGGGAAGGTGGCAGGTGTCGTTTGGCGAGCCCCTGGGACCCCACGCATGGTCGCTTGTGCTCGTGCGAGCGCTGGGAAGGTTTTAGGGGTCGTTTGGTGAGCCTCTGGTACCCCGGGCGGTGTCACTGCGGCCCGCACGTGCGCTGGGTAGGTGTCAGGTGTCGATTAGCGAACCGCTGAGACCCCACCCGCGTGCATGGAAGGTGGCAGGTGTGGTTTGGTAAGCCACTGGGACCTGTCCGGGGTCGCTGGGGCCCATTCTCGCGCTGGGAATGTTGCAGGTGTCATTTGGCGACCCACTGGGAACCCGTGCGTGGTTGCTGGGGCTCGTGCATGCGTTGGGAAGGTGGCAGGTGCCGTTTGGTGAGCCGCTGGAAATCCGCACGGGGCAGCTGTGGCCCGTGCGCACGCTGGGAAGGTTGTAAGTGTCGTTTGGCGAGCCTCTGGGACCCCGCGAGGGCTAGCTTGGGATTGTGCGCGCGCTGGGAAGGTGGCAGGTGTCGTTTGGCGAGCCGCTGGGGCCCGTGCGCATGCTGGGAAAGTTGTAGGTGTCGTTTGGCGAGCTGCTGGGACCACGCGCGTGGTCGCTGGGGTCCGTGTGCACCCTCGGATGTTTGCAGATGTTGTTTGGTGAGCCTCTGTGACCCCGCGCTTGGTCGCTGGGGCTCGTGCGCACGCTGGGAATTTGGCAGGTATCGTTTGACGACCCGCTAGGACACCGCGCGGGGTCCCTGGGGCTCGTGAGCGCCCTGGAAAGGTGCAATGTGCCGATTGGTGAGTCGCTAGGACCTGTGCGGGGTCGCTGGTGCCCGTGCTCGCGCTGGGAAGGTCGCAGGTGTCGTTTGGCGACCCGCTGGGAATCCTTGCGGGGTCGCTGGGGCCAGTTCGCGCGCTGGGAAGGTTGCAGGTGTCGTTTGGCGAGCCACTGGAACCCACGCGTGGTCGCTGGGGGTCGTACAAGTGCTGGGAAGGTTGTAGGGGTCGTTTGGTGAGCCTCTGGTACCCCTGGCGGGGTCGCCGGCTCTCGTGCGTGTGCTGGGAAGGTTGCAGATGTGATTTGGCGAGCCTCTGGAACCCCGCGCGGTGTCGCAGGGGCTCGTGCGCGAGCTCGAAAGGTTGCAGGTGTCGTTTGGCGACCCGCTGGGACTCCGTGCGGGTTCGCTGGGGCTCGTGCGTGAGCTGGGAAGGTTGCAGGTGTCGTTTGGCGAACAACTGGGATGCCGCGCGCGCTTGGAAGGTGGCAGGTGTCGTTTGGCGAGCCGATGGGACCCCGCGCTGGGTCGCTGTGGCTTGTGCATGCGATGGGAAGGTGGCAGGTGTCCTTTGGAGAGCTGCTGGGACCCCGCGCGGGGTCGCTTGTGCTCGTGAGCGCCCTGGAAAGGTGGCAGGTGTCGTTTGGTGACCTGCTGTGACCCCGCGAGCACACTTGGATGGTGGCAGGTGTCGTTTGGCGAGCCGCTGGGACCCCCCGCTGTGTCACTGGGGTCCGTACGCTCGATGGGTAGGTGTCAGGTGTCGTTTGGCGATCCGCTGGGACCCACGCGCGCTCTTGGAAGGTGGCAGGTGTTGTTTAGCAAGCTACTGGGACCCCCAGCGCACGCTTGGAAGCTGCCAGGTGTCATTTGGCGAGCCGCTGGGACCCACGCGGGGTCGCTGGTGCCCGTGCGCGCTGGGAAGGTTGCAGATGTCGTGTTGCGAGCCGATGGACCCCGCACGGGGTCACTGGGGCCACTGCTTGCTTGGGAAGGTTGTAGGTGTCTTTTGGCGAGCCCCTGGGACCCCGCGCGGGGTCACTGGGGTCGTGCGTGAGCTGGGAAGGTGGCAGGTGTTGTTTTGCGAGCCGCTGGGACCCCACGCGCGCGGTCGCTTGGGCCCGTGCTCGCGCTCGAATGGTTGCAGATGTTGTTTGGCGACCCGCTGGGACACCGCGCCGGGTCTCTGGGTGCCCGTGAGCGCTGGGAAGCTGCCAGGTGTCATTTGGCGAGCCGCTGGGACCCCACGTGGGGTCGCTGGTGCCCGTGCGCGTGCTGGGTAGGTGTCAGGTGTTGTTTGGCGAGCCGCTGGGATCCCGCGCGTGCGCTTGGAAGGTGGCAGGTGTCGTTTCGCGAGCCACTGGGACCCCGCGCGTGGTCGCTGGGGCGCGTACGCGTGCTGGGTAGGTGTCAGGTGTTGTTTGGCAAGCCGCTGGGATCCCGCGCGTGCGCTTGGAAGGTGGCATGTGTCGTTTCGCGAGCCGCTGGGACCCCGAGCGCACGCTTAGAAGCTGCCAGGTGTTGTTTGGCGAGCCGCTGTGATCGTGCGCGGGGTCACTGGGGCTCGTGCGTGCGCTGGGAAGGGGGCAGGTGTTGTTTGGCGAGCCGCTGGGACCCCATGCGCGCGCATGGAAGGTGGCAGATGTCGTTTGGCGAACCGCTGGGACCACTCGCGCGGTCACTTGGGCCTGTGCCCCTGCTCGGATGGTTGCAGATGTTGTTTGGCGACCTGCTAGGACACCGCGCGGGGTCGCTGGGGTCGTGTGTGAGCTGGGAAGGTGGCAGGTGTTGTTTTGCGAGCCGCTGGGACCCCACGCGCGCGGTCGCTTGGGCCCGTGCTCGCGCTCGAATGGTTGCAGATGTTGTTTGGCGACCCGCTGGGACACCGCGCCGGGTCTCTGGGTGCCCGTGAGCGCTGGGAAGCTGCCAGGTGTCATTTGGCGAGCCGCTGGGACCCCACGCGGGGTCGCTGGTGCCCGTGCGCGTGCTGGGTAGGTGTCAGGTGTTGTTTGGCGAGCCGCTGGGATCCCGCGCGTGCGCTTGGAAGGTGGCAGGTGTCGTTTCGCGAGCCGCTGGGACACCCTTCGTGGTTACTGGGGCCCTTGCGCCCTCTGGGAAGGTGCCAGGTGTCGTTTGGCGAGCCTCTGGTACCCCGCGCGGGGTCACTGTGGCCCGTTCGCGTGCTGGGTAGGTGTCAGTAGGTGTCAGGTGTCGTTTGGTAAGCCACTTGCGCGCGCTGGGAAGGTTGCAGATGTTGTGTGGCGAGCCGCTGGACCGCGGCCGGGGTCGCTGGGGCCGTACGCGCGCTGGGAAGGATATAGGTGTCATTTGGCGAGCCACTGGGACCACGCACGCGGTCTCTGGGACTCGTGCACGCGCTGGGATGGTTGCAGATGTCGTTTGGTGAGCATCTGGGACCCGGCGCGGGGTCGCTGGGGCCCGTTCTCGCGCTTTGAATGTTGCAGGTGTCGTCTGGCGACCCGCTGGGAGCCCGTGCGGGGTCGCTAGGGTTCGTTCGCGCGCTGGGAAGGTTGCAGGTGTCGTTTGGCGAGCCGCAGGACCCCGGCGCGGTCGTTGGGGGCCGTGCGCACCCTGGGATGTTTGCAGATGTTGTTTGGCAAGCCTCTGGAACCCCACGCGGGGTCGCTGGGGCTCGTGCGCGTGCTGGGAATGTTGCAGGTGTCGTTTGGCGACCCGCTGGGACACTGCGGGGGTCGCCTGGGCCCGTCCGTGTAATGGGAAGGTTGCAGGTGTCGTTTAGTGAGCCGCTGGGACTACGCGTCTCGTCACTGGGGCCTGTATGCACACTGGGAAGGTTGTAGCTGTCGTTTGGCGAGCCACTGGGACCACGCGCGCGGTCGCTAGGGCCCGTGCGCTCCCTAGGATTGTTGCAGATGTCGTTTGGTGAGCCTCTGGGACCCCGCGCTGGGTCGCTATGGTTCGTGCGCGCGCTGGGAAGGTTGCAGATGTTGTTTGGCGAGCCGCTGGACCCCGTGCGGGGTCGCTGGGGCCCGTGCTCGCGCCGGGGATATTGCAGGTGTTGTTTTTTGCTCCACTGGGACCTTTCGCGCGCTGGGAAGGTGGCAGGTGTCTTTGGCAAACCGCTGGGTCCCCGCGCACGCAATTGGAAGGTGTCACTGCGCTGGAAATGTGGCAGGTGTTGTATGGCGAGCCGCTGGGAACCCACGCGCATGCATGGAAGGTGGCAAATGTCTTTTGGTGAGGCCCTGGGACCCCACGTGGGGTAGCTGCGGCTCGTGCACGCGCTGGGAAGGTGACAAGTGTCGTTTGGCGCCCCACTGGGACACCGCGTGGGGTCGCTGGAGCCCGTGCGCGCTGGGAAGGTGCCATGTGTTGTTTGGGGAACCGCTGGGACCCCGTGCGGGGTTGCTGGGGCCCGTGCGCCCGCTGGGAAGGTGCTAGGCGTCGTTTGGCGAGCCGATGGACCCCGCACGGGGTCACTGGGGTTGTGTGTGCGCTGGGAATGTGGCAGGTGTTGTTTGGCGAGGCGCTGGGAATCCACGGTCGCTGGGGCTCATGCGAGCTCTGGGAAGGTTGTAGTGGTCGTTTGACGAGCCTCTGGTACCCCGTGCGGGGTCGCTGTGGCCCGTTTGCGTGCTGGGTAGGTGTCAGGTGTCGTTTGGCAAGCCGCTGGGACCCCGCTCGCTCGCTTGGAAGGTAGCAGGTGTCGTTTGGCCACCTGCTGGGACCCCGCGCGTGGTCGCTGGGGCCCGTGTGCGCGCTGGGAAGGTGGCAGGTGTCGTTGGCGAGCCCCTGGAACCCCGCGTGGGGTCGCTGGGGTTCATGTGCACGCTGGGAAGGGAGCAGGTGCCGTTTTGTGAGCATCTGGGAATCCGCACGGGGTTGCTGGAGCCCGGCCGCGTGCTGGGGCTCATGCGATTGCTGGGAAGGTTGTAGGGGTCGTTTGGCGAGCCTCTGGTACCCCGCGCGGGGTCGCTGTGGCCCGTTCGCGTGCTGGGTAGGTGTCAGTAGGTGTCAGGTGTCGTTTGGTAAGCCACTTGCGTGCGCTGGGAAGGTTGCAGATGTCGTGTGGCGAGCCGCTAGACCGTGGCGGGGGTCGCTGGGGCCAGTACGCGCGCTGGAAAGGATATAGGTGTCATTTGGCGAGCATCTGGGACCCGGCGCGGGGTCGCTGGGGCCCGTTCTCGCGCTTTGAATGTTGCAGGTGTCGTCTGGCGACCCGCTGGGAGCCCGTGCGGGGTCGCTAGGGCCTGTTCGCGCGCTGGGAAGGTTGCAGGTGTCGTTTGGCGAGCCACAGGACCCCGCGCGCGGTCGCTGGGGGCCGTGCGCACCCTGGGATGTTTGCAGATGTCGTTTGGCAAGCCTCTGGAACCCCGCGCGGGGTCGCTGGTGCCCGTGCGTGTGCTGGGAATGTTGCAGGTGTCGTTTGGCGACCCGCTGGGACACTGCGCGGGGTCGCCTGGGCCCGTCCGCATAATGGGAAGGTTGTAGGTGTCGTTTAGCGAGCCGCTGGGACTACGCGTCCCGTCGCTGGGGCGTGTATGCACACTGGGAAGGTTGTAGCTGTCGTTTGGCGAGCCACTGGGACCACGCGCGCGGTCGCTAGGGCCCGTGCGCTCCCTAGGATTGTTGCAGATGTCGTTTGGCGAGCCTCTGGGACCCCGCGCTGGGTCGCTGTGGTTCGTGCACGCGCTGGGAAGGTTGCAGATGTTGTTTGGCGAGCCGCTGGGACCCCGCGGGTGGTCGCTGGGGCCAGTGCGCGCTCTGGGTAGGTGTCAGGTGTCGTTTGGCAAGCCGCTGGGACCCCAAGCGCACGCTTGGATGTTGCCAGGTGTCGTTTGGCAAGCCGCTGGTACACCTTGGGGGCTTGCTGGATCCTGTGCGCGCACTGGGAAGGTTGCAGATGTCGTGTGTCGAGCCGTTGGGACCCTGCGCGGGGCTGCTGGGGCTCGTGCGCACGCTGGGAATTTGGCAGGAATCGTTTGGCGAGCCGCTGGGACCCCGCGCGGTGTCGCTTGGGCCCGTGCGCCCCCTGGAAAGGTGGGTGTCGTTTGGTGAGCCACTGGTACCCCGCACGTGGTCGCCTGGGCTCGTGCGAACGTTGGGAAGGTTATAGGTGTCTTTTGGCGAGCCCCTGGGACCCTGCGCGTGGTCATTGGGGCTCGTGCGCGTGCATGGAAGGTGGCAGGTGTCGTTTAGCGAGCCGCTGGGACTCCGTGCAAGGTCGCTGGGGTCCGTGCGCAAGCTGGGAAGGTTGTAGGTGTCGTTTGGAGAGCCGCTGGGACCCCACGCTGGGTCGGTGGGGCTCATGAGCGTGCTGGAAAGGTGGCAGGTGTCGTTTGGTGAGCGGCTGGGACCACGCGTGATGTCGCAGAGTCCCATGCGCACGCTGGGAAGGTGGCAGATGTCATTTTGCTAGTCGCTGGGACCCCGAGCAGGTACGCTGGGGCCCGTGCATGCACTGGGATGGTTGTAGGTGTCGTTTGGCGAGCTGCTGGGACCCCACGCATGCACTTGGAAGATGGAAGGTGTTGTTTGGCGAGATGATGGGACCCAGCGCGAGGTTGCTGGGGCCGTGCGCACACTGGGAAGGATGCAGATGTCGTTGGGTGAGCCGCTGGAACCCCGCGCGGGGTTGCTGGGGCCCGTGCGCACTGGGAAGGTTGCAGGTGTTGTTTGGCAAGCCTCTGGGACCCTGCACAGGGTCGCTGGGGTCCATGCGCTTGCTGGGAAGGCTGTAGGTGTCGTTTGGCAAGCTTCTGGGACCCCATGCGAGGTCGCTGGGGCCCGTACGGGCACTGGGAAGGTTGTAGGTATCGTTTGGCGAGCCTCTGGGACCCGGCGCATTTTCGTTGGGTCCTGTATACGCGCTGGGAAGGTTGTAGGTGTCTTTTGGAGAGCCGATGGGACCCCGCCCCAGGTCGCTGAGGCCCGTGCGCGCACTAGAAAGGTTGTAGGTGTCGTTTCGTGAGCCGCTGGGACAGCGTGTGGGGTTGCTGGGTCCTGTGCTCGCTTTGGAAAGGTGACAGGTGTCGTTTGGCGAGCCGCTGGGACCCCGCGCGGGGTAGCTGGGGCTCGTGAGCGCACTGGGAAGGTTGTAGGTGTCGTTTGGCGAGCCGCTGGGACACCGCACGGGTTCGCTGGGGCCCATGCCCGCGCTTGGAAGGTGGTAGGTGTCTGTGGCGGAGTGTCCCGCCCCTATTTATTATTATTTGTGTTTTGTTTGCGGCGCGGATAAAAGCGTTGCGTCTTTTGTTATTGTTTTTTATATTTATATTTAAAAACCTCGTGAGGATGCATGACTGATCAGCTACTGATTATTTAACTAGCTGACAGTCATGCATCCTTACCAAACGCGTGCAGACAGTGGCCGAGGAGTAATAAGATAATTAACAACTAGTTAACCCCTCGGCCAGAGTATAAGAACCGGCAGCTGTCCGGGTTTGGGGGTTGAGGATTGGAGTGTACAGAGTACGGGGAGCGGAGAGAGAAAGAGAGAGCGAGGCGAAATAACGACATAAAAACAATTGCTAAAACGTGCTGGATTAGCCAGCACCACACTTACTTGTTTGTCTGTTTATTCGTTTGGCCCTCGTGCCCTTTGGTTTGTGTTTTGTTTGTTTAAATCTTTTGTTTTATTTATTAATAAATACGCTGAGTGCCGTTGCACTCAGCTTCACCCGCCCATCCATTGTTTTGGTTTCAGTTACTTCCTGGTCTGTGACGTTATCAACCTCACCACTGCGAGCCAGACTGTCACAGTGTCGTTTGGCGAGCCTCTGGGACACCGCGCTTAGTCACTGGAGCTTGTGCGCGCTGGGAAGGTTGCAGATGTTGTTTGGCATGGCTTTGGGACCCCGTGCGGGGTCGCTGGGGCTTGTGCGCGCGCCGGGAAGGTGGCAGGTGTAGTTTGGCGAGCTGCTGGGACCCCGTGCGGGGTCAATGGGACCCGTGTGCGCGCTGGGAAGGTTGTAGGTGTCGTTTGCCGAGCCTCTGGGTCCGTGCGCGTGGTCAATGGGGCCCGTGTGCGCACTGGGAAGGTTGTAGGTGTCGTTTGGTGAGCCTCGGGTACCCCGAGCGGTGTCGCTGGGGCTCTTGCGCATGCTGGGAAGGTGGCAGGTGTCGTTTGGCGTGCTGCTAGGACCCCGCGTGGAGTTGCTGGGGCCCGTGCGCGCGCTTGGAATGTTGCAGATGCCGTTTGGCGAGGCCCTGGGACTCGGTGCGGGGTCGCCTGTACTCGTGCTCGCGCTGGGAAGGTGGCAGGTGTCGTTTCGCGAGCCGCTGGGATCCCGCGCGTGGTCGCTGGGGCCCGTGCGCGCGCTTGGAATGTTGCAGGTGTTGTTTGGTGAGCCTCTGGGACCGTGCGCGGGGTCGCTGGGGCTCCTGTGCACCTTGGGAAGGTTGCAGGTGTCGTTTGGCTAGCCGCTTAGACCCCGTGCGGGGTCGCAGGGGCACATGCGCGCGCTGGGAAGGGTTGTAGGTGTCGTTTGGCGAGCTGCTGGGAACCCGCACGGGGTCGCTGGGGTCCGTGCGAGCACTGGGAAGGTTGTAGGGGTCGTTTGGCGGGCCACTGGGACAACAAGCTTGGTCGCTGGGGCCCGTGCGCGCGCTAGAATGGTTGCGATGTCATTCGCCGAGCTGCTGGGACCCCGCGCGGGGTTGGTGGGGCCCGTGCACACTCTGGGAAGGTTGTAGGTGTCGTTTGATGATCAGCTGGGACACCGCACGGGGTCGCTGGTGCCCTAGCGTGCTCTTGGAAGGTGGTAGGTGTCGTTTGGCAACCCGCTTGGACCCTGCGAGGGGTAGCTGGCGCTCGTGAGCGCGCTGGGAAGGTGGCAGGTGTCGTTTGGCGTGCTACTGGGACCCCGCGCGGGATCGCTGGGGCCCGTGCGCGCCTTGGAATGGTGCCAGGTGTCGTTTGGTGAGCCGGTGGGACACAACGCGTGTTCGGTAGGGCCCGTGCGCGCACTGGGAAGGTTGTAGATGTCATTTGGTGAGTCGCTGGGACCCTGCACGGGATTGCTGGGGCTAGTGTGCACGCTGGGAATGTGGCAGGTATCGTTTGGTGAGCTGCTGAGACCCCGGGCGTGGTCGCTGGGGCCCGTGCATGCGCTGGGAAGGTTGTAGGTGTCTTTGGGCGAGCCCCTGTGACCCCGCGGGGGTCGCTAGGGCTAGTGCGTGCGCTGGGAAGGAGACAGGTGTCGTTTGGCGATCTACTGGGACCCTGCGCGTGGTCGCTGGCGCCCATGCATGTGCTGGGAAGGTTGTAGGTGTCGTTTGGCAAGCCGCTGGGACCCCACGCGGGGTCGCTGGGGCTAGTGTGCACGCTGGGAATGTGGCAGGTGTCGTTTGGCGAGCTGCTCACACCCCGCACGTGGTAGCTGGGGCTCGTGCGCACGCTGGGAAGGTGGCAGGTATCGTTTGGTGAGCTGCTATGACCCCGGGCGTGGTCGCTGGGGCCCGTGCATGCGCTGTGAAGGTTGTAGGTGTCTTTGGGCGAGCCCCTGTGACCCAGCGGGGGTCGCTAGGGCTAGTGCGCGCGCTGGGAAGGTGACAGGTGTCGTTTGGCGATCCACTGGGACCCTGCGCATGGTCTCTGGCGCCCGTGCACGTGCTGGGAAGGTTGTAGGTGTCGTTTGGCGAGTAGCTGGGACCCCGCGCAGGGTCGCTGTGGCCCGTGCACACCCTAGAAAGGTTGTAGTTGTCATTAGGTGAGCCGCTGGGACCCCGCGCAGGGTCGCTGGGTCCCGTGCGCGCACTGGGAAAGTTGTAGGTGTCCTTTGCCGAGACGCTGAGACCAGGCGAGCGGATGCTGGTGTACATGCGCGTGCTGGGAAGGTGCCAGGTGTCGTTTGGCGAGCTTCTGGGACACCGTGCTGGGTCGCTGGGGCTCGTGCACGCGTTGGAAAGGTGGCAGGTGTAGTTCGGCGAGCCTCTGGGACCCCGTGCGGGGTCGCTGGGTCCCTTGCATGCACTGGGAATGTGCCAGGTGTCGTTTCGCGAGCCGCTGGGACCCCGCGCGGGGTCGCTGGCTTCCTTGCGCGCGCTGGGAAGGCTGTAGGTGTCATTTGGTGAGCCACTGGGACAACGAGCGTGGTCGCTGGGGCCAGTGCGCGTGTTGGGATGGTTGCAGATGTCGTTTGCCTGCCCGCGCTGGGAAGGTTGTAGGTGTCGTTTTGCGAGCCGCTGGGACCCTGCGCGTCGTCTCTTGGGCTCCAACGCACGCTGGGAAGGTTGCAGGTGTCGTTTGGCGAGCTTCTGGGACCCCGTGCGAGGTCGCTGCGTCCCGTGCGCACGCTGGGAAGATTGTAGGTGTCGTATTGCGAGCCACTGGGACCCCGCACGGGGTTGCTGGTGCTGTGCGCGCGCTAAGAAGGTTGTAGTTGTCGTTAGGTGAGCCGCTGGGACCCCGCGCAAGGTCGCTGTGGCCAGTGCGCGCACTGCGAAAGTTGTAGGTGTCCTTTGGCGAGCCGCTGAGACCAGGCGAGCGGTCGCTGGTGTCCATGCGCGTGCTGGGAAGTTGCCAGGTGTCGTTTGGCGAGCTGCTGGGACAACGAACGCGGTCGCTGGGACCCGTGCGCGTGCTGGGATGGTTGCAGATGTCGTTTGCCGAGCCACTGGAACCCCGCGCGGTGCCGCTGGGGCCCGTGCACGCGCTGGGAAGGTTGTAGGTGTCGTTTGGCAAGCCGCTGGGACCCCGCACGCGCACTTGAAAAGTGGCAGATGTCGTTTGGCAAGCCGCTGGAACCACGCGCGAAGTCGCTGGGCCCTGTTTGCGAGCTGGGAAGGTTGTAGGTGTCGTTTGATGAGCCACTTGGACCGTGCGCGCGCTGGGAAGGTTACAGGTGTCGATTGGCGAGCCTCTGGGACCCCGCGAGGTCGCTTGGGGTTGTGCCCGCACTGGGAAGGTGTCAGGTGTGGTTTGGCGAGCCAATGGGACCCCGTGAGTGGTCGCTGTGGCCCGTGCACGTGCTGGGAAAGTTGTAAGTGTCGTTTGGCGAGCCCCTGGCACTCCGTGCGGGGTCGCTGGGGCTCGTGCACACCTTGGATAGGTGACAGGTGTCGTTTGGCAAGCCGCTGGGACCCCGCGCGTGGTTGCTGGGGCCTGTGCACGCGCTGGGAAGGTTGTAAGTGTCGTTTGGCAAGCCCCTGGGACTCCACGCGGGGTCGCTGGGGCTCGTGCACACGCTGGGAAGGTTGCAGGTGTCGTTTGGCGACCCGCTGGGACGCAGCGCGGGGTCGCTGGGTTTCGTGCGTGCGCTGGGAAGGTAACAGGTGTCGTTTGGCGGGCCGCTAGGACCTCGCGCAGGGTCGCTGGGGCCCTGAGTCCCCTGGAAAGGTGCCAGGTGTCGTTTGGCGAGCCGCTGGGACCCTGCACGTGGTCGCTGGGGCCTCTGCGCGCTGGGAAGATTGTAGGTGTCTTTTGGCGATCCCCTGGGACCCTGCGCGGGGTCGCTGGGGCTCGTGCGCACGCTGGGAAGTTTGTAGGTGTCTTTTGGCGAGCCTCTGAGACTCCGCGCGGGGTCACTGGGGCTCACACGCGCGCTGGGAAGGTGGCAGGTGTCGATTGGCGAGCCGCTGGGACCCCGCGCGCGGTTGCTGTGGCTCGTGCACTCGCTGGGAAGGTGCCAGTTGTGGTTTTGCGAGCCAATGGGACCTTACGCCTGGTTGCTGGGGTCCGTGTGCGTGCTGGGAAGGTGGCAGGTGTTGTTTGGCGAGTCGCTGGGACCCCATACGGGGTCGCTGATGCCCGTGCGCCCCCTGAAAAGGTGCCAGGTGTCGTTTGGCGAGCTGCTGGGACCCCGCGCGGGGTCGCTGGGGCTCGTGCGCATGCTGGGAAGGTGGCAGGTGTCGTTTGGCGAGCTGCTGGGACACCTCGCTGGGTTGCTGGGGCCCGTGTGCTCCCTGGAAAGGTGCCAGGTGTCGTTTGCGAAGTCTTTGGGACCCCGCGCGTGGTCGGTGGGGACAGTGCGTGCGCTGGGAAGGTTGTAGGTGTCTTTTTGAGAGCCCCTTGGTCCCCGCGCAGGGTCGCTGCAGTTCGTGCGCGCGCTGGCAAGTTGGCAGGTGTCGTTTGGCGAGCCGCTGGGGAACCCACACATGGTCGCTGGGGCTCGTGCGCACGCTGGGAAGGTTGTAGGTGTCGTTTGGTGAGCTTCTGGTACCCCGTGTGCGGTCGCTGGGGTCCGTGCGCGCGCTTGGATGGTTGCAGATGTCGTTTGCTGAGTCTCTGCGACGTCGCGCGGGGTCGCTGGGGCTCCTGCACACGCTGGGAAGGTGGCAAGTGTCGTTTGGCGAGCTGCTGGGACCTCGCACGGGGTCGCTGGGGCCCGTGCGCATGCTGGGAAGGTTGTAAGTGTCGTTTGGCAAGCCTCTGGTACCCCGTGCGCGCACTTGGAAGGTTGTAGGTGTCGTTTGATGAGCCACTTGGACCATGCGCGGTCGCTGGGGCCCGTGCGTGCGCTGGGATGGTTGCAGATATCGTTTGTCGAGCCTCTGGGACCCCGCATGGGGCCGCTGGGGCACGTGCGCACGCTGGGAAGGTTGCAGGTGTCTTTTGGCGAGCCTCTGGGACCTCGCACGGGGTCGCTGGGGCCCGTGCGCATGCTGGGAAGGTTGTAAGTGTCGTTTGGCGAGCCTCTGGTACCCCGTGCGCGCACTTGGAAAGTGGCAGATGTCGTTTGGCGAGCCGCTGGGACCCCGCGCGCGCACTTGGAAAGTGGCAGATGTCGTTTGGTGAGCCACTGGAACCACGCGCGAAGTCGCTGCGGCCCGTGCGCGCGCTGGGAAGGTTGTAGGTGTCGTTTGATGAGCCACTTGGACCATGCGCGCGGTCGCTGGGGCCCGTGCATGCGCTGGGATGGTTGCAGATATCGTTTGTCGAGCCTCTGGGACCCCGCATGGGGCCGCTGGGGCACGTGCGCGCGCTGGGAAGGTTGCAGGTGTCTTTTGGCGAGCCTCTGGGACTCCACCGTGGGCACTGAGGCTCATGCGCGCGCTGGGAAGTTGGCAGGTGTTGATTGGCGAGCCGCTGGGACCCCGCGCTAGGTCGCTTGGGGTTGTGCGCGCGCTGGGAAGGTGCCAGGTGTGGTTTGGCGAGCCAATGGGACCTTGCGCCTGGTCGCTGGGGCCCGTGTGCACGCTGGGAAGGTTGCAGATGTCGTTTGGCAAGCCGCTGGGACCACGCGCGCGGTTGCTGTGGCTCGTGCGCTGCACTGGGAAGGTGGCAGGTGTCGTTTTGGCGACCCGCTGGGACCCTGCACGGGTTGCTGGGGCTCGTGCGCGCGCTGGGAAGGTGACCGGTGTCATTTGGCGACCCGATAGGACTCTGCCCAGGGTCGTTGTTTGGCAAGTCGCTGGGACCCCATACGGGGTTGCTGGGGCTCGTGCACACGCTGGGAAGGTGTCAGGTGTCGTTTGGCGAGCCGCTGGGACACCGCGCGCACTTGGAAAGTGGCAGGTGTCGTCTGGTGAGCCACTGGGAACCTGCGCGGGATCGCTGGGGCCCGTGCGCGCGGTGGGAAGGTGGCAGGTGTTGTTTGGCGAGTCGCTGGGACCCCTCGCGTGTCGCTGGGGTCTGTGCGCGCCCTGGAAAGTTGCAGGTGCCATTTGGCAACCCGCTGGGACCCTGCGCTGGGTCGTTGGGGCTTGTGCACGCGCTTTGAAGGATGTAGGTGTCGTTTGGCGAGATCGCTGGGGCCCGTGTTCGCACTGGGAAGGTTGTAGGTGTCATTTGACTAGCCGCTGAGACCAGGCGCGCGGTCACTGGGGCCCGTGCGCACGCTGGGAAGGTGGCATATGTCGTTTGGCGAGCTGCTGGGACCCCACGCGAGGTCGCTTGGGGCCGTGCGCGCGTTGGGAAGGTGCCAGGTGTTGTTTGGCGAGCAGCTGGGACCCAGCGCGGGGTCGCTGGGGACCATGCGAGCACTGGGAAGGTTGTAGTTGTCGTTTGGTGACCCTCTGGGACCGCGTGCGAGGTTGCTTGGGCTTCTGCGAGTGCTGGGACGGTTAGAGATGTTGTTTGGCGAGCTGCTGGGATCATGCGCGCGGTCGCTGGGTATCGTGTGCACGCTGGGAAGGTTGTAGGTGTCGTTTGGCGAGCCACTGGGACTACGAGCGTGGTCACTGGTACACGTGCGCACACTCGGCAGGTGGCCTGTGTCATTTGTTGACCCGCTGGGACCCTGCGCGGAGTTGCTGTGGCTCGTGCACGCTTAGAAGGTGGCAGGTGTCTTTTGGCGAGCCGCTGGGACCCCCTCGAGGTCGCTGGGGCCCGTGCGCATGCTGGGAAGGTGCCAGGTGTCATTTGGGGAGCCGTTAGGAACCCGTACGAGGTCGCTGGGGACCGTGCGTGCGTTAGGAAGCACTTGGAAGGTGGCAGGTGTTGTTTGGCGAGCCGCCGGGACCCCGCGCGTGCGCTTGAAATGTGGCAGGTGTCATTTGGTTGTGCCGTTGGGAACCCGCGCGAGGTCACTGGGGCCCGTGCGCGAGCTGGGAAGGTTGCAGATGTCGTTTGGCTAGTCGCTGGGACCACGAGCGAGGTCGCTGGGGCCCGTGCGCGCGCTGGGAAGGTGGCAGGTGTCATTTGGCGAGCCGCTGGGACCCTGCACGGGGTCGCTGGGGCCCGTAAGCGCGCTGGGAAGGTGGCAGGTGTCGTTTGGCGAGCTGATGGGACCCCGCGTGCGCGCTTTAAATGTGGCAGGTGTCATTTGTCGACTCGCTGGGACCCTGCACGCGCGCTTAGAAGGTGGCAGGTGTCGTTTGGCGAGCCGCTGGGACCGCGCGCGTGGTCACTGGGGACCGTGCGCTCGCTGGGATGGATGCAGATGTCGTTTGGCTAGCCTCTGGGACCCCGCACGGTGTCGTTGGGGCTCGTGCGCGTGCTGAGAAAGTGGCAGGTGTCATTTGGCAAGGCACTGGGATCCCGCACGTGGTCTCTGGGGCCCATGCACGTGCAGGGACGGTTGTGCGCACTCTGGGAAAGTTGCAGATGTCGTTTGGCGAACCGCTGGGACCCAGCGAGGGGTTGCTGGGGCCTGTGCATGCGCTGGGAAGGTCGTAGGTGTCATTTGGCAAGCCGCTGGGAACCCGCGCGGGGTCGATGGGTCCCGTGCGCGCGCTGGGATGGTGGCAGGTGTTGTTTAGTGGCACGCTTGGACTCTGCGCGTGGTCGCTAGGGGCCCGTGCGCGCGCTGGGAAGGTTGTAGGTGTTGGTTGGCGAGCCTCTGGGACCCAGGCGGGGTTGCTGGGGCTCATGCGCGCGCTGGGAAGGTTTCAGGTGTCGTTTGGCGAGCCACTGGGAACCCGCGCGGGATCGCTGGGATGGTTGTAGGTGTCGTTTGGCGAGCCTCTAGGACCCCGCGCGGAGTCGCTGGGGCTCGTGCGCGCGTTGGGAAGGTGCCAGGTGTCGTTTGACGAGCCGCTGGGAACCCGCGTGGGATCGCTGGGAAGGTTGCAGGTGTCGTTTGGCGAGCCTCTTGGACCCCTTGCTGGGTCGCTGGGTACTGTGCGCGTGTTGGGAAGGTGCCAGGTGTCATTTGGCGAGCCGCTGGGAACCCGCGCGGGTTCGCTGCTTCCCATGTGTGCGCTGGGACAGTTGGAGATATCATTTGGCGAGCCTCTGGGACCCCGCGCCGGTTCGCTGGGGATCGTGCGCGCACTGGAAAGGTCGCAGGTGTTCATTGGCAAGCCGCTGCGACCCCGCACTGGGTCACTGGGTACTGTGCGTGTGTTGTGAAGATGCCAGTTGTCATTTGGCGAGCCGCTGGGACCCCGCGCAGGGTCGCTGTGGCTCGTGCTTGCGCTGGGAAGTTGCCAGGTGTCGTTTGGCGAGCAGCTAGGAACCCGCGCGGGGTCGTTGGGGCCCGTGCGTGCGCTGGGAAGGTTGCAGTTGTGGTTTGGCGAGCCGCTGGGACCCCGCGCGCGCTTGGAAGGTGGCAGGTGTCGTTTGGCGAGCCGCTGGGACCCAGCGTGGGGTCGCTGTGTCCCGTGCGTACGCTGGGAAGGTTGTAGGTACTGTTTGGCGAGCAGCTGGGACCAAGCGCGTAGTCGCTGGGGCCCATGCACTCGCTGGGAAGGTTTTAAGTGTCGGTTGGCGAGCGTCTGGGACCCGGGCGGGGTTGCTGGTGCTCGTGTGCGCGCTTGGAAAGTTTCAGGTGTCGTTTCGCGAGCCGCTGGGAAGGTGGCAGGTGTTGTTTTGCGAGCCGCTGGGACCCCGCGTATGTTCGCTAGGGCTCGTGCACGCTCTGGGATGGTTGTAGATGTCGTTTGGCGAGCCGCTGGGACCCAGGCGTGGTCGCTAGGGCTCGTGCGCACGCTGGGAAGGTTTAAGGTGTCGTTTGGCGAGCCGCTGGGGAGGTTGTAGGTGTCATTTGGCGAGCCTCTGGGACCCCGCACGGGGTCGCTGGGGCTCGTGCACCCGTTGGGAAGGTGCCAGATGTCGTTTGGCGAGCTGCTGGGAACCTGCGCGGGATCACTGGGGCCCGTGCGGGCGCTGGGAAGGTTGTAGGTGTCTTTTGGCGAGCCGCTGGAACCAAGCGCGTGGTCACTGGGGCCCGTGCGGGCGCTGGGAAGGTGGCAGAGGTTGTTTGGCGAGCCGCTGGGACCCTGCGCGGGGTCGCTGGGTCCCGTGCTCTCGCTGGGAATGTGCCAAGTGTCTTTTGGCGAGCCGCTGGGACCCCGCGTGGGAAGGTTGTAGGTGTCGTTTGGCGAGCCGCTGGAACCAAGCGCGTGGTCACTGGGGCCCGTGCAGGCGCTGGGAAGGTGGTAGGTGTTGTTTGGCAAGCCGCTGGGACCCCGCGGGGGTCGCTGGGGTTCGTGTGCATGTTTGGAAGGTTGTAGGTGTCGTTTGGCGAAGCGCTGGTACCACGCGCGTGGTCGCTGGGTCCCGTGCGCTCGCTGGGAAGGTGTCAGATGTCATTTGGCGTGCCGCTGGGACCCTGCACGGGGTCGGTGGGGCCCGTGCGCTCACTGGGAAGGTTTTAAGTGTCGGTTGGCGAACGTCTGGGACCCGGGCGTGGTTGCTGGGGCTCGTGCGCGCGCTTGGAAGGTTTCAGGTGTCGTTTGGCGAGCCGCTGGGAAGTTGGCAGGTGTTGTTTTGCGAGCCGCTGGGACCCAGCGTGGGGTCGCTGGGGCCCGTGCGTGTGCAGGGAAGGTGGCAGGTGTCATTTGGCGAGCCGCTGGGACCCCGCGTGGTGTCGCTGTGTCCCGTGCGCTCGCTGGGAAGGTGCCAGGTGTCGTTTGGCGAGCCGCTGGGACCCCGCGTGGGGTCGCTGTGTCCCGTGCGTGCGCTGGGAAGGTTGTAGGTGCCATTTGGCGAGCCGCTGGGACCACGCGCACGGTTGCTGGGGCCCGTGCACGCGCTGGGAAGGTGGCAGGTGTTGTTTAGCGACCCGCTGGGACTCTGCGCTTAGTCGCTGGGGCCCATGCGTGTGCAGGGAAGGTGGCAGGTGTCGTTTGGCGAACCGCTGGGACCCCGTGCGGGGTTGCTGGGTCCAGTGCGCTCGCTGGGAAGGTGCCAGGTGTCGTTTGGCGAGCCGCTGGGACCCCGTGTAGGGTCGCTGTATCCCGTGCGTACGCTGGGAAGGTTGTAGGTTTGGCGAGCTGCTGGGACCATACGCACGGTTGCTGGGGCCCGTGCATGCGCTGGGAAGGTGGCAGGTGTTGTTTAGCGACCCGCTGGGACTCTGCGCATAGTCGCTGGGGCCAGTGCGCTCGCTGGGAAGGTTTTAAGTGTCGGTTGGCGAGCGTCTGGGACCTGGCCGGGGTCGCTGGAGCTCGTGCACGCACTTGGAAGGTTTCAGTTGTCGTTTGGCGAGCCGCTGGGACCGCGCGTGGGGTCGTTGGGGAACCATGTGTGCGCTGGGAAGGTTGTAGGTGTCGTTTGGCAAGCTGCTGGGGCACGCTGCTGGGGCAAGTGCGCGCGCTGGGAAGGTGGCAGGTGTTGTTAAGCGACCCGCTGGGACGCAGGTGGGGTCACTGGGGCCCGTGCGTGCGCTGGGAAGGTGGCAGGTGTTAGTTGGCAAGCAGCTGGGACCCCGCCCGGGGTCACTAGGGCCCATGCACTCGCTAGGATGGTTGTAGTTGTCGTTTGGCGAGCCGCTGGGACCCTACGCCCACACTTGGAAGGTGGCAGGTGTAGTTTAGCGACCCGCTGGGACGCGGGCGGGGTCACTGTGGCCCGTGCTTGCGCTGGGAAGGTGGCAGGTGTTGTTTGGCAAGCCGCTGGGACCCCGCGTGGAGTCGCTGGGGTTCGTGTGCGTGTTGGGAAGGTTGTAGGTGTCATTTGGCGAGCCGCTGGTACCACGCGCGGGGTCGATGGGTCCGGTGCGCACACTGGGAAGGTGGCAGGTGTCATTTGGCGAGCCGCTGGGAACCCGCGCGGGGTCGCTGGGTCCCGTGCGCTCGCTGGGAAGGTGTCGGATGTCATTTGGCGGGCCGCTGGGACCCCGCGCGGGGTCGGTGGGGCTAGTGCTCGCTGGAAAGGTGGCATATGTCGTTAGGGGAGCCGCTGGGATCCCATGCGGGGTCGCTGGGGCCCGTCCCCGTGCTAGGAATGTTGTAGATGTCATTTGGCGAGCCGCTGGGACCACACATGGGGACGTTGGAGCCCGTGTGCGCTCTGGGAAGGTTGTAGGTGTCGTTTGGCAAGCTGCTGGGGCCCTTGCGTGCGCTGGAAAGGTGGCAGGTGTAGTTAAGCGACCCGCTGGGACGCGTGCGGGGTCGCTGGGGCCCCTGTGTGCGCTGGGAAGGTGGCAGGTGTTAGTTGGCAAGCCGCTGGGAACCCGCGCGGGGTCGATGGGTCCCGTGCGCGTGCTGGGATGGTGGCAGGTGTTGTTAAGCGACCCGCTGGGACGCAGGTGGGGTCACTGGGGCCCGTGCGTGCGCTGGGAAGGTGGCAGTTGTTAGTTGGCAAGCAGCTGGGACCCCGCCCGGGGTCACTGGGGCCCGTGCACTCGCTGGGATGGTTGTAGTTGTCGTTTGGCGAGCCGCTGGGACCCTACGCCCGCACTTGGAAGGTGGCAGGTGTAGTTTAGCGACCCGCTGGGACGCGGGCGGGGTCACTGTGGCCCGTGCTTGCGCTGGGAAGGTGGCAGGTGTTGTTTGGCAAGCCGCTGGGACCCCGCGTGGAGTTGCTGGGGTTCGTGTGCGTGTTGGGAAGGTTGTAGGTGTCATTTGGCCAGCCGCTGGTACCACGCGCGGGGTCGATGGGTCCGGTGCGCACACTGGGAAGGTGGCAGGTGTCATTTGGCGAGCCGCTGGGAACCCGCGCGGGGTCGTTGGGTCCCGTGCGCTCGCTGGGAAGGTGTCAGATGTCGTTTGGCGGGCCGCTGGGACCCCGCGCGGGGTCGGTGGGGCTAGTGCTCGCTGGAAAGGTGGCATATGTCGTTAGGGGAGCCGCTGGGATCCCATGCGGGGTCGCTGGGGCCCGTCCCCGTGCTAGGAATGTTGTAGATGTCATTTGGCGAGCCACTGGGACCACACATGGGGACGTTGGGGCCCATGTGCGCTCTGGGAAGCTTGTAGGTGTCGTTTGGCAAGCTGCTGGGGCCCGTGCGTGCGCTGGGAAGGTGGCAGGTGTTAGTTGGCAAGCAGCTCGGACCCCGCCCGGGATCGCTGGGGCCCGTGCGCTTGCTGGGATGGTTGTAGTTTTCGTTTGGCGAGCTGCTGGGTCCCTACGCTCGCACTTGGAAGGTGGCAGGTGTTGTTTAGCGACCCGCTGGGACGCGGGCGGGGTCGCTGGGGCCCGTGCGTGCGCTGGGAAGGTGCCAGGTGTTGTTTGGCGACCCGCTGGGACGCGTGCGGGGTCGCTGAAGCCCGTGCGTGCGCTGGGAAGGTGGCAGGTGTTAGTTGGCAAGCAGCTCGGACCTGGAGTTCGTGCGCGCGTTGGGAAGATTGTAGGTGTTATTTGGCGAGCCGCTGGTACCACGCGCGGGGTCGATGGGTCCAGTGCGCACGCTGGGAAGGTGGCAGGTGTCGTTTGGCGAGCTGCTGGGAACCCGCGCGGGGTCGCTGGGTCCTGTGCGCTCGCTGGGAATGTGGCAGGTGTCGTTTGGCGGGCCGCTGGGACCCCGCGCGAGGTCACTGTGTCCCGTGCGCATGCTGGGAAGGTGCCAGGTGTCGTTTGGCGAGCCACAGGGAACCAGCGCGGGATCGCTGGGAAGGTGGCACGTATTGTTTGATGAGCCACTGGGGCCCGTGCGCGCTGGGAAGGTGGCAGGTGTCGTTTGGGGACCCGCTGGGACACTGCTCAGGGTCACTGGGACTCGTGCGCGTGCTGGGAAGGTGGCAGGTGTTGTTTGGCAAGCCGCTGGAACCCATCTCGAGGTCACTGGGGCCCGTGCGCGTGTTGGGAAGGTGGCAGGTGTCGTTTGGCGAGCCGCTGGGACCCCGCACACACGCTTGGAAGGTGGCAGGTGTCGTTCGGCGAGCCGCTGGGCCTCTGCGCGCACGCTTGGAAGATGGTAGATGATTTTTGGGGAGCTGCTGGGATCCCGTGCGGGGTCGTTGGGGCCCGTGTGCGCGCTGGGAAGGTTATAGGTGTCGTTTGGCGAGCCGCTGGGACCCCACGCGGGGTCGCTGGGTCCCGTGCGCTCGCTGGGAAGGTGCCAGGTGTCGTTTGGCGAGCCGCTGGGACCACGTACGTGGTCACTGGGGCCCATTTGAGTGCTGGGAAGGTGGCAGGTGTTGTTTGGTGTGCCGCTTGAACCACGTGCATGGTCACTGGGGCCCATGCGCGTGCTGGGAAGGTGGCAGGTGTCGTTTGGCGAGCCGCTGGGACCACGCGTGGGGTCGCTGGGGTTCGTGCGCATACTGGGAAGGTGGCAGGTGTCGTTTGGCGAGCCGCTGGGACCACGCGTGGGGTCGCTGGGGTTCGTGCGCGTGCTGGGAAGGTGGCAGGTGTCGTTTGGCAAGCCGCTAGGACCCCGCGCAAACGCGTGGAAGGTGGCAGGTGTCGTTTGGCGCGGTCGCTGGGGCCCGTGCGTGCGCTGGGAAGGTGGCAGATGACGTTTGGGGACCCGCTGGGACCCTGCGCGGGGTCGCTGGAACTCGTGCGCACGCTGGGAGGATGGCAAGTGTTGTTTGGTGAGCAGCTGGGACCCCGCGCGAGGTCGCTGGGGCCCGTGCGTGCGCTGGGAAGATGGCAGGTGTCGTTTGGTGAGCCGCTGCCACCCCGCTCGGGGTCGCTGTGTCCCGTGCGCACGCTGCGAAGGAACCAGGTGTCATTTGGCGAGCCGCTGGGAACCTGCGCGGCGTCGCTGGGGCCCGTGCGCACGCTGGGATGGTTGGAGATTTCCTTTGGTGAGTCTCTGGGACCCGGTGCAGGGTCACTGGGGCTCGTGTAGACACTGGGAAGCTGGCAGGTGTCGTTTGGCGAGCCGCTAGGACCACGCATACACGCTTGGAAGGTGGCAGATGTCATTTGGGGTGCCGATGGGACCACGCGCGGGGTCATTGGGGCCCGTGTGCACGATGGGAAGGTTGTAGGTGTCGTTTGGCGAGCCGCTGGGACCATGCGCGCGCTGGGAAGGTTGCAGGTGTTGTTTAGCGACCCGCTGGGACTTTGCGCGTGGTCACTGGGGCCCATTCGCGCTGGGAATGTTGCTGATTTCCTTTGGTGAGTCTATGGGACCTGGTGCAGGGTCGCTGGGGCCCGTGCGTGCGCTGGGAAGCTGGCAGGTGTCGTTTGGCGAGCCGCTAGGACCCCGCACACACGCTTGGAAGGTGGCAGGTGTCGTTCGGCGAGCCGCTGGGCCTCTGCGCGCACGCTTGGAAGATGGTAGATGATTTTTGGGGAGCTGCTGGGATCCCGTGCGGGGTCGTTGGGGCCCGTGTGCGCGCTGGGAAGGTTATAGGTGTCGTTTGGCGAGCCGCTGGGACCACGCGCACGTGCGCACGCCGGGAAGGTGGCAGGTGTTGTTTAGCGACCCGCTGCGACTCTGCGCGTGGTCGCTGGGGCTTGTGCGCGCGCTGGGAAGGTCTCAGGTGTCGTTTGGCGAGCCGCTGTGAACCCGCGCGGCATCGCTTGAAAGGTTGTAGATGTCGTTTATCAAGCCTCTGTGACCCCACGCTGGGTCGCTGGGGCTCGTGCGCGCACTGGGAAGGTGGCAGGTGTCATTTGGCGAGCCGTTGTGAACTCGCACAGGATCGCTGGAAAAGTTGTAGATGTCGTTTATCAAGCCTCTGTGACCCCACGCGGGTTCACTGGGTCCCGTGCGCGTGTTGGGAAGTAGCCAGGTGTCGTTTGGCGTGCCGCTGGGACCTCCCGGGTTGTCGCTGTGTGTCGTGCCCGCGCTGGGAAGGTTCCAGGTGTCGTTTGGCGAGCCGCTGGGATCCCGCGCGGGGTCGCTGGGGCCCGTGCACACGGTGGGAAGTTGGTAGGTGTCGTTTGGGGACCTGCTGGGACCCTGCGCGGGGTCGCTGGAACTTGTGCGTACGCTGGGAGGATGGAAAGTGTTGTTTGGCGAGCAGCTTGGACCCCGCGCGGGGTCGCTGGGGCCCGTCCGTGCGCTGGGAAGATGGCAGGTGTCGTTTGGTGAGCCGCTGGGACCCAGCGCGGGGTCGCCTGGGCCCGTGCGCACGCTGAGAAGGTGCCAGGTGTCATTTGGCAAGCCGCTGGGAACCTGCGCGGAGTCGCTGGGGCCCGTGCGCACGTTGGGACGGTTCGAGATTTCCTTTGGTGAATCTCTGGGACCCGGCGCGGGGTCGCTGGAGCTCGTGTAGGCGCTGGGAAGCTGGTAGGTGTCGTTTGGCGAGCCGCTAGGACGCCGCACACACGCTTGGAAGGTGGCAGGTGTCGTTTGGCGCTAGATGTCGTTTGGGATGCCGATGGGACCACGCGCGAGGTCGTTGGGGCCTGTGTGCACTATGGGAAGGTTGTAGGTGTCGTTTGGCGAGCCGCTGGGGCCCATGCGCGTGCTGGGAAGGTTGCAGGAGTTGTTTAGCGACCCGCTGGGACCACGCGCCCGGTCGCTGGGGCACGTGCGCACGCTGGGAAGGTGGCAGGTGTCGTTTGGCGAGCCGCTGTGAACCCGTGCAGGATCGCTGGAAAGGTTGTAGATGTCGTTTATCAAGGCTCTGTGACCCCACGCGGGGTCGCTGGGGCTCGTGCGCGCACTGGGAAGGTGGCAGGTGTCGTTTGGTGAGCCGCTGTGAACCCGTGCAGGATCGCTGGAAAGGTTGTAGATGTCATTTATCAAGCCTCTGGGACCCCACGTGGGGTTGCTGGGCCTCGTGCGCGCACTGGGAAGGTGGCAGGTGTCATTTGGCGAGCCGCTGGGACGCCTTGCGGGGTCGTTGGGTCCCGTGCGCGTGTTGGGAAGGTGTCAGGTGTCGTTTGGTGAGCCGCTGGGACCTCCCGCGGTGTCGCTGTGTGTCGTGCCTGCGCTGGGAAGGTACCATGTGTCATTTGGAGAGCAGCTGGGACCCCGCACGGGGTCGCTGGGGCACGTGCACACGGTGGGAAGTTGGTAGGTGTCGTTTGGCGAGCCGCTGGGAATACACGCGCCGTCGCTGGTGCCCGTGCATGCGCTGGAAAGGTGGCAGGTGTCGTTTGGGGACCCGCTGGGACCCTGCGCGGGGTCGCTGGAACTTGTGCGCGCACTGGGAGAATGGCGGGTGTTGTTTGGCGAGCTGCTGGGGCGCCGCGTGGGGTCGCTGTGTCCCGTGCGCACGCTGGGAAGGTGCCAGGTGTCGTTTGGCGAGCCGCTGGGGCCCGCGCGCCCGCTGGGAAGGTTGTAGATGTCGTTTGACGAGCCGCTGGGACCACGCGCGCGGTCACTGGGGCCCGTGCGTGCGCTGGGAAGGTCACAGGTGTTGTTTAGCGACCCGCTGGGACTCTGCGCGTGGTCGCTGGGGCCCGTGCGCGCGCTGGGAAGGTTGTAGGTGTCATTTGGTGAGCCTCTTGGACCCGGGCGGGGTTGCTGGGGCTTGTGCGCGCGCTGGGAAGGTGTCAGGTGTCGTTTGGCGAGCCGCTGGGAAGGTTGTAGGTGTCGTTTGGCGAGCCGCTGTGACCCAGCACGTGGTCACTGAGGCCCGTGAGCAGCCTGTGAATGTGGCAGGTGTCATTTGGCGAGCCACTGGGACCACGCGCGTGGTCGCTGGGGCCCGTGCTCACTCTGGGAATGTGGCAGGTGTCGTTTTGCGAGCCGCTGGGACCCCGCAAGCGTACTGGGAAGGTGGCAGGTGTCGTTTGGCGAGCCGCTGGGATCCTGCGGGGGGTCGCTGGAGTCCGTGCGCGCTAGGAAGGTGGCAGGTGGCTGCTGGGGAGCCGCTGGGACCCCGCGCGGGATCGCTGGGGTTCGTGTGCACACTGGGAAGGTGGAAGTTGTGGTTTGGCGAGCCGCTGGGACCCCGTGGGGCGTTGGTGGAGTTTGTGCGCATGCTTGGAAGGTGGCAGTTGTAGTTTGGCGAGCCGCTGGGGCCCGTGCGCGCGCTGGGAAGGTGGCAGGTGTCGTTTGGTGATCTGCTGGGACCCCACGCGCGCGCGGGAAAGGTGGCAGGTGTCGTTTGGTGAGCCACTGGGACCCCGCGAGCGGTCGCTGGTGCCCGTGCGCGCGCTGGGAAGGTGGCACTTGTGGTTTGGCGAGCGGCTGGAACCCCGCGCGCGGTCGCTGGGACCTGTGCGCACGCTGGGAAGATTGCGGGTGTCGTTTGGCGAGCCGCTGGGATCCTGCGGGGGGTCACTGGAGCCCGTGCGCGCTAGGAAGGTGGCAGGTGTCAATTGGGGAGCTGCTGGTGCCCGTGCGCGTGCTTGGAAGGTGCCAGGTGTCGTTTGGCGAGCCACTGGGACCCCGCGAGCGGTCGCTGGGGCCTGTTCGCGCACTGGGAAGGTGGCAGGTGTCGTTTGGCGAGCTGCTGGGACCCCGCGCTGGGTCGCTGGGGCCAGTGCGCGCGGTGGGAAGGTTGCAGGTGTCGTTTGGCAAGCCGCTAGGACCCCGCGCAGGGTGGCTGGGGCACGTGCGCGCGCTGGGAAGGTCGCAGGTGTAGTTTGGTGAGCTGCTGGGACCCCACGCGCGCGCTGGAAAGGTGGCAGGTGTCGTTTGCCGAGCCTCTGGGACCCCGCGGAGGGTCGCTGGGGCCAGTGCGCACCATGTGAAGGTGACAGTTGTGGTTTGGCGAACTGCTGGGACCTGTGCGCGCGCTGGGAAGATGGCAGGTGTCGTTTGGCGAGCCACTGGGATCTCGCGGGGGGTCGCTGCAGCCCGTGCGCTAGGAAGGTGGCATGTGGCTGCTGGGGTGCCGCTGGGACCCCGCGCGGGATCTCTGTGGTCTGTGCGCATGCTGGGAAGGTGGCAGTTGTGGTTTGGCGAGCGGCTGGGACCCCGCGCATGGTCGCCTGAGGTGGGAAGACGGCAGGTGTTGTTTGGCGAGCTGCTGGGGCCGTGCACACCCTGTGAAGGTGCCAGCTGTCATTTGGTGAGCCACTGGGACCCTGCGAGCGGTCGCTGGTGCCCGAGCACGCGCTGGGAAGGTGGCAGCTGTCGTTTGGTGAGCTGCTGGGACCCCGCGCAGGGTGGCTGGGGCCTGTGCGCGCGCTGGGAAGTTGGCAGGTGTAGTTTGGTGAACTGCTGGGACGTCACGCGCGCGCTGGGAATGTGGCAGGTGTCGTTTGCCGAGCCGCTGGGACCCCGCGGAGGGTCGCTGGGACACTGCGCTCGCGCTGGGAAGTTGGCAGGTGTTGTTTTGCCAGCCGCTGAGACCTGGCGGGGGTTCGCTGGGGTCCGTGCGCACGGTGGGAAGGTTGCACTTGCCGTTTGGCTAGCCGGTGGGACCCCACGGTGGGTTGCTGGTGTCTGTGTGCGCGCTTGGAAGGTGCCAGGTGTCATTTGGCGAGCCACTGGGACCCCGCAAACTGTCGCTAGGAACCGTGCGCACTCTGGTAAGGTGGCAGGTGTCGTTTGGCGCGCGCTGGGAAGGTGGCAGGTAGCGTTTGCCAAGCCGCTGGGAACCCGCGGATTGTCGCTGGGGACCGTGCTCGTGCTGGAAAGGTGGCCCCGCAGATTTTCGCTGGGGCCCCTGCTTGCGCTGGGAAGGTGGCAGGTGTCGTTTGGCGAGCCGCTGGGGCCCGTGCGCACGGTGGGAAGGTTGCAGGTGTCGTTTGGCTAGCCGCTGGGACCCCATGCAGGGTGGCTTTGAACCGTGCGCGCGCCGCTGGGACCTGGCGTTGGGTCGTTGGGGCCGGTGCGTGCGCTGGGAAGGTGGCAGGTGTTGGTTGGGGAGCAGCTGGGACCACGCGGGATCGCTGGGGCCTGAGCACGCGCTGGGAAGGTGCCAGGTGTCATTTGGCGAGCCGTTGTGACCCCGCATGGGGTCGCTAGGGCCTGTGCGCGTGCTGGGAAGGTTGTAGGTGACATTTGGCGAGCCGCTGGGACCCAGTGCAGGGTGGCTTTGGACCGTGCGCGCTAGGAAGGTGCCAGGTGTGAAACAGATGTAGATTGGAGTAAAATAGAGAAAACATCCACAGAAAAAGGATGGCTGTTTTTTAAAAATGTAGTACTAGAGGCGCAAAACAATTACATCCCAAAAGTAGACAAATCTAAATCTAAAAAAAAATTGCCAAAATGGTTTAACAGTTCAATTTAAAAAAAATATTCAGCGAAAAAGCGTTTAAAAGGGACCAAAAACAAAGTACACAGATAATTACAAAGCATACAACATGGTTTATTTAGATTTCCAGAAAGCTTTTGACAAAGTCCTGCATAAAAGATTAATCCTCAAACTGAACACAGTAGGGATTCAAGGAAATGCATGCACATGGATTAGGGAGAGGTTAACATGTAGAAAACAGAAAGTACTGATTAGAGGAGAAACCTCATAATGGAGCGAGGTAACCAGTGGTGTACCACAGGGATCAGTATTAGGTCCTCTGTTATTCCTAATCTACATTAATGATTTAGATTCTGGTGTAGTAAGCAAACTTGTTAAATTTGCAGACGACACAAAAATAGTTGGAGTGGCAAACACTGTTGCAGCAGCAAAGGTCATTCAAAATGATCTAGACAGCATATATAACTGGGCAGACACATGGCAAATGACATTTAATAGAAAAAGTGTAAAGTATTGCATGCAGGCAAAAAAATGTGCATTATAAATATCATATGGGAGATAATGAAATTGAAGAAGGGAACTATGAAAAGACCTAGGAGTTTATGTTTACTCAGAAATGTCTTCAGCAAGAGAATGTGGGGAAGCTATAAAAAAAGGCCAACAAGATGCTCGGATATATTGTGAGAAGTGTTGAATTTAAATCAAGGGAAGTAATGTTAAAACTTTACAATGCATTAGTAAGACCTCACCTAGAATATTGTGTTCAGTTCTGGTCACCTTGTTACAAAAAGGATATTGAATCTATTCAGTCTTGAACAAGGAAGACTACGCAGCGATCTGATTCAAATATTCAAAATCCTAAAAGGTATAAACAATGTCAACCCAGGGGACTTCTTTGACCTGAAAAAAGAAACAAGGACCAGGGGTCACAAATGGAGATTAGATAAAGGGGCATTCAGAACAGAAAAAAGGAGGCACTTTTTAACACAGAGAATTGTTAGGGTATGGAACCAACTCCCCAGTAATGTTGTTGAAGCTGACACCCTGTGATCCTTCAAGAAGCTGCTTGATGAGATTCTGGGATCAATAAGCTACTAACAACCAAACGAGCAAGATGGGGTCTCAGCCGCTTGCCAAAAGACACCTGCCACCTTCCCAGCACGCGCAGAGGTCCCAACATCTCGCCAAAAGAAACCGTCTACCTTCCCAAAGCATGCACGTGCCCCAGTGACCCCGCCCGGGATCCCAGCGGCTCGCCAAATGACACCCGTGCGGCGTCCCAGAGGCTCACCAAATGATACCTGCCACCTTGCCAGCACGCGCACGGGCCCCAGCGACCCAGTGCGGTGTCCCACCGGCTCGCCAAATGATACCTGCCATCTTCCTAGCGTGCACGGGCCCCAGCGACCCGGTGCGGGATCCCAGCGGCTCGCCAAATAATACCTGCCACCTTCCCAACACGCTCACGAGCCCCATCGAACCCGTGCGTGGTCCCAGCGGCTCGCCAAATTATACCTGCCACGTTCCCAGCGCGCTCACGGGCCCAGCGACCCAGTGCCGGGTCCCAGCGGCTCGCTAAACAATAACTGCCACCTTGCCACCACTCGCATGGGCCCCAGTGACCCCATGCGTGATCCCAGCGGCTCGCCAAACGATACCTGCCACCTTCCCAGCGCACTCAAGAGCCTCAGCGACTCCGAACAATACCCAGCTTGCGCACGGGCCCAGCGACCCCGTATGAGGTCCCAGCGGCTCACTAAACATAAGAACATAAGAACATAAGAACATAAGAACATAAGAAAGTTTACAAACAAGAGGAGGCCATTCGGCCCATCTTGCTCGTTTGGTTGTTAGTAGCTTATTGATCCCAGAATCTCATCAAGCAGCTTCTTGAAGGATCCCAGGGTGTCAGCTTCAACAATATTACTGGGGAGTTGGTTCCAGACCCTCACAATTCTTTGTGTAAAAAAGTGCCTCCTATTTTCTGTTCTGAATGCCCCTTTATCTAATCTCCATTTGTGACCCCTGGTCCTTGTTTCTTTTCAGGTCAAAGAAGTCCCTGGGTTGACATTGACTATACCTTTTAGAATTTTGAATGTTTGAATCAGATCACAGCGTAGTCTTCTTTGTTCAAGACTGAATAGATTCAATTCTTTTAGCCTGTCTGCATCGACATGCCTTTTAAACCCAGGATAATTCTGGTTGCTCTTCTTTGCACTCTTTCTAGAGCAGCAATATCCTTTTTATAACGAGGTGACCAGAACTGAACACAATATTCTAGGTGAGGTCTTACTAATGCATTGTAGAGTTTTAACATTACTTCCCTTGATTTAAATTCAACACTTCTCACAATATATCCAAGCATCTTGTTAGCCTTTTTATAGCTTCCCCACATTGTCTAGATGAAGACATTTCTGAGTCAACATAAACTCCTAGGTCTTTTTCATAGTTCCCTTCTTCAATTTCACTATCTCCCATGTGATATTTATAATGCACATTTTTATTGCCCGCATGCAATACTTTACACTTTTCTCTATTAAATTTCATTTGCCATGTGTCTGCCCAATTCTGAATGCCGTCTAGATCATTTTGAATGACGTTTGCTGCTGCAACAGTGTTTGCCACTCCTCCTATTTTTGTGCAGTCTGCAAATTTAACAAGTTTGCTTACTATACCAGAATCTAAATCATTAATGTAGATTAGGAATAGCAGAGGACCTAATACTGATCCCTGTGGTACACCACTGGTTACCTCACTCCATTTTGAGGTTTCTCCTCTAATCAGTACTTTCTGTTTTCTACCTGTTAACCACTCCCTAATCCATGTGCATGCATTTCCTTGAATCCCTACTGCGTTCAGTTTGAGAATTAATCTTTTATGCGGGACTTTGTCAAAAGCTTTCTGGAAATCTAAATAAACCATGTCGTATGCTTTGCAGTTATCCATTTTCAATGTTGCATCCTCAAAAAAGTCAAGTAGGTTAGTTAGACACGATCTCCCTTTCCTAAAACCATGCTGGATGTCTCCCAGGATATTGTTACCATATAGGTAATTTTCCATTTTGGATCTTATTATAGTTTCCATAAGTTTACATATAATAGAAGTCAGGCTTATTGGCCTGTAGTTACCTGGTTCGGTTTTGTCTCCCTTTTTGTGGATCAGTATTACGTTTGCTATTTTCCAGTCTGTCGGTACAACCCCTGTGTCAAGAGACTGTTGCATGATCTTGGTTAGCGGTTTGTAAATAACTTCTTCCATTTCTTTGAGTACTATTGGGAGGATCTCATCCGGCCCAGGGGATTTGTTTATTTTAAGAGCTCCTAGTCCCTTTAACATTTCTGCTATAAAAATAGTATAAACTGTAACTTTAACAGTGAGCTTGCTGAAGGAATACAGCTAATTTTGTAACCTCGTTCTCATCTGCTTGTAGTAAAAGCAGTGTTGAAGATGACTCATTGGTTTTGGCCGACGAAGCAGGGATTTTTGATGGTCAGCGATTTAAAAGCCATGATCCATTCTATAATGAGCGATCTTGTTAATATTAATGAACGAAATACCTTTCGGATAATAGAAGGTAGGAGTTTATATTAAAATACACATTTTTCTATATATCACAGAAGTTAATTACAACCTGGCAAGAACAAATGGGAATGAAAAGCGTAGGATGGTTTACTGCATTAAGCTCAAATTTAGCCTAAAATAATGAGTATTAGAAAATGCTTACAGTAGTGCAACACTAAAATTGGCCAGAAGGTAGGTCGTCTTAAAACCTGTTTGAACTGGATTTTGTATGAACAAAAAAAGAGGTCAAACTTAGTTCAGTCAGAATAATACTATTGCATTCCAATATATTAATGGTAGCCTGTATTTAGATGTAAATAACTGGACTACTAAAAGCTTAAAAGACTTCATAACTGTAAGGAAATTTGATAGTCCATATTAATATATTGTTTGTATCATACTTTCAATGGAGAGATATTGAGCACAGAGTTTAGGTGGGGTATTTTGGAATGCAGTCTGACTAGATTGACTAGATATATGACCATTTATGGACATTTGTGGAAAGGGTCTCTTCTGCTCTGTTTTGTTTGCATGGGGGGATGGGAGAATCTCAGAGATAAGAGATGCAGAGGGATGTTTGTGAGGCTTGCGGACTGGCCACGTACACAGGTTTAGGTGGGGAGGGTCTCAAATAATGCCATTATAGGGGAGTGTTCTATGTTATTAAAAAGTGATTGCAGCCATTGTCTGTGGTACAGATTCCACCTGCTGTGACCCAGAGCATTTGTTTCTGCTTTCTTCAAATAGTTATATTCTTGTATTACACCAATAAACATATTTTTGGCTTCACTAATATTGTTTTTCAGGTTTCATCATTTTTTCCTTACAATTGGGGGCTCGATGGGATATCGAGAACGAAACAGAAAGCTGCGGGCAGACTAGAGATTCCTCATCTGATGAGAGGGGGGGTCGTGGAGTGTCACATGGTCAGGAGAGATTCCATCAGTCCAATCGTTTTCTACTTCTGAAAAATACTATTAATGGTGAGTGTATGTAAAAGTGTTTTTCTGGCGTACAAAGGGAGAGAAATCGGGATGGTCCCATATTAAGCAAACGAATGCACATGTTTACGTCGATCGTAAGACTTAATACAAGGGAAAGTTAGGCAGATTCTTCTCGTTTAAAAGAACACAAAAATAGGAAATTGATAAAAACTGACCAGGATATTTTGAAACTGATCACTTCATTTATGCCTGTTGGAGATTGATAATACTCTTGAATTGCAGTATACATTGAGTGGGATGGATTGTAGTTATCTGTTACAGATCTTGCGTTTTATTTTATTTTCCTCTTAATTTTAATCGAGAAGTACCGACTGGAAACTTGATTTTTTTATTTACTGTAACCTCAAGACGTACGTTGAGTATTCTGGCAGGATGTTTTTCTTTTAGAATGTTACTAGACTATGTAAATGCTGTTGGTTTAATTTACTGTATCCCCAGATGAAGTTGGGTATTCTGGCAGTATTGTTTTTCTTTTAGAATGTTACTAGACTATGTAAATGCTGTTGGTTTAATTTACTGTATCCCCAGATGAAGTTGGGTATTCTGGCAGTATTGTTTTTCTTTTAGAATGTTACTAGACTATGTAAATGCTGTTGGTTTAATTTACTGTATCCCCAGATGAAGTTGGGTATTCTGGCAGTATTGTTTTTCTTTTAGAATGTTACTAGACTATGTAAATGCTGTTGGTTTAATCTACTGTATCCCCAGATGAAGTTGGGTATTCTGGTAGTATTGTCTTTCTTTTAGAATGTTTATTTCCTGTAAATCCTTAACGTAATTGGGTAAGGAGGGGTCTTGTTTCTCTATTTTTTTAGACAGCCATTGGTCTAGGGAATCGCTGTAACACAAGCATTACTGTGAACTGCGAGGTGATGCGAGAGTGGGGGAGGGGGTTCAGTCGTACTTGCTATGGTAACGGGGATGAAGCTTCTGTAAGTTTAGGTTTTGGGGAAAAGAGTATGAAGTTTTTGCCATTCCCGAACCTAATGTAAAGTATAACATATTTGCTATAGGTAGGAAACAGCGTTGGTTTTCATCAACACGAAATTTAAATGCATGTAAGGAGAACGCATGCAAGTTTAAACAAGGTACACAGGGCAAAATGCAGAATATATTGCAGGTATAATATTTGGTTTCTAAAAGTGCAGAGTTAAAACGATGTTTTATTTTTAAGGGGTCTGTTTATTAATGATTGTTTAGTTTGTGTTGAATTAAACAGGGAGATTGCATTTTCTTTGAATGGAAAACACTTGGTTTAATAAAGCACCGATGTTATCAGTATTAACTGGGTTTATTCTGATGTTGCATAGTTTTGCTAGAGCACACCATACACGAGTAGAAAAAAAGTTGAATTGTTAGAGAGCATAAATGTGAAAATACAATTCAAATGGGGAAAAAGAGGTCACATGATCGATATCAGAGTGATCTACAGGGATTTCAACTCTGCTGAGGCATGCAGGAAAGACAAAAGCAGTGTCACTCAGAGCTACGCTAGTGATGTGAAATGGGATGTTTGCACACATGTTTACGATGTGTTGTGTTTATGTTGGTTACAATTAATATTTTACGGAGCTTCTTGCAGGAGAGGTGATGATAATTAGTTTAAAAATGAATAAATCGTGAGTGACATGAGATTATTGATGGTGCAATGGTGAACTGCAGGTATTGCAACTGTTTGTGTGAATAGAGTACGGAGACTTTATTGTGGGAGTTGAGTGTATAATGGAGTGGACTAAAATATTTCTAAATATTTTTGTATTGTGTAGTGTGCAGATTTCTGTACAAGGGCTGGTCACCTTTGGACTGAAAGCAGCACATGGGAAAACAAGGTGTGTGCTCATATAGAGGGGTGGGGTTAAGCACGGAGTGCTGAGCGAGGTTTGATGATTGAATTGATGGGATTTTAGGACAGATGTTTTTAGGAGATCTAAAAAATCTGAAACTAGGGGATCTAGACGAGAATATTAAATATATTTTCGTGAATGAATATTTGTGTGTGAATTAAGTGTGCTTGTAGTGACGTCACAGAAAGAAAGAAAGAAAGAAAGAAAGAAAGAGAGACAGACAGTGTGTTTGTTCGTTTTTGTTTGTACGTGTGTGCTTGTTTGTTTTGTGAGGTTTTTCTTTTGTTTTCAAGTATCATACATACATATTTTGGTTATAGATTACATGAAACATTGGTATTATTATTATGGTTAACAAAATCGTGTGGGAAGCAGTTATCAGTGCAATTGCATGTACTGTATTCTCAAGCCGTCATGTTTAGCTATCATTGATTTTCACGTTTCAATGCAAAGCATGTAATATGGAATTTCACTCAGAGAGAGAGAGTATACATAATACAATCTATCTCAAGAGTACTCATTATACATAAATACATTCTGTTTAAAGCAAAAATTATATGAATTGGATTAATCCAACAACTTTATATTACAAATTGGTAATACATTGTAATGGTGCTGAAGGCAAATACTTTTGTGTTGCATTGAGGTTGTTTTGGTTGTTAAAGTCGACTACCATTAAAATAACTTTAAAGCAAACTTTTGTTGTTTTTGTATTTGTAAAAGGAATGCAACAGAACATTCGTTCATGCATTTGGGTTTTTCTTAAAGGATAAGGAACTGTTTTATTTCTAAATTTGTTTAATTTAATACACACTTCATTATTCTTTCATTTCATTTTTTTTATTTTTCATTTTTCTGTTTTAGTAATTAAAACAGCTGGGGAAGTTTAGTCCTTACAAAGAACTTGTTAAGCATTTTCAGGATTTGAAGGAGTAGATTATGAGGTTAGAGAGCAAGGTGCCATCGACAGAGCATTTGTTTCTGCATAACATATGGAAGATACTATTATACTTGAGGGGTTCAATGGTAAAGTATTTTGGGCAACAAAAACGCTGTTGTTGTAGTTTCAAATTGGCAATGATACATTTAAAGAGCTATGGATGGGTTCCACAGGAGATGGAAGGACTCTGCTCTCTGAAATTGTATATTTGGTCAGCAACCGAAAGGGGGGAGTGTAAAATGCATTTTGTGACATATTTTGAACAATTGTCTGGTGTGCTTCCAAATGAAACTTTCATTAGTTTAGACAACTGGAAGAGTCTTAGGAGTTGTTGTGTTGTAAAATATGAACATATGGATTGTTATGGAGATGCAATAGGATTGAAGTTTAGCACTCTGATAAACAGATAAGGAGTCTGGATGTGTTGCGGGAAGAGAGAAAAAGCAACAATGCAGACAAGGGTATTTGTTCAGCTGCAGAGAGGGTTAATAAATTTCAATTAGAAGATATATTGAAGACGCGACATATAATGAGTTTTAGAGTGAATAGAACAAACAGAAAGGTTTAATTGTTTTAAAGAAATAAATTAATCTTTGGTCTTAGAACAAGCATAGTGGGAACTTGTAACCTTAGACTGGGTGCCTGGCTGATATATATATATATATATATATATATATATATATATATATATATAATTATACAGTACTGTGCAAAAGTTTTAGGCAGGTGTGAAAAAGTGCTGTAAAGTAAGAATGCTTTCAAAAATAGACATGTTAATAGTTTATATTTATCAATTAACAAAATGCAAAGTGAGTGAACAGAAGAAAAATCTACATCAAATCATTATTTGGTGTGACCACCCTTTGCCTTCAAAACAGCATCAATTCTTCTAGGTACACTTGCACACAGTTTTTGAAGGAACTCGGCAGGTAGGTTGGCCCAAACATCTTGGAGAACTAACCACAGTTCTTCTGTGGATTTAGGCAGCCTCAGTTGCTTCTCTCTCTTCATGTAATCCCAGACAGACTCGATGATGTTGAGATCAGGGCTCTGTGGGGCCATACCATCACTTCCAGGACTCCTTGTTCTTCTTTACGCTGAAGATAGTTCTTAATGACTTTCGCTGTATGTTTGGGGTCGTTGTCATGCTGCAGAATAAATTTGGGGCCAATCAGATGCCTCCCTGATGGTATTGCATGATGGATAAGTATCTACCTGTACTTCTCAGCATTGAGGAGACCATTAATTCTGACCAAATCCCCAACTCCATTTGCGGAAATGCAGCCCCAAACTTGCAAGGAACCTCCACCATGCTTCACTGTTTCCTGCAGACACTCATTCGTGTATGCTCTCCAGCCCTTCGGTGAACAAACTGCCTTCTGCTACAGCCAAATATTTCAAATTTTGACTCATCAGTCCAGAGCACCTGCTGCCATTTTTCTGCACCCCAGTTCCTGTGTTTTCGTGCATAGTTGAGTCGCTTGGCCTTGTTTCCACGTCGGAGGTATGGCTTTTTGGCCGCAAGTCTTCCATGAAGGCCACTTCTGACCAGACTTCTCCGGACAGTAGATGGGTGTACCAGGGTCCCACTGTTTTCTGCCAGTTCTGAGCTGATGGCATTGCTGGACATCTTCCGATTCGAAGGGAAGTAAGCATGATGTGTCTTTCATCTGCTGCAGTAAGTTTCCTTGGCCGACCACTCGTCTCGGTCCTCAACGTTGCCCGTTTCTTTATGCTTCTTCAAAAGAGCTTGGACAGCACATCTGGAAACCCCTGTCTGCCTTGAAATTTCTGCCTGGGAGAGACCTTGCTGATGCAGTATAACTACCTTGTGTCTTGTTGCTGTGCTCAGTCTTGCCATGGTGTATGACTTTTGACAGTAAACTGTCTTCAGCAACCTCACCTTGTTAGCTGAGTTTGGCTGTTCCTCACCCAGTTTTATTCCTCCTACACAGCTGTTTCTGTTTCAATTAATGATTGTGTTTCAACCTACATATTGAATTGATGATCATTAGCACCTGTTTGGTATAATTGTTTAATCATACACCTGACTATATGCCTACAAAATCCCTGACTTTGTGCAAGTGTACCTAGAAGAATTGATGCTGTTTTGAAGGCAAAGGGTGGTCACACCAAATATGGATTTGATTTAGATTTTTCTTCTGTTCACTCACTTTGCATTTAGTTAATTGATAAATATAATCTATTAACATGTCTATTTTTGAAAGCATTCTTACTTTACAGCATTTTTTCACACCTGCCTAATACTTTTGCATAGTACTGTATATATATATATATATATATATATATATATATATATATATATATATGTGTGTGTGTGTGTGTGTGTGTGTGTGTGTGTATACCAAATACTAACAGTGTCAAAAGGGATAGGGCCACTATGACTTTAGAGTCCTTTCAAATTGTTCCTCGATGATTTCTAGCTCCTCCAGGGACATGAGAATCTACTGCTATACTGGAAAAGCACCAACAAACAGAGTCTGCTGTAAACCCTCTCTCATTGTGTATATAACACACTGAGAGTCTGCTGTAAACCCTCTCTCATTGTGTATACAACACACTGAGAGTCTGCTGTAAACCCTCTCTCATTGTGTATACAACACACTGAGAGTCTGCTGTAAACCCTCTCTCATTGTGTATATAACACACTGAGAGTCTGCTGTAAACCCTCTCTCATTGTGTATACAACACACTGAGAGTCTGCTGTAAACCCTCTCTCATTGTGTATATAACACACTGAGAGTCTGCTGTAAACCCTCTCTCATTGTGTATATAACACACTGAGAGTCTGCTGTAAACCCTCTCTCATTGTGTATACAACACACTGAGAGTCTGCTGTAAACCCTCTCTCATTGTGTATATAACACACTGAGAGTCTGCTGTAAACCCTCTCTCATTGTGTATATAACACACTGAGAGTCTGCTGTAAACCCTCTCTCATTGTGTATATAACACACTGAGAGTCTGCTGTAAACCCTCTCTCATTGTGTATATAACACACTGAGAGTCTGCTGTAAACCCTCTCTCATTGTGTATATAACACACTGAGAGTCTGCTGTAAACCCTCTCTCATTGTGTATACAACACACTGAGAGTCTGCTGTAAACCCTCTCTCATTGTGTATATAACACACTGAGAGTCTGCTGTAAACCCTCTCTCATTGTGTATATAACACACTGAGAGTCTGCTGTAAACCCTCTCTCATTGTGTATATAACACACTGAGAGTCTGCTGTAAACCCTCTCTCATTGTGTATATAACACACTGAGAGTCTGCTGTAAACCCTCTCTCACACACACTGCATCATGTAGGCAGACATCACCAGGTGAAGATGAAAAGTCGAGGTTGAAATTAAATCAGATCAAAATCAGTTAGTTAGAATCAGTTATCAAAAGAATTAATACTGCACTTGATTTTCTTCAAGGTGCTGAAATGAGGTGATTCTGATTTTGATGAAGATTCAAATGTTGGGACGGGTGAAGACAACAATGAAACATTCAGCTGATGATCATATACAGAATCTCTTTTACTCAAAGAACAGGATTGACCATTAAAATTGTTGTTCTGTTAAAGAACAAATTAACTATGAGATCACCTTTCATGGACATTTTTTTTTTTTTAAATAATGGGATATTTAAATGATATACTGTATTATTGAATATGTCTGGAATGAATGAAGGGAAATGTATGTTAATGTTATTTGTAACAATGGGTTAGCAATAGAAATATTATGTAAAGTGATTGCGTTTGTGGGTATTGTAAAGCATATCAGATAGATAGTTAAGCATTCATACACTATTTTAGTACTTATTCAATGTAGAGTGATCATTTTTTAAGTTAATTTAAATCAATCTGATCTGAACATAATGTTGATATGGTCTGGAATATGGATTCTGGAAGAACTGATTTTTACATATACAAATGTTAAAATAATGTTTTTCTACAAATGTGAAAAATTGTATGAAACCAAATCTGTAATAACTTTAGAATGTCTATTTTTGTGTTACGCCTGTTAAACATCTGTACATGGAAAATATGGTTTTCCTTCTATGCCAAAGAGAACGATTATTCATGCTGCTGACACCTATGATTTCAATAAGCTTCAAGTAAATCCTTTCTGGAAATTACTGCTAGATTGAAACAACTACTGAGAGAGGAAGAAGGGATAAAGGTACATTTAGAAGAAATACGGGTTAAAGTGGACGCTCATCAAGACAAAATTGATTAATTCATACATGAAGGAAATTTGGAATTTCTGTACAAGAACACATACTGGGATTATCTGTTTAACAGAGCAGTAACCTTGAGTTTAACTATTTTTGTAATCACACTGATGATGTTTATATATCTTAGTCGAATGATTCACAAGTATTATGGTGAAATAATTCGAATTCGCACAAAGAAACTTATCCCAAGGAGTTGTTGACGGGTTGATTGGAGGTTGGAGTTTGTGGGTACAAAGGGGAAGTAGCTATGTCGGTACGCCATTGCTGGCAATACCATTGCTGGTAGAGTGGCAGATTCTTTTGTTAATTAAAAATAAACACAGATCGGTTTGGGAGAAATACTGTTTGGACATTCACTTTGTTCCCCACACCACTTGCACCTGACGACAGACTGTTATACTGAAGTAACTGAATAGAAATACATCTTATAATGCCATTTAAAGTGTTGAAAGAACTTATTGAGAGTTCATTATAACAGATGCTTGACACTGACAATGTTGTGAACAAACTTAAACACATTTGAGATAAAGTTCATTTAATTTAATGAATTTAAGAATTAGTTCATTTTCTGTCTCCAACTAAATTAAGTCTTTTAGACATATAATATCAATGAAACCAAAGAATATAAATGTTTAGTTTATATAAAGGTTTTACTGCAATAAAAAAACAGGAACTGTCAGTTTTGAATATATGACAATAAAGTGTAAACTGTAATACTGTAATAACTTTAGTACACAATAGACTTACTGGAAGAAAAAATAGCCTTGCTTGACCTGCCTGCAGCAGAGCAGTGCTAAACCTGGGAAGTTCTTTTTGGCAGTCAAAGCGTGATTTACTGGTCATCAGTGTTTTTGAATCCAAGGCCTTTCTATAATGAGCAAAATTAACTCTCTTCATGGTATCATAGAAATTAATGAAAACTTGGCAGCCGAAGAAAGCGTTTCATTTAAATTAGAAAAGTGATCTACAGTATCAGTTCTTATCAGACAGGTAGCAACTTTAATTGGGATGATGTTTGTGAGCCAAAAATGACTTCATGTGCTGAATTTGGAAAAGCACTTACAGTGGAGTTTTATATTAATTAAAACACTAGTCTTGGCATGTAAACAGGGTGTCTGGAATCTGATTGTTCAGGCTTAGTCCAAGAATGGCACAATTAAATAAGGCTATTATATGTAACATGTTCATTATAGCTTAAATTTAAATTGAAATAACTGAACTGACCACTGTATGCTTACTGGTTTTTATTCAAAGGCTTGTGATAAACCCCTACAGTCTTTGTCCAATACTTTAACACACCAGTATATGAAAGTAAACTAATCTGAAAAGTTGACGAGATATGCTGCTCAGAGGGAATATATTGTAGGCCCAGGTTAATATAATCACACATAAAGTTGATGTTCTATATAAAACAGCATCTCTTTTAAAACACATATAAACTTGTATCGTATTGCATTATAGGAAGGATCCTGTGAACTTTGGTTCACCTGACTTTTTAGAGAAAGGAGGGTTGAAAAAGAGAACTATGAGATCATATTCTAATATTTTTGGAAAAGTTATATTCAATTAATTTTGAAGGTTGTTATATAACTCCAATTAGTTTTAAAAAGAGTTGACCGGATCCTTCTAGAATATATCATTAACTCAAAGATAAGAACTGTCAAAGCAGATTGATGATCAGATTTAATTGGGACTCCTGATGTATTCAATGGAGGGAAGATCCTACATAAGCCCAGAGCAAGACCCTATTCAATACCATTGATCTTGATCTTGCAAGCTGACATGGTCCATGCTCTGAGGGAAAACACTGATTGCTGTTTGGTCCAATTCAGAAGTCTCTGCCTTTTGAAGACAGTTCTTATTTTATAATATATCCTACACTACACTTCCAAGATGGGCCAAATGGCCTCCTCTCGTTTGTAAACTTTGTTCTCTCTCTGTATATCCATCCATCAGTAAGTCACACATATTTTTCTTGTGAAGAAAAACTGTAAAATCGGTCATTTTAATACTTAACCATGATAATTTGCTTACCTAATGACGTTCACAGACTCGGATTAGATAATCTTGGACTACCTAATGCTAATTTAGGTAAGGCATTCTGGTGCTAGTCAGAAATCAGAGCATAGACTTAAATATCACTTCTCCAATTTTCATTACATTGTTCATTGTAATTTCTTATTTTGTACTATTCTGTACAAACTGTTGATATACATCAGCAAGGAATACCTTTTTCATCATAGTGATAGCTCTGATTTGCATGGGGAATGGCATAGATGAAAGTCAGAAATGTATCATTAATATGGCCCATTGTGCAGTAAAACAAAAAACATCTTTAACTGGACAACAACAGGAAAAGAAAATTACCAAAAATCATTAATTTTTTAAAAAGTTAATTTTTACTGGACTAAACTCCTATAAATGTAACTTAACTAAATGTTTCCTAACTTTAAAAAAAAAAAAAAAAAAAACACTATATGGTCACCACATTTATCATACAGCTTATTACACCTCTGCAAATATAAAGTCACTCTCCGAATGGTCTTCGATACGAGTGCATAGTAGCTATGAACAATTACAGAAGGTACTTTTTTCCACATTAAAACAAGTGCAGAAACCAGTCTTCTACCATTGTCATCAGATTGTGAATAATAACGTAGAACCTGTATTAAAATAATTATTTTGAAGACCTCAAAATCTGTAACACTATGGTTCTATGTCATGGCTGCAATATACTATATAGGACTGATATCTAGAAGGCATGTATAAATGCTTGTACAGCATTATGATTGGCCTCATTTGCTGAATGTTAAGACTGGTTCATAGAGGTTCATGAATGTTTATACTTTACTCAACTCTATGAAAACACCAAAAGATCTTGAAGTAAGCGCATTGTTTTTCTTCTCCCTATCAAATACTAAAATAAATATTTAAAAATAAGATATATATTAATAAAGATTATTTCTAACTGACAATAGATGGTCAACCAAAAAGTATTGTAATCTTTAATGTAAGACAAACTGGACAAAATGTTTTCTACTTAGCAACATCTTCAGCTGATGTTCAGGTTTATCTGATGGCAGAAGTACTGGCTACTAACATAATATACAAATAGAAGACACCTAAAGTCAATAATAAAGCAGTTTATTTCAATACTTAACCTCTGGGTGGATTGCAGATACTATATTACTATAATAAAATACAACGAATCTGGGGGAAAAAAAAGGATCAATACAATCATTTAAATGTACAAACAGCGAGAACAGTCTCTGCTTCTGTCCCCTTGTTAAAATAACAAAATTGCAGCCTTTAGACCACTTTATTATCCATTTAAAATATTTGACAGTTTTCCATCTTGGATGTCTCTACAAAGCACAAACTAGGTTTATAGTCCTTGTGTGCACCATTTATGTACTTCGCTGCTGAACTTTACACTCACAATGAAGCAATACTGAAAACTGAAGAGTTTAACACAAATCCATTACTTAGTTTGTGTCTATGTATCCCTGTAATATTGTATCAACATGATCACTAATGTTTCATATGGGGGCATTAATCAATTTAAAAACCCAGTAAATCACAAGTTTGTAATGCCATAGTTTTCCCAGTAGTGTATCCAAGGAAATCCTACCTTCTATCCTAAACCAAATTTTTGCTGGTTTTAATGTTTGTTTATTGTTTAATGGAGGTTAGAGGCGAGAGCTTTTACTTGGATGCAATAGCAGGGAACGTTCTGTTCAAAACCTCTGGTCAGTAACTACAAGCTCCTCCACATATCCATGGTTTGGCTGCATTCCCAAGTTTATCAAGAGACCCGGCTCATGTGAAAAATAAGAAAACGATTGTGTTGAATGAGATATTGCAGGGATACATACAACAGAGAAGACAGCAAGTAACATGTTCATATTAAACTCTGCATAGTGTTCAGTATCACTTAATCTTTCATTGTAAATTCCATCAGTAACTATGATATTCAGGAGCAAGATTATGTAAAATCAAATTAACAAAAACAAAACAAAAAAATTAAAATATTTTTGAAATAACGGGAAAGGGAAGTGTCAATACAAGCCAATGTGCCGAGCTTTGGTATTGCTGCTACTTACTTTAAAATTTTGTAAAAGAAAAAGTGTAAGAACTTCTATAACCTAAACATTTCACACACAAAAAAGGGGGTAACGATGCAATTTCAGCAGCGAAGGAGGCAATAAAAAAAGGTCATACATAAAAGTAGAGAAGGAGGGGGTGGGAGGGGCTCAAAGGAAATACGGTGTCGTTGTTCGGGGTGGAATAACCCGTTCTGAATCTGGAACTGCGCGGAACAGCTTTGGCTCCCTTGTGTTCACATCTTTGAAGACCATGATTGATGCAATGTTTCCACAGCGGTAGCAATAATTAGGAGCAGACCATACTGTCACCAGTTTCTCATCAAACATGAATTTATAACCTTCGTGCACCAGCTGATGCGCTCGGCAGATCAGTTTTAGGTTGTTGATGTGAACAAACTGCAAACAGAAAATAAAGAAAATATTAACAAACTTACAGCTGGTGTCCACCAATCAGTTTTGCATCTGGTTTGCCATAAAAAGGAAGGTGGTTGTGTTTTTGTGATGAAACCAGTTCAGAAATGTATGGAACACAATACATTTTATTTAATTGTAAATACAATTTGAGAGGAAGCAATGTGTTTGGGTTACCTCATTAGTGACCTTGGCTCCAAACAGCCAGCCTGCCCCTCGAGGGCTGATGGCCCAGGTGTCCACGTCCTCAGGGTCGGACCACACCAGGTCACAGAACGCCCCCTTGTGTGGGATCTCCTGATTGCGCTCTATGGTCCGAATCTGATCAAGGGTCTTGATATCTGGGGAAAGCCCTCCATGCACACACAAGATCTGTTCATCAATCAACTACAGACAAAAACCAAAGACAGGTAGAGGTTAACATTTACAGTTTTCAATTACCACGTTACAATTTTAGCAAAACACGTGTCCAAATAAGTGCATGCTCCTTATGGGAGGTAAGAGAGGGAATGCCTGCTCAATTTAAAAAAGCAAGAGAGGCAGTGAAAAGGTAAGAGGCAGTGCCTGCTCAATTTAAAATAAAAAACAAAAATTACTTGTAGGACGAGTCAGATTTTTTATGACTCGGACTCGTCACAGCCACAAAAGACTTACTCAACCTTGTGTGACCTCAGACATTCGAGCTCCTTGACTCGGAGATATTAACCCTTTGCGGTCCATTGTCGGACTGGGTCCGACATTGCAATTATTCCCATCAGGTCCTTTGTCGGACCCTGTCCGACATCATTTTAAAAACGCAAAAAAGTCGGTTTTTCAACGGAAAAAGCCGAGAAAACCATTCAATGGCGAGTGGGAACGAAAGGAGCCGAGACAAGCCGATAAAAAAAAAAAAAAAAGGCGTATCTCATGAATAGTCATACTAGCCCCTGGCATCAGATGGGGCAGTCATATGTAAACAAGCTGGATGTTACAGTATCAGCGCACAGAGACTATCACGGACATTTGCAGAGCTTTTTTGAGATGTTATAGCAATAAAATAATGACTTGGATTGCGAGTGATCAGGAGATGATTGATCGGTATGTACGACTATTATTATTATTATTATTTATTTATTAGCATATGTGAAAGCGATAGCGAACGAAAGGGTGGGGCGGGGCTGGAGATGCCTAGTGAGTGCTTTGTTGATATGCAGGGCCATTTAAACCCGTTTGACTCTGGAAAAAAATACTTTTAAACAGCGCGTCTAAAATTAACTGCGCGTGTGAAAATTAATTAGACCTGGCGAGCCTGACGCAGAATTAATAAATGGACCGCAAAGGGTTAATAAGTCATTTTTTATTTTCTATTACACAAGTAATATTACAGTTACTAGGAAATTGTGCACAATAAAAACCCACCAAGCAAAACATTATCCAATCACTGGTTGGCCCTGTTGTCTTTGCAGCTAATCAAAGTAATAATAAGAAATTGGAAGCGAGTTAGGTTGTAGCATAAACACCCCCCACCCCCAAAATAAATCCAACTACAACCAACATTGGAAAAGACAGGCCAAGATCCCTGCAAAACAAATTCAGAGAGCTAGGAAGTTAATTAAAAGACAAGACCAACACTGTGGTATTTTCTGGGATACTGCCGACACCTTGCAAAAGACCATATGGACAGCTGGAAATACAAAATCAAAATGCATGACTGAAACCGTGGTGCACACAGGAAGGCTTCACCTTTCTTGAACATTGGAGCACATTCTACAGCAAGGACTATCTATATTGGTGGGACGGACTGAACTTAAACAGAAAGGGAACCAATCTACTTGGAGAAAGGACCCTTGAGGAGGTCCAGAAGCATTTAAACTAGAAAGGAAGGGGGGAGAAAACAAAAAAAAACAGAAGGGAGACCACATCAAAACAAAGGCAACAACTCAGGTAAGACAGCTATTAAATGTATTTATCTTAATGCTAGAAGTCTCAGAAATAAAATATTAGAACTTGAAGCTACTGTACTAACAAGTAACTACGATGTGATAGGTGTTACAGAAATTTGGTTGTCAGAGTGATGGAGACTAATATAATATTAGTGGGTAGCGCTATACATAAGAAATAGTCTTGAAGTCCAGGTGTTAAATCTGGACAAAGAAAACAATGCTGAATCAATATGGGTCAGAATAATGGACAAAAATTCAAAGGGCATAATAGGATCATGCTATAGACTGCCAAATTCAGATGCCAAGCAAAATAATCTGTTATAAAATGACATTCGAAATGCGTGTAGAAAAAGAGAAGCCATACTAATGGGGGATTTCAACTTCCCCCGTATAAAATGGGAGAACCCGGTGGGGAGCACGACGGACGAAATCAAACTGAACGCAGTAGGGATTCAAAGAAATGCATGCACATGGATTAGGGAGTGGTTAACATGTAGAAAACAGAAATTACTGAGGAGAAACCTCAAAATGGAGTGATGTAACCAGTGGCGTACCACAGGGATCAGTATAAGGTCATCTGCTATTCCTAATCTACATTAATGATTTAGATTCTGGTATAGTAAGCAAACTTGTTAAATTTGCAGACGACACAAAAATAGGAGGAGTGGCAAACACTGTTGCTGCAGCAAAGGTCATTCAAAATGATCTAGACAGCATTCAGAACTGGGCAGACACATGGCAAATGACATTTAATAGAGAAAAGTGTAAGGTACTGCACGCAGGGAATAAAAATGTGCATTACAAATATCATATGGGAGATACTGAAATTGAATAAGGAATCTCTGAAAAAGACCTAGGAGTTTGTTGACTCAGAAATGTCTTCATCTAGACAATGTGGGGAAGCTATAAAAAAGGCCAACAAGATGCTCAGATATATTGTGAGAAGTGTTGAATTTAAATCAAGGGAAGTAATGTTAAAACTTTACAATGCATTATTAAGACCTCACCTAGAATATTGTGTTCAGTTCTGGTCACCTTGTTAGAAAAAGGATATTGCTGCTCTAGAAAGAGTGCAAAGAAGAGCGACCAGAATTATCCTGGGTTTAAAAGGCATGTCGTATGCAGACAGGCTAAAAGAATTGAATCTATTCAGTCTCTCAAAATCCTAAAAGGTAGAGACAATGTCGACCCTGGGTACTTTTTTGACCTGAAAAAAAGGAACAAGGACCATGGGTCACAAATGGAGATTAGATAAAGGGGCATTCAGAACAGAAAATAGGAGGCACTTTTTTACACAGAGAATTGTGAGGGTCTGGAACCAACTCCCCAGTAATGTTGTTGAAGCTGACGCCCTGCGATCCTTCAAGAAACTGCTTGATGAGATTCTGGGATCAATGAGCTACTAACAACCAAAACAAGCAAGATGGGCTGAATGGCCTCCTCTCGTTTGTAAAACTTTCTTATGTTCTAATTGCAGACCAAATTTCTTTTTCCTCTTTTGCATTAAGTTTTATAAGGAATAAATAATGCCAGCATGGTAAACAAGCAAGTAATTATTTGGCTTTGGATAAACCTTTCTCTTTACTACTTTAAACCGTGTTCTAAGTTTTTTTAAGCACTGTAGAAATACATTTCTAAAATTCTTTCTTGAAAAATACGTAATTTGACTTTGCTGAGCTCCCTGAATCTGTGGAATATAATGTATTTGTTTGCACTGAAAACAATAGAACATTGGTCACCTTAATCATATTTTTGAGTTTACTGAAAACAAAAAAATGAATGAAAAAATAATCCTATGTTATTGGACTTCTGATTTTCAGTTTTAACTGATAAAACCCCCGATACAAAAAAAAATTAAAATCGGTGGATAGCCAATAAACACCGGAAAACAAAACTGTGGAAATGGTTAATCTATTCACGTTGACTTTACCCTTTTCACATTTAAAAAAATAAAACCTACTACAAAAATAATAATAGATACATGTCCCTGTGCTGCTGGGCAATGTCCCGCCTTCCTGACTTGTATCTATCATTGATTAGTTCTGAATACTTAAACCCACCCCAATTACTGAGTGACAGCACATTCCTACATTTCTATTGGAGACTCTACTTGCGAGATTTAAAACAAAATTACAATCAGGATGGAGGCCTGTTAGCGGGATTTAAAGCTGTATTACAGTTAAGACACAGATAATTTAAAACAGAATTGTGGCGAAATGTACAAAAAACATATCAGACTTATGACAGAAAGACTGATAGCACAAAAAAAAGACAGAATAACTTAATTCCACTTCATTTACCAAAATGAAAATTTATTATGGATGCGGGCAAAACACATTAACAATAAGCCGTGCAGCGTCAACCTAGAAATCTGTCTGTGAACTTCATGTTTTCATTCCATTATGAGCCTACACAAAGGGGATATGGGTAGTTGACAAAAAGTCATGTCCGGAAATTGAAAAAAAAAAAATTATCTTATTGATGATGAAAATCATATAGTTGCATTACATTGAGTTTGAAGTTCTCAAACAAATATGTCGTAACCTTGGATTTTTCATTTCAGTCCAATTTTATGAACCTTTTAATGCATCAGTGCCTTGAATTTGTCCTGCGGTGTGACACCATAAAATATGTATATGTAACATTTCAAATAATCTCGTTTTGATAACACTAGTCCTGTTTCTAGATCATTGACTTTTGATTATCAAGTGAAATGAGACAGAATTTGCTGTTATAATGGTGAAACCCAGGTGTCTCCCACTAAACTGCTGCGATTTTTCTGCACATTGTTAAAAATCCATGAATTTACTTGTGTGGTATAATTACCTGCCAAATACTCTACAGTTATTTTCATATTTTTCTTTGGACTCAACCTTTCTTGCCCTCTCATTTATAAGCGTCACCCCAAAGGACACCATGTCATATATTTTATGAAACTTTGAAAAGTGTGTGAACACCATACAATCTTTTAAATGTAACAATTCAACAAAAGAACTTGAAATGTGTTTAACACAAGCTTGAGAAATGTGCCGACTCTATGAAACTTGAGGTTTAACAGGCATAACAAGGAATGATTTGCTAATGTTTGTTTGAAAAATAATTAGTTTGCATAAAATGTACCTCATCACTTAAAATGTTCAACATGATATTCAATTGATGCAAATAACTCTGTAAAACACCATTTACACTGGTTTATTATGAGAACATGTCCACTGGTGTGACAGCTGTGTCCTCTGGAGTGCCATGAAAATGGTGTCACACCAGTGGACATATCTGACACACCAATGGACTTCTCATGATGTTTGGCCATTTTGGGGCCTTGTGGTGATTCAAGCATTCCATTTTAACTCACTGGACTCTTTTCTCATTGGTTTTCATAGTTTAATGATTAAAAAGGTATACTTTTTTTGCATTCTCATTTAAAAGGTGTCACACCAAAGGATGTAACAGATGGGCACAAAGGAGAGTGCTAGAAAAGTACAATATTTTGATACATTTATGATAAAAAAAAAAACTCACCCTCTGGCCACACCATGTGCTCCAGCAATGTCGTCTATACTTCCTGATTGAGGAAGGACCCTCTTCTCCGCAATGGTGTCCAAATAGATGCACGTTTTAAAATCACATTATGGTGTCACACCGCGGGACATCCTCTTTGCGGACACCACATAACCTATCATAACTATTTAAAAATGTCATGTATAGACTTGAGGAATATCATTCTTATAAATACACATCTGTGTTGACATGCCAAGAATTTGAGAGTGGACTTTTACTAATTATTCTTAAAATTATCAATGTTTTTCAATTTTGCAGCCCTTCATAACAGTCACACAAGCGGACATTGATCATGTTTAGTTCAAAATCCCCCCCAAAATTGTTGTGCATTTTGCAAAACAAATAAAAATACAAAAGATTACTATAAGAACAGAGTATATATACAGTTCCGGCAATGTCTAAAATCAGATTGGCAGATTTTACCTGAATTAAAGTAAAAGTAGGTGCTATAGTCAGAGGTGAAAGTAACTTTCATTTCTTACCGGTGTAGTGTAAATGCGTTAAACATAGACAACACGGACATAAACAAACAAGATAGCTGCTTCCGCATCCAGCTCTCAAAGTATCACGGACATCTGCAGAGCTTTTTGAGATGTTACAGTAATAAAATAATGACTTGGATCGCATTATTGAGGAGTTTGATTTATCAGTATACACGACTATGAAGAGGTATGTGAAATACAGCGAACAAGGGGTGGGGCGGGGCTGGAGATGCAGTACTGAGTGCCTTGTTGATATGCAGTGCTTTTTAAACGTGTTTTACTGTGAAAAAAAACACTTAAAAACAGCGCATGTAATATAAACAGCGCGTGTGAAAATAAATTGGACCCGACGCACCGGACAGGCACTGAATAAATGGACCGCAAAGGTTAAAAAAGACCAAATTACCATTGAGCTTTTTTTTTTTTTTTAATTTTATATAAAATATTCTACAGATTTGTTTAGTGGTACAATGCAGGACAGCTGCTATACTGTCAACTTTAATAAAAATGTGCACAGATTAAATCTACCAATTAATCCAGTAATGCCCATAAATTAACCGATCAAAAATTTCAATCGATTGACAGCTCGATTGTTATATTAGTGCTGGGACAAATATCGAATATTCAAATAAATATTTTTTGACATGTATTTGGATACAAAATTCAGAGGTTTGTATTCGCTAGAAGTTACAAAAATACCTTGCACTTATTTACCGCCTCGCCAAAAGTTGCGCTACAGTTTCAAACATAGCAAATGAAAAAGAGCTCCTGTGATATGCAAGATTAACATATAAAAAAACCAGAGGATCAACACAGTCGCTCTTGACCCTCTATTTAAAAGTTTTAGACAGCAAAAAGTAAACAAACCAGATTATGCGCATGCAAGCACAGTGCTTTCTATGAAAAGCTATCTGAGTCAAAAAAGCGTTGTGCTGCTTTAGTGAGAACGAGAATCTTATGACAGAAAAAAGGCAAGCACGTCATTCTGAAATGCCTCGCTTAAATAGTGCCCAACTTGGAAGTGTTGTGTAGTGACTTTTATATAGATTATATATATATTATATATTTTTTGTTGCGAGAACCACCATTTTACAACGCCATTTCCACGTTTGTTTTATTTGAAGTGTTTAAAGTTAAATTTCAGTTTTTGTTTGCTTGTTCAGCTACAAAAAGGCACAAGTGAACCTCATGGTATTACTTTATGAAAACGTGTTGATGGCCACTGTTTACTGTGAAGAAACAGCAAATTGCAAGAAATTTAAAAATAAAGGTTTAACCCTTTGCGGTCCATTGTCGGACTGGGTCCGACATTGCGATTATTCCTATCCGGTCCATTGTCGGACCCTGTCCGACATCATCAAAAAAACGCAAAAAACGGGTTTCTAGTCGTTTTTTCTCCGGAAAAAGCTGAGAAAACCATTCAATGGCCGAGTGGGAGCGACAGGAGCCGAGACAAGCCGATAAAAAAAAAAAAAAAGGCGTATCTCATGAATAGTCATACTTGCCCCTGGCATCACATAGGGGCGGTCATAAGGAAACAAGCTGGTTGTTACTGTATCAGCGCACAGAGACTATCACGGACATTTGCAGAGCTTTTTTGAGATGTTATAGTAATAAAATAATGACTTGGATTGCATTATTGAGGAGTTTGGTGATAAAACGAGTGATCAGGAGATGATTGATCGGTATGTACGACTATTATTATTATTATTATTTATTTCTTTGCATATGTGAAAGCTATAGCGAACGAAAGGGTGGGGCGGGGCTGGAGATGCCTAGTGAGTGCTTTGTTGATATGCAGGGCCTTTTAAACCCGTAGGACTGTGGAAAAAAATACTTTTAAACAGCGCATCTAAAATTAACTGCGCGTGTGAAAATAAATTGGACCTGACGCGCCTGACGTGCAGTTAATAAATGGACTGCAAAGGGTTAAAGTGCAGCAGAGATCGCACTAGCCTTTAAAAATGTGCATTTGTAAAAAGCATACCATCTCAAAATCTGCTTTTTCAACCATAACATCTGCATATTGCATCAGCATATTTATATTATTTTCCAATGTAACTATTTCAGATTAACGATGTTAACATGCAAAAAAGTACACAGTATAAATAATGGTAGTTGAAACAGACAGACAAGCTTACCATGAAACGTTTTGTTTTGAAAATCCTCCATTCACAACGTAAAAATCAGTGTTGTTGAACATGTACCAATGTCTCTGCGGGTAGCTGTCAACATCAAAACTATTTACAGTTTTGCTGTTTAAAAGTTCTTTAAATTTTCCTTTTAGCACCCAAGTCAAAAAATGACTTGTGCTCATTCCAGATCAAAGTCTTACTTCAGTAGCGTCCATTGAAATTAGAACATAAGAAAGTTTACAAACGAGAGGAGGCCATTCAGCCCATCTTGCTCGTTTGGTTGTTAGTAGCTTATTGATCCCAGAATCTCATCAAGCAGCTTCTTGAAGGATCCCAGGGTGTCAGCTTCAACAACATTATTGGGGAGTTGGTTCCAGACCCTCACAATTCAACCAAACGAGCAAGATGGGCTGAATGGCCTCCTCTCGTTTGTAAACTTTATGTTCTTAATTCTCTGTATAAAAAAGTGCCTCCTATTTTCTGTTCTGAATGCCCCTTTATCTAATCTCCATTTGTGACCCCTGGTCCTTGTTTCTTTTTTCAGGTCAAAAAAGTCCCCTGGGTCGACATTGTCTATACCTTTTAGGATTTTGAATGTTTGAATTGATCGACGCGTAGGTCTTCTTTGTTAAAGTCTGAATAGATTAAATTCTTTTAGCCTGTCTGCATACGACATGCCTTTTAAACCCGGGATAATTCTGGTCGCTCTTCTTTGCACTCTTTCTAGAGCAGCAATATCCTTTTTGTAACGAGGTGACCAGAACTGAACACAATATTCTAGGTGAGGTCTTACTAATGCATTGTAAAGTTTTAACATTACTTCCCTTGATTTAAATTCAACACTTCTGACAATATATCCGAGCATCTTGTTGGCCTTTTTTTATAGCTTTCCCACATTGTCTAGATGAAGACATTTCTGAGTCAACATAAACTCTTAGGTCTTTTTCATAGTTCCCTTCTTCAATTTCAGTATTTCCCATATGATATTTATAATGCACATTTGTCTTGCCTGCATGCAATACTTTACACTTTTCTCTATTAAATTTCATTTTTCAAATGGCTATTTATACAGATTCTTAAAATCAATTCATTTTGGCAATTTTAACTCAACTCAAATACCAAACAAACAGAGTTTCGTTTCGTCCAATGGTTCAAAATCGATGCTGGTTCACCCATACCATTAATTTGGGCAAGTCTAGTTTCTTCCAAAGCTTCAACATGCTGGGCCAATCAAGTTTTGCCTATGCCAATTATTTGGGCGAGTCTAGTTTTGTTTTTTTACAATCTCTCCTGACAGCTTACAAGTGCGTGTCGGGGTACCTGCCTCGTCTCCACTTCTGACAACAATGTAGCGACTGTGTGCTGGGTTTCCAGCGGCGGTGCAGAAAAGGCAGGGCACCATGGCTGGTTTTAACCCTTTGTGGTCCATTTATTCAGCACGTCTCAGGCATGTCAGGTCCAATTTATTTTCACACACAGAGTTTATTTTAGACGCACTATTTAAAAGTTTTTTGGTTTTTTTTCCCCCACAGTAAAACAGGTTTAAAAGGACACTGCATATCAACAGGACACTCAATACTGCATCTCCAGCCCCGCCCCACCCCTTTTTCGCTGTATTTTTCACATACCTCTTCATAGTCGTGCATATTGATAAATCATCTCCTAATCACTCGTTTTATCACCAAACTCCTCCATAATGCGATCCAAGTCATTATTTTATTACTGTAACATCTCAAAAAGCTCTGCAAAAGTTAGTGATATTCTTTGAGCGCTAGATGCGGAAGCAGCTATCTTGTTTGTTTACGGCCGTGTTATCTCTGTGGTGAGAGGGCTATGTGTATTGCTCAGATCCGCCCCTTTTTTTCCCGGTCTCACTCCTCCATTGAATAGTTTTCTCGGCTTTTTCCGGAGAAAAAACGACTAGAGACCTGTGTTTTACATCTTTTTGATGATGACAGGCCACTCTATTTATTCGCTCTCTCTCCCAAAAAGTTAAGTCTCGCTCCTCCATACGCGCAGGAAAACTCACCACACACACACACAAATAATATGTTAATCTTTTGTTTTGTCTTCATTAAAAGATAGTTAGATTGTAACAGGGTCAACAATGCCCCTGTTATATTTCACATATTTGTCACTTGTATGTTTTATTTTTATAATTGTACACTTTGATTTGATTAGTGGAACATTTGAATATTATGGTGGTACTCACCACAAGGTGCCAAACGTTATTTGTTAGTTTGTAAACTTTCTTATGTTCTTATTTGTCCATGTGATTACTTACTCTGTTATTAATGTATTTTTAAAATGGGAACTTTCGGTATTATAAATGAGATGTACTTTTAAAACACCAAAACACATCTTAAAATAATGCAACATTCAGCATTACATACACAATACTTTAGGAGGTGTCGTGAGTCACGATGAAGATTCAATTACTTCTGGATTAACTAAAAAAATAAACTCCTCCAAAGTCTGCGCATTGAAATATTTATTTTTTGAGGTAGCTGATGATGGAATAGTAAAACAATAACAATACCTTGTTTTCTCTTTGGATATTGTGAAGCAAAGCACCACAAAGTTAGTTAGTGAAGTTATTGCTTTTCATATGTAAATATCTGTTAACGTCTATATATGTTTCATATTGCAATTGTGTTATATTATATTTGTGTTTTTGGAAGACTTCGATATTATCGATATCAAAACATGTGTACGATATCGATGTACAATTTTCATATCGTTGCCGACCCCTAATTTAAAAGGAAAAAAAAAATCTGGAAAGAGCTGTGCTAATTCGTGCTGTGTGGATGGTTCAGAATATTGCGCTGTACTAAAACGGGAAGTAAACTGAGCTGTTTAATCAGTCTGTCTGTACAAAGTAACCAAAAATTTTCTATATAGAAAATCTTTGAAGTAACTGCATAAGAAAAAAAATATATCTTTAGAAGCTGCCGGTAGTCCCCCTGGCTTTGCAACATTACAGTTTGGTAGTCCAAACCCAATTTTTGGTAGTCCCGGGCGCCCGGACTACCGATTTGTCCACCCCTGAATGATCTCTGGGTTAGAGATGTGTGTTCTACTGACCCAAGCAAAATGGAGACCAGGAGTTCACTATGTGGCGTTCATCAGACAAGATAAAAATCCTAACTTGTTGCTTCCCATTTCATATTGTATTTTAGTAGTATTATTTGCACTAACTGTAAACTATACTGTATTTAAACACCTGTAAGTCGCCTTGAATATTATTATTTTTATTATTATTATTAATATGAAAAGTGTTAGTAAATAAGATTTTACTGCTTAAGGGGAACAAACCTAAGCCCTCTGCCTTTTTTCTGCCTCCCCATTTATTTTGGCCACCAGCCGCCACTGGTCAAAATGTTTGTAATGAACGTATAAGAGACATCTAGTGGAGAAAATGCAAAGATAATATGGAATAAACTGACAAATTGTGCAGATGAGTTCAGTATTAGGACAACTTCGCAAAATAAATGAAATTGTTAATATAAAATCTACTCACTGCTGCCACTGTAAGCATGTCAAAAACTTTGGTACAGTATCTCCAAGCATTTGCATTTCCATACTTGGTTTGGCACTCATCTGTTAAGAAAAAGAAAAAGGCATTATAATGCTGACAGTCAAGGAATAAAAAAAAAAGAAGTCTGTAATGCATGCAAATGTATAAGGTCATGTCATCCTATAGACTTAAGCTATGGAAGTTTTGTGAGACTATTCAGGAAAAACCATGTGAAAGCTGAAGAATCTCAAGGAGTTCACAAGGGGCACGATTGCAGGTGCCCGTGCAACAGGCTTGTCCCTCAAAGCAGTGGCTGCATTGACCAACCTGTTCAAGACAATTACTGGAGTGTTCCTTGAATGTGCGCAGACTCTGCTCATAAGGAGGTCAGGACAGATAGCCAGCAGACATGTGCAGCACATTTCAACAGACATACTACAGTGGCACAAATAACAGAAACGTTCAATTAGGGAAGCGCTGGTATAACTGTCAAAATAAATTCCATGGTATACTGGAACAATTATTTGTTTTGGTTCTTAAATTGTGAAAAAACAATAAACAGTTTAAAAAAAAAATTAATAAAAACACACATCTGTAACAGTAAACAAAATGTTCTTATACAGTCAGATTTTAGTCAGCTGTGAAATTAAACAACAAAAGGGTAAACAGGGCTGTGAAAAAAAAGTAAAATTAATAAACACAGTAATCCGTCATGTATCCACCCATCACATAACCGCCCTAACTGTTTATTTGCCATGATCAAGCTCTTCAGCACAGTGTGTGAGTGAGAGAACCAGGGCTGAATACCGAAGAGTGAGTAAGCAAGTCGAAACCGTCGACAGATGGGCGAGTAGCCGAGTTCGTTTATTGTAGAACAGAGAACATTAGCTCAGATAGTAGATCCCAAAGTTTTCGTACACTGTGTTGTATGAACTCTGTGCGCTACCATTGCCGGTAGTGTCACATGTGCTGTTCAGTGTGTTGATATGTAAATAAATAAATACATACAATAAATGCAGTAACTCTAGACTGTTCAAGACATGAACATCTGACAGAATGGTGAACCAACTCACCAAAACAGAAAACACCAAATTGCTTGGCGACTTGTGTCTGTTTCACCAGAAAGGTGTTCTCTTAGGAGGAGTTCCTATACAGAGACACGCCGTTTTACAAATTTATATTTTCATTAAAATTTCTATACATTATACATTTAAATTGTACAAAGTCTGTGCCAACAAAAACAGAGAAGAATAAAAGTAAATAGCAACTGTTTTTCCTGCCTGACGTCACAAATGCCGCCGTGACTGTCTTTTACTGCCCTGAGCTAGCTAGGCATCGATTCAGCTGTCTGACTTCAGAAAAACAAGTCAAAATCCTGTCTGTGTTCTGGTCGCCGTATTATTATTATTTCAACACTTTTCACTATATATCCAAGCATTTTGTTGGCCTTTTTTTATCGCTTCCCCACATTGTCTAGATGAAGACATTTCTGAGTCAACATAAACTCCTAGGTATTTTGTTATAGATTCCATCTTCAATTTCAGTGTCTCTGTGACAGAGATCGAATGATTCTTGATGATAGATCTCCCTCCCAACCTGTGAGGGCGTTGTGTAAAAGGAACAGAGTACCCTTTACTAAATGGCATGACAATTTATTCCTTAGAGTAGGTGGAAGTCGGTAATTTAGGAAGGGGGCGGAGCTACGGTACCCAAACTCAGTGACCCGTACGGTAAACGGCGTGGCATCCAAGGAATGGAGGAGCAGATGCGCTTGTTAACCTTTTGTTTGTTATTAAACACCAGCACCCTGTTGCACAAACGAACTGTCTTCACCACGAGCACTAGTTTCACACACTAAAATAAAACACTGTGTTTGTGTTCTGTGTTACGTGTGGGTGAGGAAAGAACTTGGACTGTATTTTATGGTTTCGGGTCAAACCCGAGGATTACAAACGAAGTGATACATGCCGTTGTATCACTTCCATCATTTATTATTTACAGGTGTTTGCCCTAAGGCTATGGACATTGTATAATCAATAAACACCTTTGCACCTGGAAATCATTGTCTGTCTTTTGTATCCGTTTTGCACTGCACACATCTGTAACCACTCACCACTTTGCCAGTCTCCCATATGGTATTTATAATGGACACTTTTATTGCCTGCGTGCAGTACCTTACACTTTAATGTATTAAATGTAATTTGCCATTTGTCTGCCCTGTTCTGAATGGTGTCTAGATCATTTTGAAAGACCTTTTGCTGCTGTAACGGTGTTTGCCACTCCTCCTATTTTTGTGTCTTCTGCAAATTTAACAAGTTTGCTTACTATACCAGAATCTAAGTCATTAATGTAGATTAGGAAGAGCAGAGGACCTAACACTGATCCCAGTGGTACTCGACCGGTTACCTCACTCCATTTTGAGATTTCTCCTCTAATCAGTACTTTCTGTTTTCTGTTTTCTACATGTTAACCACTCCCTAATCCATGTGCATGCATTTCCTTGAATCCCTACTGCATTCAGTTTGAGAATTTAATCTTTTATGCGGGACTTTGTCAAAAGCTTTCTGGAAATCTAAATAAACCATGTCGTATGCTTTGCAATTATCCATTGTTGATGTTGCAGCCTCAAAAAAATCAAGCAGGTTAGTTAGACATGATCTCCCTTTCCTAAAACCATGCTGACTGTCTCCCAGGATACTGTTACCATATAGGTAATTTTCCATTTTGGAACTTATTATAGTTTCCATAAGTTTACATATAATAGAAGTCAGGCTTATTGGTCTGTAGTTACCTTGTTCAGTTTTGTCTCCCTTTTTGTGGATCGGTATTACATTTGCAATTCTCCAGTCTGTCAGTACAACTGACGTGTCAAGAGACTGTTGCATGATCTTAGTTTGTAAATAACTTCTTTCATTTCTTTGAGTACTATTGGGAGGATCTCATCTGGCCCAGGGGATTTGTTTATTTTAAGAGCTCCTAGTCCCTTTAACACTTCTGCCTCTGTTATGCTAAAGTTGTTTAAAAATGGATATAGGATATTGTTGCTTTATATTTTGGATTTGTCTGACTATAAAATTTGGTTGAAGGAATCATTAGGCTTCTTCAAGTATTCAAACTCCAATCGCTTATGGACATTCACTTTAAGGTATCGTTTAATTGTTCGCTTGTGAATTTCTTGATCTTCTCTCAATTCTTGTGTCAAATCTTTTGCAGTAATCCAAGGATTTTGCTGGGCTGCTCTTTCAGATTTTGCAGAAATCTTTCTTGGTCTTCCACACCTGCAGCTAGTTGCAGTAGTTCCTGTTCTCATGTGTTTGTCAATAATAGCCTGTGGCAAAGTGCCCCCCCCTGTGTATATTGTATGTTGTGTGTAAATGTTGGTGTATAGGCATTGGTACACGGGATATAAGCGGGTCTGTGTTTCACGTGTATTTAAAAATGTAGATTTGTATTTAGGCACGAGGATGGCACAAATCACATCACGTGCATTTAAAGTATTAGTATGTGAACACGGGAAAGTGCACTTTAATTCATTCACGTGCAGTTGTACCGAGATTCCAATTGAATGATTGACTAGCAATCGAGTCTCGGTACAACTGCATTAAAAACAGCATGTTTTCACTCACTCGGGGTTGTGTGTTCAGGGAGTGGAGAACGGGTGTGGAGAGGAGAAGGAAAGTAAATTGATGGAAAGAATAAGTGTTTTCACTCACCGTGTTTGTTTGTCTGTGTAGTCCGTTTTTGTTTACCTGTTTATTTTGGCCGCAAGTGCCATGTCCTGTGTTTTTGTGTTCTGTTTAAACCTTTTACTTTGTTAATAAACGCTGAGTGCTACCATTTGCACTCAGCTTCTCATCACCACCGTCTGTCTGTGTGTTTCTCTCTCTGGTCTGAGTTCCTCCCTGCAGCCAGCCTGTCACATAGCCACACATTGCTTTTCAGTAAACCGAGTCTTTCTGCTATTTTTCTGGTAGTTTCTCCTTTTCGTTTAGTTGTATCACTGCCATTTTGAGACTGTTGCTGTAGTCTTTAGTTAACATTTTAGTTGCTTTTTCGAATCAGAAATTTCCAATGTATTATGTATTTTATTCTATAATTATCAGGTATTAGTTTTCAATCATGATAACTGATCTCTTCACAGTAGTGCATACCGATAAATCATCTTGCTTTATCACCAAACTCCTCAATAATGCTATCCAAGTCATTATTTTATTACTAGAACATCTCAAAAAGCTTGGCAAATGTCTGCAATATTCTTTGAGCGCTGGATGCGGAAGCAGGTATTTTGCTTGTTTATGTCCGCGTTATGTCTGTGGTGAAGGGAATGTGTATTACTCAGATCAGCCTCAGGTTTTTTTGCTTTTTTTCAGCTTTTCTCTGCATTATTCTAACTGTTTTTAAGATCTATCCTTTGCTTGAAACAATGTGGTCTAGCAGTTTGTTATAAAAAACGTCTAACATACAAAAAATAAAAATTGCTTTGTTTAGTTGATACAGAATTACGAAATGATGGGTCCTACTGCTAAAACAGAAACATATATACCGTAATACCGTAATGCACCTAAACCGCAAAACCAGTATAGCGACTCATTCCTACTGGGCAGCTCTGCTGTTAGAGCCAGTGTAATTTAAAGGTTATTATGCATTTAAATAAACTAGTAACAGTGTATTCAAAAACCTACAGGGTGTTGACCCTTACAGGCATCACTGTAGTTTAGCATTGCACCAACACACTTTAATGTTAGTTGTCAACAATAAGGTACTTCTGGCTAAATGATGAAACTTACCATAAAAGCCATACACCTGTGTGATCTGCCTGCTTTCATGATTGCCCCTCAGCAGTGTGATACGGTCAGGCCACTTAGCCTTTAAGGCAAGGAGGTAGGTGAATGTTTCAAGGCTGTAATACCCTCGGTCTACAAAATCACCCTGCCAAAAAAAAAACAAAAAAAAACAGGATTACCTATTGACCTAATAAAAATATTGACCTGGGCAGCACTGATTTTTATGAGTGAGTTAAAGACTTACAGTTCACACTTAGCCAAATGAAAAACAAAATGTTGCCACTCGTGTCACTCCACCCAAAAACAGAATCAACAGGCTTACCACTAACTAACTGTTACATTTAACAAAAAAGGATCTGGACATTGAATCCTATTATTTATTTACATACAAACCACAAAGACCAAGTATATGCTTCTTTAATACAGACACATCTGATCAGCCCATTTCTGACTCAGTTCTGGTATCTCCCATAGTTTACTTCTCTAGGTCTCTACCACAGCAGTCACTTTAAAGTTACCTGCCCATTTACCTCGTATTTGCCTGCATCATATTACCATCCATGGTCACCAATAGGTGTTCTGTGTGTTCAGAGTATCACTAAGGTATTTTGAATACTCTGAAAGATCTGAAGTCTCAAGCATTGCCCCTTTTTGGTGCTCATTTTCACCAGTCATTGGCAACACACAATTATAGACCCAAAACAGAGCTGAGAGTTGAGAGCTAATATTTTGGTATTCTTCCTAAAACACTTCCATTGAGGTGGGGATGATCCAAAACATTTGTCTTTTTTACTTGGAACCAAACTTTCAAGGACTACAGAAGTGCACCCAATGCTCTGGTGGTATTGGCTAGAATACAATAATCCCATGTACCCCAGTGCTGGGACTTTACTTACCATAAAAATGTAGTTTGTGTCTGGGACCTGGCCTCCTGTTCTGAAAAGCTCACATAAGTCATAAAACTAGAAAAGAAAAGAGAATTAGTGTTAAAATCACATGTGTAGCTTAGCAACCACTATACATAAACCAATACACAGTTTAGCAACACTAAAACAGACCACATGACAGAGAAATGGCAATTAAAGGTCAACTGAATGCAGTTTTCTGGTACAGTACAGTTTAATAGTTTCAGTTTGAGAATAAGACTATGAAACCTCAAAAGGCAGCAACCCAATACTTAACTCATTTTTGTTTTTAGAGATGGTGTTAAAGGCTCAGCTCAACTCTTCAATATAAGGAAATGCAAATCAGGAATGTACTGCATTTGTAGTCTACAATTACACTGAATAAGTGCTTCATACAGCTTTCCAAATCCAGCTTTGTCTCGTGTTTCCTGCAGTACATGATTTGATCACTTTATAAAAGGGAAATACAACAGATGGCCAGAGGCACTTCTAAACAGTGCTATTAAAAAGGGGGTAACGGACAGATAATGTTAAAGAAGTTACAAGAAACAAATGTATATAGGCAAGTGCCATGTGCTTACTTAACATTTAGCAAATTTTGCTTTCCTTCGAGTTTCTCACCTGGCCATGTATGTCTCCACAAACGGTAACAGGAGTTGACACTGGTTGAACATTTGACTCTTCAAGTAACAGGTCACAGACATAGTCACATAATCGCTGGAAAATAAAATAACAAATTTTAAAATTCCAATGCACTTTAACCCTTTGCAGTCCATTTATTAAGTGCGTGTCAGGTGCGTCAGGTCCAATTTATTTTCACACGCGCAGTAAATTTTAGACGCGCTGTTTAAAAGTATTTTTTTCCCCACAGTCAAACGGGTTTAAAAGGCCCTGCATATCAACAAATCACTCACTAGGCATCTCCAGCCCCGCCCCACCCTTTCGTTCGCTATAGCTTTCACATATGCTAAGAAATAAATAATAAATAATAATAATAATAATAATAATAATAATAATAATAATAATAATAGTCGTACATACCGATCAATCATCTCCTGGTCACTCGTTTTATCACCAAAAACTCCTCAATAATGCGATCCAAGTCATTATTTTATTACTATAATCTCAAAAAAGCTCTGCAAATGTCTGTGATATTCTCTGTGCGCTGATTCAGTAACAGCCAGCTTGTTTCCTTATGGCCGCTGTTATCTGATGCCAGGGGCAAGTATGACTATTCATGAGATACAACCTTTTTTTTTTTTTTTTTCGGCTTGTCTCGGCTCCCGTCGCTCCCACTCGGTCATTGAATGGTTTTCTCGGCTTTTTCCGGAGAAAAAACAACTAGAAACCAGTGTTTTGCGTTTTTTTGATGATGTCGGACAGGGTCCGACATTGGACCGGATAGGAATAATTGCAATGTCGGACCAGGTCCAACATTGGACCGCAAAGGGTTAAAAGACCCAAAAACAAGCATTAGGTCATGTCGTGATGGGCACACTCCCTAACATTAATCTACTTATAAAAAGCGAGGTGTGACAGGGTTGGCAGAGTGGTGACGTCAGACCAGAAGCAGGAAGGACTCAGACACTGCAGGTATGGTGCAATGGCGCTTGCGCAGTTTTATTTTGAAACAAAAATAAATAAAATATTAACAAAAAACAGTGGTCACCGAGCAAAATAAATATTCAAATAAAAACAAATCTCGAACACATAAAACTGGTCAGGCTTAGCAATCGCTTTCACTGATCCTGTAGTTTCTGTTTAAACTTACTGTTCGCTCTCGTTCTCTCGTACTTCTCCTCTGTACTCCCACACCGAACTGAGAGCGCTGCAGGTTTACATATGTGGCCGAGGGGTTTAACTAGCTAGTAATTATTCTACAATCTGCACGAGTTTATTGATTACGGGTGACTACCGACTAGTTTAACAACGCACTAGCCGACAGCCACACATTACCACAAGGTTTTAAATATACACTGGCAGAGGACGAGCTGCCTAATCTCGCCTCTGCCAGAAACAAAACAATAACAAAACACATGGCTTTCGTCATCATTATATACATAATAAATCATACCAATAACAGTAACAGCCAAAAACATATATATAAGCAGGGCTTTGCCCTGCCCCTTTTTAATAACGTGCAGGGCTCTCTCCTGCTGCCCTGCTACATATCCCCCCCTTGTGCGCAGCACACATGGCCCCCACGGCCACCTACCCCCTCCCTTAAAAGCCATCCACCGTCCCTCAAGTCCCCTACTGTCCTTATCCTCCCATCCTTGAGGGAGGATTAGTCCATAGTCCTGGCGACAAGGGAGCCAGGCGTAGTGGATAGGGTGTCGGGAGTGCAGGCAGAAGTGCGAGACCAGGCAACCGTGCAGTGATGTCTGGGCAACGAAGGAGGAGACCGGGCGACCTCCTGTGCCTGGCGGTGCCACGACCTGGGAATCAGGCCCAGCGACCAAAGGTCCAGACATGCAGCCCGGGTGCCTGGGAGCCAAGGTTGAGGAAACCAACCCCCAGGCGCTGGGCTATGGCACAGGGTGGGTGGTCAGGGCTTTGGTGGAAGTGGTCTCCTCACCTCCCCCCCTCCCTCCCCTTCTTCGTAGCCAGCAGCTCCCTCTTTTGGGGCTCCGGCCACACTCGCTCCTGCAGCGAAACTGCTGCGGGAGGGAGCTGGTCTCCTGACCCCCTTCTTCGTGGCCAGCAGCAGCTCCCCTTTGTGGTGCTCCAGACACAATATTCCCCTGCTGCAATGAAGGGCTGGCAGCGACCCCAGGCGAAGCAGAGCTCGCAACGACCCCAGGTGAAGCAGAGCTCGCAGCGACCCCAGGCGATGCAGAGCTCGTAGCGACCCCAGGCGATGCAGAGCTCGCAGCGACCCCAGGCGATGCAGAGCTCGCAGCGACCCCAGGCGATGCAGAGCTCGCAGCGACCCCAGGCGATGCAGAGCCCGCAGCGACCCCAGGCGATGCAGAGCCCGCAGCGACCCCAGGCGATGCAGAGCCCGCAGCGACCCCAGGCGATGCAGAGCCCGCAGTGACCCCAGGCGATGCAGAGCCCGCAGCGACCCCAGGCGATGCAGACCTCGCAGCGACCCCAGGCGATGCAGACCTCGCAGCGACCCCAGGCGATGCAGACCTCGCAGCGACCCCAGGCGACAGCGGCAGGGGCTCCTCCCCTTCTGGCGGCGACTCAGCTGGGCTGATGAAGGAATCGCTCCACCATTTGCTACCCTGTCTGAAGAATTTCCGTAACTTTTGGTTGTCCAGTTTTTCAAAAGGGATATTCGCGCAAACAAACACCTCTGTCAGGTCAAACTTTAATAAGTGGACTTTTGGAATATAGAAGTCACCGTTTTTTTATTTCTGCAAGTAAAGCAGTCGCGGTACTGCTCTGGATTTCCACCTTTCTCTTTCGGTGAATACTTGCTGTCAACAGACGAGTTTCGGTAGTGATCTACAGAAACGTTGCAGGACGTACAGAAGAGCTTACCTCCATTGTTTTGTAAACTCCTGCTGGATATTGCTTTATGTTATCTGCTGCAGACACATTTTTAGCCTTTTTAGAGATTTATTCTTGTTTATAGTGTGTAGTATTTTAATTTCCCGCTTAAACTGCATATAGTCACATGACAATCACTGCACAGCACTGTGTGCATGGTTAATATTATACACAGGCACATATCAGCGCTGTACAGTTGCGTTAATGTTATTTTTTTGTATGAAATACAAATAATTATGAAATTATTTTTATTTAAGAATATTGTAAAAATCACGGTATTGGGCTAATTTCACGATTTCCGCGCAGCCCGTGAAATCGTGATTTTCACAGGGCCCTAGTCATGCAGCATGGCCGCCATACCACACAACCTATCAGCTTCTTACGAACACCAGTTAATCTTGGACTATCCCTCAACAACCATACCAACTTTCAGCACTCTGCAATAAGTCATTTTTGAAAGACGAATTATTACAATGTTTTATTTCAATCCAATACGGCAGCCAAACCACGTGACTTACAAAATAAGTTCTTCAGCATTTTCCATCTTCCCATAAGCATCTACCAACCTACAGAATATGGTGAGTTTTCAAGCCACTTTTGGCAGAAATAATAATAATAATAATAATAATAATAATAATAATAATAATAATAATAAGGGCTGTATTAGAAGGTTCGAACGTTCGAAAGTTTGTTCGCTAGCCAGGAATTCAAAGATTGTTTAAACCTTCGAAGGTTCGTCAAACGCCATTCACGCACTGTGTTTTTTTTTCTTTTCTGTTAACAGAAATCGTTTGTCAATGTATGAATACTATAAAAGCACACATTAAATGTCACTCATAAGCAAAATTCGATCTTATTTTAAAATCCAACCAAAACTTTATACATAGCAACTCTATGTCCCGCTGCCGTGTATGGAGCAGGGTATAGTATCCAAAGCACTGTGGGGTACTGATAGCAGTTGTAGTGCTTTAATACCTAGTGTGCAAGACAGTGTAAGAGAAGTGCTATGGTAGAATATGTTTGAAATATACAAAATATACACTAAAAACAGTGCTGTCCGTCCCTCCCCCCTCCAGCCTGTGTTAACCAAAGGCAAATTTCTTCATTCACCATTTCGACAGCAAAGTGATAGGCATAGGCTGTATTGAAAGAAATGTCTGGAAACCCCTCTGTGGTTGGGCTTTTTTTTGTTAAATGCCCAGACGACCAAAAAAAAAAAAAAAGTTGAATGCAAACTGTGCAAGCGATTGTTGATGTATCATGGAGGTACATCCAATCTCTGGGGTCACTTTACAAACTTAAGTTCATATTATTATCATTATTAATATTTTCAGTAGTAGTAACATGTGACTGACTGATAACCTACTTGGAACAGTAACTGTTAAATTAAGTTTGTTTTGCCGAAGTCCACTGCAGTTAGTGCTGCTGCAATGCAAGCTTACGCGCAAGCAGCATCAATTACATAAGAACATAAGAATTTACAAATGAGAGGAGGCCATTCAGCCCATCTTGGTTGTTTGGCTGTTAGTAGCTTATTGATCCCAGAATCAACAAGCAGCTTCTTGAAGGGGAGTTGCTTCCAGACCCTCACAATTCTCTGTGTAAAAAAGTGCCTCCTATTTTATGTTCTGAATGCCCCTTTATCTAATCTCCATTTGTGACCCCTCCCCTAGTCCTTGTTTCTTTTTTCATGTCAAAAAAGTCCCCTGGGTTGACATTGTCTATACCTTTTAGGATTTTGAATGCTTGAATTAGATCACCGCGTAGTCTTCTTTGTTCAAGACTGAAAAGATTCAATTCTTTTAGCCTGTCTGCATACGACATGTCTTTTAAACCTGGGATAATTCTGGTTGCTCTTCTTTGCGCTCTTTCTAGAGCAGCAATATCCTTTTTGTAACAAGGTGACCAGAACTGAACACAGTATTCTAGGTGAGGTCTTACTAATGCATTATAAAGTTTTAACATGAATTCCCTTGATTTAAATTCAACACTTCTCACAATATATCCGAGCATGTTGTTGGCCTTTTATATGGCTTCCCCACATTGTCTAGATGAAGACATTTCTGAGTCAACAAACTCCTAGGTCTTTCATAGATTCCTTCTTCAATTTCAGTATCTCCCATATGATATTTATAATGCACATTTTTATTGCCTGCGTGCAGTACTTTACACTTTTCTCTAATAAATGTCATTTGCCATGTGTCTGCCCAGTTCCGAATGCTGTCTAGATCATTTTGAATGACCTTTGCTACAGCAACAGTGTTTGCCACTCCTCCTATTTGATTGAACATGATTACTGTTCTACATAATGTATTTTTAAACTACATGTGGATGTTTTATTCCATTTATATGGATTACCTGTAAAATAGGATTTTCAATCAAATATAAACAAGTAGCTATGGTAATGTCACCAGTAATTTATGCAAATTAGTACCACTGAAGGTTCAAACCTTCCTTCGTTAATGTGTTCCGAACCTTCGAAGGTCAAAATGTACCCTTCGTTATAGCCCTTGTGTAAAACTTGTGTTTTTGTTATCCGATTCCTCAAAATAATTCCAAACGTGGCTTTGCCTTGTTCCTTTGTTTAGAGATGCCTTTTTATAAAAAATATAACAAAATGTCAGGGGCTCCCAAGTGGCGCATCCGGTAATGCACCCTATGTTCTAATCCAGGCTATCAATGTAGCATGGCCAGGTTGTGTTGTAGGTGCGTACCCAGGGTCTGGAAAGTATGGGGTGATTTCAGATAATACTATGGAGATTAAAATGGCCAAGTCAAGTACATCATTTTTTATTTATTTTTTAAATTTTTTTAATAGTAGTGCCTGTTACATTAAAAATATCAGCCTATATTGTGCATAGTTTGACCAAGATCTTTTTATATAATTTCTTTTTTTATATCACCTCTTTCAGGATATCTTGAAACAAAACTCCCTCTCTACAGCAGTTACTAGTGTTATATTACAGTACATGACAGTGATACATAGAGGGTACAAAGCTTTCAGTATTTTCAGCTTCTTTGTTTTTGAATTAGTCATATTTTATCTGTTATTTAAGGCTTATTTTATATTTAATTATCATCATATCTATACATTTTAGAAGTATTTAATCATTGGCACTCAAATCGGCAATATTTGTTTATTTATTTATTTATTTATTTATTTTATTTATTTTTTAAATGTTTACACCCGGCTGCGCATAGGACTACCTGCACTACATTGTTGAGCATTTCACCCCTGCTTTTACTCAAAAACTGTTTGTGCTCCAGACTTGTGTGGTAGGTGTCATTTTTATTGGAAATCACATAGCGATTCCAGAAAACACATCTGGAAGACAACCAAGGAAAGATACACCTTAAAAGTTTTTCACCTTTGACCTTGGGGTGAAACCTCAAAAATAAAATAAAAAACATGGATATGTCAATGTCTCTCCTTATGTGCAAAATTTTAGTAATATTTTTGGTTTGCTGTGAGAAAAAAAGTCAAAACCCTAATTTACCCCCCTCCATTTCAAAGAAAGCTGAATAATGTTCAGGTAACAATTCTGCAACAGATTTAATTTGAATCAGGCGACATGAGCAAAGGAATAACACATTGTCAATGGAAAAAAAGTCATTCCTCAACAAGGCTCTAAATACAGCTGTCGATATCATGAAAAAGTAGAACATGCACAAGGTCTTGTAATCCTGTTTAGTTGGCGAAACAAAAGCCATTTCAATAATATATGTAAAATGTGATTCACATTTTCACATACATTAAAAGGATGTAAAAAATAATACCACTATACAGCAGTTTGAGACCTTTACTTGTTAATATTAGCTTGATTAGCTACAGTGCAGTGATGGAAATAAGACCAACTGCATAGCAGTTTCATCCATTCCTGGTTTTACTAGGAGTTCATTAAGACACATCTGAGCTTGTTACGTATACACTGGCTAATAAAACCTAGAATGGACCAAACTGCTATACAATAGGAGTCTTATTTCCACCCCTGCAGTGCATAGGTAATAAACACAGGTGTGTATTTTAGCTCACAAAATCAAACTGCAATGCAATGGCCATCTTATTTCCATCTCCTAGAACCTGTGGTTCGTAAGTAAACTCCAGATGGTCCCCAAACAAAATGTTGTTACACAGTTCTAAGCAACACAACAAACAGCTTGCGATCATGTAAACACAATCATACTGAAGCGTCATTCTGGGCCCGTGATTGGGTAAACACGAAAAAAACGCACTTTGTTTCTTTGACTTGCTGGGCCACCATAATTTGCAATACAGCTTGTTAACGCATATCATTGGATAGGGGAGGAATTGAATTTCACTGTCTGCTTGTTTGTTTTTTCGTGTGACGTCACTGAGACAGGCATTTAATTGTTAAAGTGTGGATACATTTTCAGCAGCAGAGTAGAGTCCTGCGCGGGTCCGATTTTTACAACCTGCTTCCGATCCAGACCCCCTACTACAGGTCCTGACTCGAACCAGCAACCCGCTACAACACTGTCTTCTTACCCGCGACCCGGCCCGCTTTTATAAGACCTGCAACCCGACCAGAACTTGCAAGTGTTGTCCTTTGCCTTTGTCCTACTGCCTGTGTCAACTGACTCTTATGCTCTTGCATTAACACACAGACATCTCCACAGATGAGTTTACACAATAGGCTATACAGCGTGGAAGCTTTCTCTAATGGTCTGGATATATTTTAACATTGTAACATATTAACTATCTCTACTTACTTAACTATAAAATTACCTGTCTATTCCTTTCGTGCCACCAGTTGAAAGGGAGCTCCACCTGTGCTTTTGCAGAGTTCACAAAAACATAATGACAGGTTTTACAAGCAACGAATCCAGTCACATGTTCATTATTTTCATTCGCTGTGATTCCAAAATAATTCCACGCTTCTGATTTTCCTCTCGAACTACATGATATAAACCCTTTAATATCACCAGGCAGATGTGATAAAAAGATCTTACGACGTATCAAACAACTGAGAACAACACTGCTTAGTCAGCTGACTCCTCCCTAATCGCCTCCTGCTTTAGTGCAGAAAATACTGGTACAGTACATTTACCTTCTAATATGTTATTTGGGAAAGGGTTACAGACGAGTACACAGAAAACATTTTTGGCAATTCAAATTCAGACCCAAAATACATACATGTTTTTTTATGTTTTGAACAGCGAAAAAGTTCACATTCCGACCCGACCCGCTTTTGCGGGTCACCCGTGGGGTCCGTGGGTACCCGGCCCGATGCAGGACTCAGAGAAACAAAAACGCGACAAGAACTTGCTTTCAGCTAAGAAAAAAAAAGGGAAAACACTGTAAATCCAAATAAATTATGTAAATTATTCTGTGTTGTGTGTTAAAATATCTGTTTTTACAACATTTTTAAATATCAAGAAACGAATGGACATAAGCAGATACTATTTCATTAACTAAATTTGTCAGGTATGTTTTTTTTCCCCCTTATTACTGATTATGTAATGAATAAACTATTGCATTTATAAATATTTATTTTCAGAAGATAAATCGAGAGTATTGTCCATTATTGCTTAAAAAAGACCCTGTGAATAAACATGTATTAATGTCATTGCAATCACTCAGGTGAAACAATGTCTTGTAATTTGCCCTAACATCAATATCTTTCAACAAAACTTTCAGAAAGTATTGAAGGTCCCTTGTGTCATAGAATAACCAATTTTTATACATTTCTCTCCAAGCAGAATACATTAAAAATACTTAATGTTTAAAAAAAAGTGAAACGTTTATACTTCATAATGTTCCCCAGAGTGTTCTGAAAATAAGGACACCAATTCCAAGATGATTCCGTTAAAAGAGAAATTCACAGAAAACATTTCATAGGAAGAGTCAACTACAGCCAAAAAAACCTGCTCCTGGTCCTAAGGGTTAAGCACATTATATATAATACATAAGACATGCTATGTAGTCTACATCCCTCCCCTATCCCCTCTTTATCTGTTTTAATTTATTATGGGCGTGTTTATAAATTAATATAATACAGTTCCATTTGATGCAGTACCAAGCATCACCTTCGAAGCTGCCATTAACTGAAACAGCTTTCTATGTTAAAAAATACTGACTAAATAACTGTTACAACATTATGAACGCACATTTTTCTTGTCAAAATTACAGACTTATTTTTTTTATCCAGCATTATTTATACAATACACGCCGCTGTATTGCTTGTTGTCATTATTATTTACTGCGTTCTGTGTCAACAGACCTTTGGATTTACAAATAAAATATCATTGCACAAGGATTATCATTGTCTGTATGTTCATTCCTGCACCTGCACACTTAACCACTTTGCCACACACATTTTTTGCATCTGGAAAACTGCTTATGAAATTGTGATGAAACTTGCTATGTTATTTAGGAGAAGTCACTGGGAGTAGAAGATTGTGTGTCTGTAGTAGAGATGGGAATTTTAAACGTGTATACACTCTAAAGTGGTTAAACACTGAATAATATGTTAGACCGGTCACATGACAAATTTCACCAAACACATTTTTTTATGTATTAATCTTAGTAATTGATCATCCTATACAGCAGTCCATTGCATATACACCTGCTCTGGTGCCACAATAAGGGCGGATATAAAAAGGAAGGGGTTTGGCAATTGCCTCCAAGTAGCTTTTCTAATTGGTGCAACAGAAAGATTGACACTGGGGCGGGTTTTATTCTCGGTCGATCTGGCGCTTCATTGGTGCACTGTGTGTTCATGATCCAGTCCACCGGGTAAGAAAGTTAATAACAAGCATTTTATAAGACGTTTGTTATATTTTTAATAAAATGGCATCGCTAAACAAAAAAAGTATTTTGATGAACCGGACGAGAAAACTGCGTTATTGAAATATATGCCAAACAAAATTGCCGTACCACAAATCACACAAGTTCAATGCTTCACCATTTGAACGCATAAGTGTAAATAAATTATGTATAGGCTTTAATATCCACGTAATTTGTCAACAGAAAGGGATATTTATTTTTAATAAATAAATAAAAATAAATAAATACATAAATAGAAAATAAAAGGATTTCCCGTTCGTGGCACCGATACCTGAACAGTAGAGTTAATATAACAATGTATTGGAATCTGTGCATATGATAGATTTTGTAACATATGTTGTGTTTTTTTTTTGTTGTTTTTTTTTTTTTTTCACTTTTGTTCTTAGAATTTAATTTTAAAAAAAAAAAAAAAAAAAAAAAGTTTAGTGTATTCAATTTGTGCCCACGCACAGGTACTTCTCAATAGTGCACTACAAACACAAAGAGAGACATTTACTTTTTTTTTTGTTGTCTTTGCTATGTTAAAACGTTATTTGCTTATTTAGGGTTTTAAACGCCGACACCTGCATTGCATTTAAACCGTTCATAAAAAAATGTATCAAAAGCACATCCCTAGTATGTAGGCCTATGCCTTTGCTTGTAGACTTACATTGGTATGTATCTTAAACACAAAACGTTATTCCACATACTGTAAATCGGTCATTTTAATATACTCCATCTTGGTACTAACACCTCATTTGCTTACCTAATGACATCTAGGTATTAAATAGCACAACCAATTTTCATTAAAACTAGTCATTACCATTTCTTATTCTATACTATTCTATACATACTTTGGATGTCACACCGATCGCTTTTTTGAATCTACAGTAGTGGCGAGGATGTGTTACTAACATACTTGTTTATCTAGTCAGCGACAAACAACTTTATTGCTGTGAAGCAGCACAAATCAAGCCCCACACATTGGAAATGAGTACCTAACGATTGGGCTAATTAATGTTTGTAATTGTAGCTGGTTGGGACAGAAAATGTAGGCTCAAATATTAGCTCTTTACTGTTCGCACCAATATATGTAGCCTACTGTAAGATACAGGCTTATTGTACTAAACCAGTGTCACACACATAAAAAGTTCCTTAGTGTGAAGGTTTTGATTGAGCTCTAACACACTTCATAGATCTAATTTATAAGCTAATGTGCATTGCAATGTATACACTTCCTTATACGTATATGTACATAAAGTAGTATTAACTAGTTTACTATTGCTACTTCGACCAAAATATTAAAGTATTAACCAGCAATACCTGATTTTAGTTTTACAGAAAGATGTAATATTTAGTGTATTAACTAGTACTACATAAGCCAGTTATTTTGAACTACAACAAACATAGATTGAGAGAGAACGCATAGTATGCATTATGGCGACAAAATAAACTGTTCTGGGCTAGAAGTTAATGAATATAGTTTAAACAAAAATTAGGCATATAGATATATGTGGTCAATGCACACAACACCCCGCACAGCCCACTTTCTGAGCCGTGGCGCTTAATAACCGTTCTCCAACATGCAATTTGAATTGTAAGCAATTTCTTTTTACATATATTCATTTTAAAATTGGTGGGTTTTTGTTGTTGTTTTTGATATTTTAAACAGCTTTGCGCTGTTTCACGACTAGGAATTGTTGGGGTTCCGCTGTAGCGGTCCAGACTCCGGGTTGCCCACAACTCGTCTAAGCGCAGTTTTACATTTTAATAGGGCTGAGTCTGCACCAAATGATTGCAACCGTAGCATGGTTTTATTTATTTATATTCGTGTTCCTTCTTACCTTTAAATCGTTTTCTGGGAGGTATTTACACTGTCTTGCGATTTCCACATACTTGTCTAGATCTAGCGGCGCCATTTTAGGAAAAACAACCGTGTTACCGACTGCAAAGGCAGGGTCGAAACGTCACTTCCCTTTACACAAACAAGCGACTCTGCTGATTTTCAATGGAGACTTCCATGTCACTGCGCGCAAAGCATTGTGGTAACACAGAGAGCTTGGCGACTTGTTTCTATGGAGAGTCAATGGAGGCGTAAGAAATTTTGCTGGTTTTCGCCATGTTAAAAATGCATCAAACTTTTAAAATAGATTTTACATTTTCCTAAGGCCTTTTCAAGAAAACGGCAACATTAGCAAATTTTGACAATACGTAATTATTATGAAAAATACTATTTTCTGAGCACTGTCCCGTTCCGCGGCGCATGCGTAGACACATAGCTCTAAAGACGTGACAACTGCCTGCAAATCCAGATGTGTGTAGGAAAGACAGGCAGTGAATTATGTACGTATTTATTATCTATAACAAAAACAATGTAAAAAAACAAGTTAGAAACGCAACAGCCGTTTAAAGGGGTGATATCAAACACAAAAGTCCAAGTTAGGAGAAGCAATTAGGCCAATCTTGTCAAGCATCAAGCAAATAGGCACAATTGGAAAGGTGCTGGGGCCCAAGATTCACACAATTCTTGCTTCTAACTTGGCGCCTTTTTTTGATCGCTTCGCTCCACTTATCGCTCCACTTGAAATGCTCTTTGTATGACTGAGACACAGACACACACTGAGACTGTGTGTGTATGTCAGTTTGTGAGTGTGTGCCTCAGTGTGTGTGTCTCAGTATGTCTGTGTCTCAGTGTATGTTTGTCTCTGTGTGTATGTCAGTTTGTGTGTGTGTGCTCAGTGTGTCTGTGTGTGTTGTAGTGTGTATGTTTTTCAGTGTGTGTGTGTGTCTCAGTCACTTCAAGTCATACAAAGAACATTTCAAGTGGAGCGAAGCGATCAAAAAAAGGCGCCAAGTTAGAAGCAAGAATTGTGTGAATCTTGGTCCCCAGCACCTTTCCAATTGTGCCTATTTGCTTGATGCTTGACAAGATTGGCCAAATTGCTTCTCCTAACTTGGACTTTTGTGTTTGATATCACCCCTTTAAACGACTGTTGCGTTTTTCTAACTTGTTTTTTTACATTGACAATGTTTTTGTTATAGATATCACTTCTTTTTTTACTTCAACAAATAATGAATAAAGCGAGGGAAAGATATTTGAGACTGTGTATGGTAGACAGACAGGCAAACAGACAGGCAAGCCACGAGAGTAATAAGTCAAATAAAATAACAGTAATGAGAAAAGATTTGAAAGTAAGATAGTGGTATATAAGGGACTTTTTGACAGTGTTCTAAGAGTAAAGATGTTATTATTTTAGTTGCAAATGTACATCCATCAGTGGTAAAAACAATATGTATATTTTGGTAACTTGATTTTTACGCAGGTACAAAAGTAAAATGTTATGAATGGTTCAAAATGTACATATGAATGTCAGTGCTAAAGGGCAGTATACTAAGAGATTATAAGGCTTGAAACAAAACAGTATTCTCCTTGATATATTGGAGTTATGAACTTAGACCAATAGAAGTCATTTGTAAAGCATTAGCTCTCTTCATAAAAGGCCATGTCCTTTGCATTATTTGGCCATGGTTTGACTTCAATGAGTGTGTCATTTGCATACACCCATTTTCCAGTAGCACCACTGAATCAACACCCTGTCCCTGGTGTATGATAATGGAAGAGAATTTGTCATTCCTGTTGTCCACAGTAATTTTGCTGTTCTCCACAGCAGTAAACTTAGCATTGGGTCACTTTGTAACAGTCCCTTCTGGTTTGGTTTCCCAAAGCATGATTTCCATTACATGAGAGTAGATGTTAAAACTTTATGCTGATTTGAACTTGGCTCTCGCCAAGATAAGCACCAACTAAGACGTAGCTTCACAGTAAACTAATGTGATCCATATGTGTCTCCATCCATTTGCGCTTCCTTCCATATGATGATGTAGATATCCTTCTGCCTGGTGTTGATGGCTGAAGTGTAATGCTGGCTCCAGGGATCAGCTTATTGCCTCCCTAGCGCATCAGCACACACAACGGCTGCGATGCTGGCTCCGGGGATCAACCATAGTGCGGTCTCCCCAGCGCATCAGCATGACAACCGTCTGGATTGAGCTAAGTAGGGTACCTTCCATCCTCGGTGTTTCATCGACTAGCCCACGACACCTCAAGAGGGCTCGACAGTGATTCTGGCGTCCCAGAATCACCCCCCTCCGTCCCCCACTCAACTCAGCCCAGCTTACTTACCTGTACATCAGCATTTCTTTCTTTCTATTGTGCTTGAGATCCCCAGCCAGAATCTTTCCGTCTCAACCACAGCCAGTTGCTGCTCCTCTCTGCTGCTTCAGATAAGTTCTTCACTGTGCGACGCAACTCTTGGCCATTGAATCCGACATCTCTGAGAAACCGGGTTGTAGAGTGTGCCACAAATCCTCGACAACCCACTTCCACTGGGTAAACCGGACTCTCCATCCTCGCTGTTCCGCTTCAGTGGCTAGTTGAGCATACCGCAGTTTCTTCCTCTCATATGCCTCATCTACAGCATCCTCCCATGGCACTGTTAACTCTACCAGGTGAACAAGGCGTGCTGATCCAGACCACAAGACAATATCTGGTCGAAGGTTAGTGGTGGCAATCTCAGGTGGAAAAATAAGCCGTTGACCAACATCTGCCAGCATTTTCCAGTCTCTAGCAGCTTCCAGTTGTCCTGGGCGAGGATTGGCTTTAACACCTTTTCTTGGTGGTTGCTCTCCTGGGCGGAGGAATGTTGTCTTTGTGTGTAATGTTTTGATGGAACAGGTGGCAACTTATTGGTCATGTTACGCTTGTCTTCCAATGCTAAGGCCAAACATCGCAGCACCTGGTCATGGCGCCAAGTAAACCGTCCTTGGCTAAGAGCCACCTTACATCCTGTCAAAATGTGCCTTAATGTTGCAGGTGATGAACACAAAGGACATGAGGGATCCTCTCCTACCCAGAGGTTTAGGTTCTGTGGTGATGGGAGATCATCATATATTGACCTTATAAGGAAACTGATCCTGCTCTGTTCCATTGACCAAAGGTCTTGCCAGCCAATCTTGCGTTGTTCCACACTTTCCCATCTCATCCATTCTCCCTGCATGGCCTGGGAAATGGCCTTTATACACCTCGCCCTCTCCTCCTGCTTTTGCACCTCGTTGACTACCAGCCTCCTCCATTGAGCTGGGGCTGCCTTGTGCCATGTAGGAGGAGCTGAACTGAAACCAAGACCCCCTCTTCCATGCTGAACTTGCCCCATGATATCACCAATTCGAAGGGCAGCCTTTGCATCCTCCACAGCTTTCTTTGCCACCCACTTTCTTCCAGTTTTCAACACAGGTGCTGCCTCCCTTACGCATTTGTCGCGTGACTCTACTAATGTCATTTCCAGTCGGTCCTTGGCGCACTTAAACTCCTCGGTTAGAGCGGAGACAGGTAGCTGCAGTATTCCTTTACCATAAAGTCTCACTCTGCTGAGGCAGCGTGGAACTCCCAACCATTTCCTGATGTGTGAACTGATTAAAGCTTCCAGCTTCTCTACTGTTGTCAAAGAAACCTCGTACACAGTCAGTGGCCACAGCAACCTTGGCAGTAGACCAGACTGAAAGCACCAGAGTTTTAGTTTGCCTGGTAAAGCGCTGCTGTCTATGCTCTTCAACCCTTCCACAGCTAACTTCTCCCACACGAACTGTGTCCTTTAGATCCCCGTCGTACCATCTCCCAAGGCTCTTCACTGGCTTCTCAGACACTGTTGGTATTGCCTCACCATTAATGAAGAACGTTTTATCTACTACTTTACCTTTAATTATAGAGATGCTCCTTGATTTAGTGGGCTTGAATTGCATTCGTGCCCATTCAATGTTATTGGTTAATTTGCCCAATAACCGATTAGTGCAGGCTACTGTTGTAGTCATGGTTGTCATGTCATCCATGTATGCTCGAATTGGTGGTAGTCGCATTCCAGAAGCCAAGCTCTCCTCCCACTACCCATTTTGATGCCCTAATGATTACTTCCATTGCCATGGTAAAAGCCAGTGGAGAAATGGTGCATCCTGCCATTATTCCAACTTCTAGGCATTGCCATGTAGTGCTGAATTCTGAAGTTGAAAAACTAAATTGCAAATCTCCAAAGTAGGCTTTCACTAGATTTGTTATTGTCATCGGTACACTGAAAAAATCAAATGCTGCCCAAAGAAGTTCATGGGGCACTGAACCATATGCATTAGCCAAATCCAGGAATGTCACATGGAGCTCCTTCCTCTCCTTTTCAGCTGATTGAATTTGTTGCCAGATCACATTGATGTGTTCTAAGCATCCTGGGAAACCTGGAATGCCCGCTTTTTGTATTGAAGTGTCAATGAAGCAGTTCTTTAATAGGTAAGTTGACAATCTCTGAGCAATAATGCTGAAGAAAATCTTGCCTTCTACGTTTAATAGGAAATAGGGCGAAACTGACTGATGCTTGTAGAATCTTTTTCTTTAGGTATAAAGACTCCACCTGCTCGGCGCCATGCTCTTGGTACAACCTGTTTTTCCCATGCTACTTTCATCAATTTCAACAGGATTCAGAGAACTCCAGAAGCACTCTTGTACACTCTGTACGGAACTCCATTAGGCCCTGGAGATGATGAAGCCCTTGCTTTTTCACAGCTTGCTCTACTTCTTTCCACTTAGGTGCACAGTCCTCCATTTGGTATTCTGGTGGATTGATAGGTGGGATGTCTGACGGAATTGACATAGGCTCCTGCCTTTTGAATCTGTATGTGTTTCTTCCAAATATCTCTCCAGCTCAAACTTAGATGCTTTTAGTGTGCCATTCTTCTCACTGGTGAATAACTTCTTTACAAATTTGAATGGGTCTTTATAAAAGTTAGTTCTCGTGACGCTCCTTCTTTTTGTAGCGTTTCCGTAGGCGCTCAGCTCTGCGCAATGTTGCAAGCTTATCTTTTATGACCCTTTGTAAGAGATTGAGTCCCTCCTTCTGACTTTCTGCTCTTCTCCATTGCTTCCTCAGCTGTCTCCTTTCTCTAAGTAAGCGTTCAATCTCCTGCTGCCGTCTAGACTTTCCAGGAATAGTTTGTACTTTTTCCTTCCTTTTTTCAACTCCAAACCTCTCGCTTCCATATGCATAGATGATGTCCCCAAATTTATCCAGTTTCTTTTCAACTGTTCCACTTAACCTTTCCAATGCAAAGCAGAGATCTGTGTTTACTGTGTCCCATGTAGTTTTCTCACAAGCTCTTGGCCATTTAACTCCAGGCTTGTGCCCGTTGAGGTTCTTTTCTCTCTTACGCTGGTTTGTCTGACCGGGTTCACAAGGATCATTAGGTTCATCACTAACTGTGTCCATGCAAGTCCTCCTCACATCTATGACAGGGGTGCTGATATCCTGCAAACTGTGGTTTGCTTCCTGTCGCTGGATTTCATTCGACTGACTTGACTGACTTCGTAAGAAGTACTGATCAATGCGAGGCCCTTGTCCCTTCTCCCTCAAGCACTTCATTCTCCCTTGATGAATCTTCAAACCCCTGACCGTTGTCGCCTTACTCCAGCCGCAGACACAAACCTGGAGTTCCATGTCTTTGCTAACTGCAGAACTTGAACTAGTCTTTTGTGAAGTACTCTCCATACTCATATCCGTTTCCGTTCCTAAGTCCTTAACCATGCTGTCCAACGTTGAGTCATCTTCCGCCCCCGCTCTCGCAGACTCTAGGGGTATTTTTCTCCTTAATTTCTTAGAAGCCTTGGGCAGGTGTCTCCAGCATCCTGTAAACAGAGCTGGATACTGCCGACAAGGGTAGCTAACCCTTGCCAGCCCCAATGGGGTCTCTTTCCTCCAGTCAGCTGTCTCTCCAGGCTGTCACAAGGTCTTTCCCTTGTTGCCAGCTGCACTATTCACAGCAGTCACTGGACTGCAACCATTGTTCCTGCTGATTGAATAAGATGATGTTTCATGATTGGAGAAGTGTTGCATTGCTTACATTTGCTACCAGGAATGGTTGCCCATTTGTCATTTCTATATGACATTGGCCTTTTTCATCAATGGGAATGCATGATAGAACAGTGCTATTATACGTGGCTTCCCAAAAGTAGGCCTCAGTGTGAGGTGTGTGTTGACTTGGGCCACATATCATCTCTGCTTCTTGGGAAACATTGAGAGAATGTGTTTAAGAAAGACACATGTGCTGCTTTGTAGTGCAGTAAACAGACATTGTAGGTTGTTCTGCATTTTCAAAGAGACCTTGATGGAAAGGTCAACAAGATATGTTGCTGTCATGAGTTTTGAAGCATGACTCCTGCCTTTTAAGTTTTTCACTAGTTGTGTGACGTAGTATTGTTTTTGGCGTTGGAGTCTTAAAATGTTTTTCCTTTTGTATGTGTTTACTAATTGTTTCACTTTGTGGCAAATGTTGTAGTTGTGTCTTCTTTTAGCTCTTACAAGGATATATTTGTCAGCATAATATGGTCTGTACAAAGTTTTTTGTTTGGGTTCTGATGGTATTGTCTTTTCTTTGCAGTTTTTTGTAAGCAGGATTTGCAGCATGCTTTGTCTTTCCACTGTTTCTTTTTGGTTCTGCGTTTTGTTGGTAACGTTCCCGCTGTTGAAGTCGCTTTGCTTCTAAGTTTTGTTGGTAACGTTCCCGCTATTGAAGCTGCTTTGCCTCTTAAGTTTTTATGGTATCTTTCGCGCTCCCGAAGTCTCTTTGCCTCTGATAGAAGCTGTTCTTGTTGCCTTTGTGTTTGGATATGTGGGTCCTGATGGTTGGGATGTAATTGTTTTCGTTGTTTTGGTTCTGGGTTATTTCGGCAATGTTCCTGCAGTTGTTGTTTTCGGTCTGGCTGTGGTTTGTATATTCCTTGCTGTTCTGTTTTAAACTTTGGCGCATGACTGGTGTGGTGTTGTATTGGGGCATGACTGGTGTGGTGTTGTATTGGGGCATGACTGGTGTGGTGTTGTATTGGGGCATGACTGCTGTGGTGTTGTATTGGGGCATGATTGGTGTTGTGCTGGAATAGAAAGTTATGCGGCTCTGGTTCTTGATAAAGTTGTACTTTCTGCTGTTGTGTTTTGTGCTGTGTCTCCTAGTAATACTGTTGGGCTCCAGCCTGTGGTTCATTGCGATGCTGATCCTGCTGGAATGTGTTACAGACAGTTGTGCGATGATATTCCTGAATGTGCTGTGTTCGCTCTGGAGATCTTACTTGGATAGTTGTGCGATGGTATTCCTGAATGGGTCGATTCCGTTCTGAATGTGTTACATTGACAGTTGTGGGATAATAACTCTCAACGGGCTGTGATTGGCCAGGAGATGTTACATGGACAGTTGCACGACAGTAACTCTCAACGTGCTGTGAACGGTCTGGAGATTGCTGAAATTGTGGTTGGGATCCATATCCTTTTGGTGGTTCAAGTGGTATTCACGTCATTGTCTTTGTTGTTTTCTGGTGTAAGACATGATGGTTCTAGTATTTCAGGCTGGCTATAAGCCCCTGTAGGAAAGAAATTAAAATCCTTAATATCATTGTATGAGTATCCATAAGCATAATGTGATACAAATGGACATGGGGTCAAATGCATTTACATTTAAATGTTAATGACTGCACGTATTTGAAAATTGGAATTTGCTCAATGCAAATGTCATGTATGTACAACCAAACTAAATACAAATGCAAATATGTCACAAATGCTAAATGCATTTCAAATACTTTGGCATATAACATTTGTTAATTGAGCAATTTATTGTCATGAATTTGGCACAGGCCTTTACCAAGGTGACATAGAATGAGTATAGTTTATATAACTGCAACATAAACACAGTAGTCACGTAGTACCAATATCAGAAGCATGTTACATAAAACAGTGTTTCTCAATCTTGGTCCTGGGGTCCCACTGTCTGCTTGTTTTTGACCCAACTGAGCTCTGAATTACTTAATTGAACCCTCAATTGAACTAATTGTCTAATCAGAGCTTTTGAATGATTTTTAGCTCTTAAATGGCTAGTTGCACAGGCCCCAATTAGCACTAATCTTGGACTACCTAATGTTAACTCAGGTAAGGTAGTCTAAGATTAGTCCTGATCAGGGACTGTGGACCAGCAAAAAGAGTTAGATATTTCAAGTTATGTCTAACATTGCATGAAGTAACAAATTTGTAAATAATGCAAAATGCCTTGCTGGTAAAATTGTCTTGTTTTATAGCAACATAACCTAACAATAGCACAATAAAATGAAACACAGTAAATAGTGAGGAATATATTTATTAACTTACCGTATGGTATGTTGCAGGTCGATATGCAAAAGTGATTTTTTTTTTTTTTTCACATACAATTACCAATGTATTTTTTATGGACCAATAGGTAAAAGAGCAGTGTGTCCCCCATCTGGTATTGAACCTACGACCCTCCAGTACATAGTGAAGTACCCTAACCATTACACCACTAACGTTCATTGCCAAATGCAGGCACTAAGTGATGGCTCACTTGTGTCATATTGCATGGCTAATAGGCTACCGGTATAGGCTACTATATATATATATATATGGCTAACCCAATAGTTGATTGTTGGTAGTGAAATTCGAACAAGTTTGACTAAAATTAGTTTGTCGAACAGCCATGTTAAGTTACTCCTGTCCTGTGTCGTACATGTTAATTATAGTGTCTCACTACTTAATTTGAAATAACTGACAACAAAACTGAAATGACACTTGCGAATCAAATCTCAGAACTACGACATATATTTTTTTAATGTGTAATCATTATTATAATGTTAGGCCCCATACTAGTGGGGCAAGGGGGCATTTGTGTGTGTGTCGTGCTTTGGTAATTTACGATAGATTACGTAAGTAAAACAGCGTTCTTTCCGGACCCCATCTCCCTGTTTCTAAGTTCCTGTCTAATAGGCCTATATTATTACACAACAACACTGCGGATACCAAAGTGACCTGAATTGGGAGTGCAAACGAGTGGCAAAACAGGGACACGAATGTTGAATATTTCAGTCATCTCAATAAAATGTATTTTCCTGGCTTGCCATTTATTCATTTATGTAAGTTTAAAAATTAAACATGCTTGAACAGTGGCGCAGCGGGTAAAACCGTGTCTATATCACAGCCTAGAACTCATGTGGCTAGTTCGAGCCTCTGGGTTTATTTATTTTTTTGTGCTGTTTTGTGGAGTTGGAATTTATATTTTCCGAATATTTGTTCCTCTAACATTTAATGCTTAATCAGCAGGGAGCATTTGCGTTCATAATCTGCTTAGCTACAGTAATTTTGTATCAAAATAACTATAAAGTTTATATTTGAAGTTTTATGCTAAGCTGAAGCAAATTTCCCGTTCTTTAGTTATTGTTTTCCAAGATCACTACATACACAAAGTAAGGAATGGAAGATGATGGTGATGACGATAAAGAAGGACAAATTTTACCTTAGTTTGACGACTTATATCTTAATATATCTCTGTGTATAAGAGGTTGTAACAGGGCGAGCAGCCCTGTACGGATTTGTTTATTTTTAGAACGGGGTTTCCCCCTCCACCCCCGTGTTATTTTGTATTTTATTATTATTATTATTGAGTTATGTATTAAATATGATGGCGAAACGCCGCGGGTTGGGTTATTGTTTTTGTTATTTATGTATTTAGGACGGCGTAGCCGATTTGTTTGTTTGTTTTGTTTAGCGTTGATGGATAGCCCCATCCACAGCACTTTAATTAATAAACTCGTGCAGATTGTGGCCGAGGGGTAATAGGATAATTACTAGCCAGTTAAACCCCTCGCCACGGTATATAAGCCTGCAGCTCTCTGCGCCGGGTGGTGTGTACGAGAGGAGCGTAGAGAGTGAGGTGAGAGAAACGAAACGAAACGAAACGAAACGAAACGAAACGAAACTTAAAAGAAAACATTACATACAGGAACAGTGAAGGCTATTGCCCAGCCTGACCTGTGTGGTTTTTTGTGTAAGATATTTGTTTTGTTTATTCTTTTTATTTCGCTCTGTGAGCAAGTTTCTTTTTGTTAAAATATTTTATTTCTTTTTGTTATTTAAAAATAAAACGGCGCAAGCGCCTTTAACTGCAGTACATCCCTGGTGTCAGTATTTTTCCCGTCCCTGCTTCTGTCTGACGTCACCGCCAAGCCACCCTGTCACAAAGGTATTTACGTTTTTTTTCACATTCGGTCTAAGTCTTTATGTTTAAAGTAGAATCAATATTTTTTTCTGGAGCAATAGGTAAAAGAGCAGCGTGTCCCCCACCTGGTATTAAACCTATGACCCTCCAGTACGTAGTGAAGTGCCCTAACCATTACACCACTGACCTATACTGCCAAATGCAAACACTAAGTGATGGCTCACGAGCGTCATATTGTATGACAAATAGGCGCTATATATATATATATATATATATATATACAGTACTGTGCAAAAGTTTTAGGCAGGTGTGAAAAAAATGCTGTAAAGTAAGAATGCTTTCAAAAATAGACATGTTAATAGATTAGATTTATCAATTAACTAAATGCAAAGTGAGTGAACAGAAGAAAAATCTACATCAAATCCATATTTGGTGTGACCACCCTTTGCCTTCAAAACAGCATCAAGCATCAATTCTTCTAGGTACACTTGCACACAGTTTTTGAAGGAACTTCGGCAGGTAGGTTGGCCCAAACATCTTGGAGAACTAACCACAGTTCTTCTGTGGATTTAGGCAGCCTCAGTTGCTTCTCTCTCTTCATGTAATCCCAGACAGACTCGATGATGTTGAGATCAGGGCTCTGTGGGGGCCATACCATCACTTCCAGGACTCCTTGTTCTTCTTTACGCTGAAGATAGTTCTTAATGACTTTCGCTGTATGTTTGGGGTCGTTGTCATGCTGCAGAATAAATTTGGGGCCAATCAGATGTCTCCCTGATGGTATTGCATGATGGATAAGTATCTGCCTGTACTTCTCAGCATTGAGGAGACCATTAATTCTGACCAAATCCCCAACTCCATTTGCAGAAATGCAGCCCCAAACTTGCAAGGAACCTCCACCATGCTTCACTGTTGCCTGCAGACACTCATTCGTGTACGCTCTCCAGCCCTTCGGTGAACAAACTGTCTTCTGCTACAGCCAAATATTTCAAATTTTGACTCATCAGTCCAGAGCACCTGCTGCCATTTTTCTGCACCCCAGTTCCTGTGTTTTCGTGCATAGTTGAGTCGCTTGGCCTTGTTTCCACGCCGGAGGTATGGCTTTTTGGCCGAAGTCTTCCATGAAGGCCACTTCTGACCAGACTTCTCCGGACAGTAGATGGGTGTACCAGGGTCCCACTGTTTACTGTCAGTTCTGAGCTGATGGCACTGCTGGACATCTTCCGATTGCGAAGGGAAGTAAGCATGATGTGTCTTTTATCTGCTGCAGTAAGTTTCCTTGGCCGACCACTGCGCTCACGGTCCTCAACGTTGCCCGTTTCTTTGTGCTTCTTCAAAAGAGCTTGGACAGCACATCTGGAAACCCCTGTCTGCCTTGAAATTTCTGCCTGGGAGAGACCTTGCTGATGCAGTATAACTACCTTGTGTCTTGTTGCTGTGCTCAGTCTTGCCATGGTGTATGACTTTTGACAGTAAACTGTCTTCAGCAACCTCACCTTGTTAGCTGAGTTTGGCTGTTCCTCACCCAGTTTTATTCCTCCTACACAGCTGTTTCTGTTTTAGTTAATGATTGTGTTTCAACCTACATATTGAATTGATGATCATTAGCACCTGTTTGGTATAATTGTTTAATCATACACCTGACTATATGCCTACAAAATCCCTGACTTTGTGCAAGTGTACCTAGAAGAATTGATGCTGTTTTGAAGGCAAAGGGTGGTCACACCAAATATGGATTTGATTTAGATTTTTCTTCTGTTCACTCACTTTGCATTTAGTTAATTGATAAATCTAATCTATTAACATGTCTATTTTTGAAAGCATTCTTACTTTACAGCATTTTTTCACACCTGCCTAAAACTTTTGCACAGTACTGTATATATATATATATATATATATATATATATATATATATATATAAAATGTAACCCCCGTTGACACAAAGTGGGTTATATTAGTATAGCTGATTTAACGTGAGCTCTCTAGGACCGCAGCGGAATCCGTGTTTCCATCTAGTTGATTTGACGCATAGCACGCAGAGGGAAGGTGCGTCATGGGTTTGTGCGAGTGAGACCCGAACAGAAAATGAGAACGGAGAACCGTGTGTCAGAGCTCCCAGAAAACACAAATAACAGAAAGAAATCAGATCAGGCACTGGAGGAACGTTATTCACTCCAAATACCCTTTAACAGGTTTCCTAAAGCTGTAGATATTCCCGAATAAATCGCTGGATTCAACAAAAAGTACAGCGCAATAACCACACTGCTCACGTTGCCTGCCCGCAGACACAGGAGGACAGTCACGTTGAAGTATCAGATGCAGCATTTGCAGACGCGGGGCCCAAGCTCGCAGTAGAAAAACAGATCTCAGGTTAGTCTGGAGTTATCATTAACCCGATTTAATGAAACTATACCAATACTACGTGGTGAAGTTGCACGAACAGAATACATCTACTTGGAATACATAATTGCCAGTTTAAAGGGAAATACGTCTGTATACAATATACGTTCCTGGAAAACAAGAGTACTCCAACGAAACACAAAACAATAACTAAACACAATAGATAAATGTGCACAGCGGGAGGGATATGGACTGAATAGCAATATAAAGCAATTGTGTATTGATCGTTTGAAAGTGAAAACTGATTCATTTATTGGTATCTTAGTTCTATGTTACTATAATAAATCCAATCATTATTATTATAGTAAAACACTGTTTGTCATGTTATTTGCATAGATAATACAATGTGTATAACCATATTAGTAATACTATTATTCTAGTAATACTTACCTGTATAGCTTCATACATACTTTTATTGAACTATTGCTAAAGGTTATTATTTTAGTTTAGTTAATATTGAAAGGTGAACTATTTACTGTATTGCTGCAACCAACCCTTTCTATATAAAAGCTGGATAAGAAAGGAGGGGAACCCATATTCTCCTGGAGGCACCGTGCTCCCAAGCTAATTTGAAACACCAAAACCCAGGCCGCTGAAACCTCTACAACACCATAGCGGACATCGGGTTAGGGCTCCTGTTCATTTACGCACTGATTATATTAAAACACCCTTACATTTGGAGGCATCGCTGGGATCCGGGTTCGCCACGAAGCAAGCAGTATTTGTGCAAACAGACAGCTAAGTTACTAGCATTGTTCTTTTGTTTTTACGTTGTTTCTGAGCTGTCGTTATGGACAAACTTAAGTTACTGGCATGGTGCGGTGCCAAAGGCGTTGCTCCACCTTGTGCTTTTTGGGTGGGCAATATACCTGAGGACATTACTACACAAAAACTATTAGATATACTTAACAATAATGATGTTTTGGGAAGACTAAAGTGTGTAGGATTACAACCTGGATGATGATCAGTGGTCTGCACTGTGCTACAGCGACAAAGATTTGATTGACCTGGACCTGCCAGAGACCTTGGATACTGGGAGCAATATTTCCCCTTTGACATTGAAGCAAGTACTTTTAATGCCTAACCCAAAAACCCAATTTCAAAACAAAGCTGCAAATGTTTTTGGAAACCGAAGGCAAGACACTGAGCGACCTGCATGAAGTAGCTGGAGTTCAAGCAGCCTCATCAACCAGTGCTTCGGATAAACTACTGTCTACTATTGGGAGGGCACTTGAAAGAGTTTTGAAACCACCCTATGAAGGCTTAGAGTGTTTTCTGGAGTGAAGCCCACCCCCAGCCAGGAGGATGATTATGACACCTGGATAGCACAAGCAGCCCACATGATCCAAGAGTGGTAGTGTGGAGAAGGAGAGAAGCGAAAAAGGCTGGTTGAAAGCTTGAGAGGCCCGGCCCTTGATGTTGTCAGACCTCTGCGTGTTGGAAACCCTGATGCATCGGCTCAGGAGTACCTCAGTAAACTTGAACACATGTTTGGAAGCACAGAGAGCGGAGAGGACTTATATTTAAGATTTCGCACTACAATGCAGAAGCACGGAGAAAAGCTGTCTGTATTCCTGGCCCGGCTGGAGAAGCTGTTACAGAAAGTGTATCTGAAGGGAGGTATAGAAGTCAGCGCCTTAGGAAAAGCACACTTAACGCAGCTACTCAAAGGAGCTATATATTCCAACATGTGTCTAGTTAAACTCAGGCTTAAAGGCAGGATAATCCACCCGATTTTTCTGCTCTAGTAAAAGAGATCAGAGAGGAAGTGGAACGAGAGAGCCTTAAGCAAGCACCCCCCACAGCGCCAGTTCAAGTGCATCATGCTTACACTCCTGAGGTCACATCAGCACCTAAAGCAGAAATGGATAGTATAGTAGAGCAGCTACGGGAAATTAGAAAGCAAGTGTCATCCTTGACTGTTCAGCAACACCGCTATCAAGAAGCCCTCTCCAGAGGTCGCCAAGCATTCTCTCGAGGAGAGTATGCAGCAGAAAGGCCAGAACAAGATGGCACACACCCAAACCATGCTAAAAGGTATGGGCAGCCACCACCAACTGTTGTCATAATTCAATTCAGATCCTTTTGCTACCGTTGTGGAGTAGACAGGCATAAGATAAAGGAGTGTGTCAACCCTGGAAATGCTACGTTGGTTGCTGAACGTCTTGAAGCACTGTATGGGAAGCAGGCGGAAAACTACAGAGGGACCCAGTGAGGGAGTGCCCTGGGCCCCTGTCTTCAAAAGTGCACTCCAAGTCAAGAGCAGTATTAAGCATGAAAACTACTCCTGGGGAAAATGCACCAGAAAATAAATGGCCTACTGGTCTGTGTGGCCCTAAAACTGAAGTAACTGTGAGATTAGATGGTCGACCATGCCGTGGCATCCTGGACACAGGCTCGCAAGTGACAATAATCTTTGAAAATTACTACTGGAAGCACCTCAGTCACCTACCATTGCAGCCACTTACCGGTCTTGCTATCTGGGGCCTCGGAGAGGGTCAGTATCCATATCTGGGCTATATCTCAGTATTTATGGAATTCCCTGAAGATGTTGTGGGAGTCCAACAACCGTTACAAACACTAGCTCTGATCTGTCCTTCCACTGGTTCCCCTAACAGTGTACCTTGCTTAATAGGGACAAATGCAGCAATATTTGGCATACTGGCTCGCATATGTCATGACCGAGCAGGAGACAATTATGCCAAGAAACTAAAGATTCATGCCTTGTGCCTCTACGCTTACATCAAGAAGGAGAGAGAACTTTTGCAGATAGCTAGAGGGCCAATAGGAACCATCAAGATGCTGGGCTCTCTTCCAGTGACTATACCCCCTGGTACAGTACAGCTTGTTGAAGGAAAAGCCCAAGTCACTGAAGATGTAAAAAATCAGCTCATCTTAGTTGAAGCTCCGGAAGATGACCGACTGCCGAATGGTCTTCTGATCAGAAGGGGAATTGCTCAGACGTCCCACAAGACATCTGCTACAGTCCAGGTTCCCATTTGCAATGCATCAGGGCATTCAGTCACAATACCCGTGGGCACGCACACGTGTACCAGGCTGATACCGTGGCTCACTCCATTCCTGCGAAGCAGAGCATACCAAGCTTGGATGTGGCTCAGCTGAACTTTGGAAATTCCCCTCTGCCTTCCAGTTGGAAAGAAAGACTGCAAACCAAGTTAGCCCAGCAAGCTGACGTCTTCTCCACTTGTGACTGGGACGTTGGATGTGCCCGTGGAGTAGAGCATCATATTCGCTTGAGAGATGACACCCCTTTTAGAGAGCGATCGAGACGCCTTGCACCTGCCGACGTGGAAGACATCCGCAAACATCTTCAGGATTTGAAAAGGGTTGGCATAATTCGAGAGTCTAGAAGGCCTTATGCATCTCCCATTGTTGTAGCAAGAAAGAAAAATGGGGATGTAAGAATGTGCATTGATTATCACACTTTAACCCTTTGCAGTCCATTTATTAATTGTGCGTCAGGCTCGTCAGGTCCAATTTATTTTCACACGCGCAGTTAATTTTAGACGTGCTGTTTAAAAGTATTTTTTTTCCCCACAGTCAAACGGGTTTAAATGGCCCTGCATATCAACAAAGCACTCACTAGGCATCTCCAGCCCCGCCCCACCCTTTCGTTTGCTATCGCTTTCACATATGCTAAGAAATAAATAATAATAATAATAGTCGTACATACCGATCAGTCATCTCCTGATGACTCGTTTTATCACCAAACTCTTATTGGTTTTATCACCAAACATTATTATTGCAAAATAATGCAATCCAAGTCATTATTTTATTATTATAACATCTCGAAAAAGCTCTGCAAATGTCTGTGATAGTCTCTGTACGCTGATACAGTAACACCCAGCTTGTTTCCTTATGACCGCCCCTATCTGATGCCAGGGGCAAGTATGACTATTCATGAGATACGCCTTTTTTTTCGGCTTGTCTCGGCTCCTGTCGCTCCCACTCGGCCATTGAATGGTTTTCTCAGCTTTTTCCAGAGAAAAAACGACTAGAAACCCGTTTTTTGCGTTTTTTTGATGATGTCGGACAGGGTCCGACAATGGACCTGATAGGAATAATTGCAACGTCGGATCCAGTCCGACAATGGACCGCAAGGGGTTAAATAAGCGAACCATACCTGATCAATATACCATGCCTCGGGTGGAAGACGCTCTTGACTGTTTGTCAGTAAGCCGTTGGTTTTCTGTCCTTGATTTACGGAGTGGATACTACCAAATTCCGATGGGCCCTGAAGACATGGAGAAAACGGCTTTCATTTGCCCTTTGGGATTCTATGAGTTCCAGCGCATGCCGCAAGGAATATCTGGAGCACCAGCAACATTCCAAAGGCTAATGGAAAGAACTGTTGGTGATATGAATCTCCTGGAGGTTTTAGTTTATCTGGATGACCTCATAGTTTTTGGAAAGACACTGGAAGAGCGTCTCCTCAAAGTACAAGATCGCTTACAGGAACGAGGCCTAAAGCTATCGTTGGATAAGTGCCAGTTCTGCCAACCCAGCATCAAGTATGTAGGTCACATAGTGTCTCAGCAAGGCATCGCCACAGACCCTGCCAAAATTGATGCTCTCACTACCTTGGCCAAGACCGAACAATTTGAAGGGATTCTGTGGGTATTACAGACGCTTTGTACAGGGCTACTCCTCCATTTGTAGGCCCCTCCATGATCTGACCAAAGGCTATCCACCTACTACAAAGGATAAAAAGTTTTCAAACTCCAAGGGGATGTACTATAAAGAAAAGGAGCCTTTTGCTGACAGGTGGACAGGAAGTTGTGAACATGCTTTCCGAACCCTAATTGAAAAACTGACTAATGCCCCGGTACTCGCATTTGCTGACTCCACAAAGCCATATATCCTGCACGTAGATGCATGTATGGAGGGACTTGGAGACGTCTTATATCAGGAGTACCCAGAAGGGTTGAGGCCGGTAGCATATGCCAGAAGGAGCCTATCAGTCTCTGAAAAACACTATCCAGTTCACAAATAGGAATTTCTGGCACTGAGGTGGGCAGTTGTCGACCGTTTCCACGACTATCTATATGGAGCCAAGTTTACTGTACGAACAGACAATAACCCCCTGACCTATATATTGAAGTCGGCCCGATTGGATGCAACTGGATACAGATGGCTTGTTTCCTTAGCAGTATATGACTTTAGAATCTTGTACCGTGCCGGACGCCATAACATTGATGCAGATGCATTATCAAGAAGGCCTCACCCTGACAGACCAGTTGACGATGAGTGGGTTGAGATCCCCGCACCTGGGATCCGGGCAATGTGTAAAATGGTAGAAATGCAACTGAAGAATGCCACAGTGAACCATCTTAGGGTTGTAGATACACTTGGAGCACCCCCTGCTGGAATCCCGGATGCCTATGCCTACATTTGTGAGCTGCAAATAACATCGCTTCCTCGACTGACTCATGGAGATCTGCAAAAAGCTCAATGAACTGACCCCTGCCTAAAAGGAGTATTACTTGTGAAGAGGCTGGATAAGCCTGCTCACTGGGTAAAGATTGATCATCCTGACACCAAGCTCCTTTTGAGGGAATGGGACAAGCTCATGCTCAAGGGAGGAGTCCTCTACAGAGTAGTCAAAGATCCACCTCAGCAGCTCCAACAACTAGTGTTACCCCAGGAATATAGAGAAATTGTTCTGAAAGCAATGCACGACGACAGTGGACATCTTGGAGTGGACAAGATTTTGGACCAGGTAAGACAACGGTTCTACTGGCCCCATCAAAGGAAAGATATCGAAACATACTGCAAAAACTGTTTGCGTTGTATAGCTCAGAAGACGCTGCCCAAGAAGTCTGCACCACTAGTCAACATACAAAGCCAAGGGCCGATGGAATTAGTGTGCATGGACTTTTTATCCCTTGAGTCTGATAGCAAAGGCATCGGTAACATCTTGGGCATAACTGACCATTTCACACGATATGCTCAAGCCTTCCCCACCAAGGATCAACGAGCTTGCACTGTGGCCCAAGTTCTCTGGGAGAAGTATTTTGTACATTATGGATGGCCAGCCCAGATACATTCGGATCAGGGGCGTGATTTTGAAAGCCGTGTGATCAAAGAACTGCTTCAGCTACTGGGAGTAAAAAAATCACGAACCTCTCCATATCACCCTCAAGGTGACCCACAACCCGAAAGGTTTAACAGGACTTTACTAAACATGTTAGGCACGCTGGAGAAGTCCAAAAAACACAATGGAGCCAGCATGTTTCACATCTGGTACTTGCATATAACTGTACCAAAAATGAGGCCACTGGATTTTCACCCTACCTACTTATGTTTGGGAGAGAGGCTCGTCTACCCGTGGACATTTGTTTTGGTGTCACACCCGATGGCGCTGGTCCAGAAACCTACCTTCAGTATGTTAGAAAACTGAAACAAGAATTGCAAGATGCTTACCGTCTATCCATTGAGTCAGCACAGAAGATGGCCCAGAAGAACAAAGCAAGGTATGATCTCAGAGTCCGAAATCAAGAGTTGTTTCCGGGGATCGGGTGTTGATAAGAAGTCTAGGTGTACCGGGAAAGAATAAGCTGGGAGACAGATGGAATGCTGAACCCTTTATGGTTACTGAAAAGTTGCCAAACATACCTGTTTATCGGCTCAAGAAGGAGACTGGTCGAAGACAGATAAAAGTGCTTCACAGAAATCACTTACTACCTATTGGGCAGTTTGTAACAGTTCCTCCCGAAACTGAAACTAGGAAACCTGTGTCTAGATCTGTGACTAGGGGTTTGTTAGACCAAGCTCGGAAAACTAGCCAAGACAAATCTCAGCTTGAACAGTTAAATTCAAGTTCTGATGCAGAATCAGAGGAAGAAGAGTTCACTCAAATATTTGATTTCTCCTGGAGTGATGAACCCAAGTGCCAAGAACCCTATGCTGCAGTGGAGGATATCATGGAGACCGATATAGATTTGCCAGCGGAGACAGAAGTACGACCTGAAGTTAAAGATATTAGTGTGCATCTGGATGGTGAACCTGAAAGTGGTTTGGAACCTGTTGATGTAGATCCTGCACAGGACGCAGAGCCTGAAGAGGGGAGGATTCCCCCAGTTTCAGAACCAGAGTTCACTGAGGCAAGAAGTGGTCATGAAGTGAAGCCGATTGTCCGTCTCACTTATGATTCTCCAGGTACTTCTAGAGATGAACCTCTGTCGTTAGAAAATCTGTACATGGGACTTCCTACTGGATCATGGCCAGACCAGATCACTATCCTAAAGAGATTTACCAGATGTAGCCGGACACGGGATTGTGTGAAATACAATAAATTGTTGGAAGTTAAGCTGATGGGGGCATCAGGCATTAAACAGGGGAGAATGTAACCCCCGTTGACACAAAGTGGGTTATATTAGTATAGCTGATTTAACGTGAGCTCTCTAGGACCGCAGCGGAATCCGTGTTTCCATCTAGTTGATTTGACGCATAGCACGCAGAGGGAAGGTGCGTCATGGGTTTGTGCGAGTGAGACCCGAACAGAAAATGAGAACGGAGAACCGTGTATCAGAGCTCCCAGAAAACACAAATAACAGAAAGAAATCAGATCAGGCACTGGAGGAACGTTATTCACTCCAAATACCCTTTAACAGGTTTCCTAAAGCTGTAGATATTCCCGAATAAATCGCTGGATTCAACAAAAAGTACAGCGCAATAACCACACTGCTCACGTTGCCTGCCCGCAGACACAGGAGGACAGTCACGTTGAAGTATCAGATGCAGCATTTGCAGACGCGGGGCCCAAGCTCGCAGTAGAAAAACAGATCTCAGGTTAGTCTGGAGTTATCATTAACCCGATTTAATGAAACTATACCAATACTACGTGGTGAAGTTGCACGAACAGAATACATCTACTTGGAATACATAATCGCCAGTTTAAAGGGAAATACGTCTGTATACAATATACGTTCCTGGAAAACAAGAGTACTCCAACGAAACACAAAACAATAACTAAACACAATAGATAAATGTGCAAAGCGGGAGGGATATGGACTGAATAGCAATATGAAGCAATTGTGTATTGATCGTTTGAAAGTGAAAACTGATTCATTTATTGGTATCTTAGTTCTATGTTACTATAATAAATCCAATCATTATTATTATAGTAAAACACTGTTTGTCATGTTATTTGCATAGATAATACAATGTGTATAACCATATTAGTAATACTATTATTCTAGTAATACTTACCTGTGTAGCTTTATACATACTTTTATTGAACTATTGCTAAAGGTTATTATTTTAGTTTAGTTAATATTGAAAGGTGAACTATTTACTGTGTTGCTGCAACCAACCCTTTCTACATAAAAGCTAGATAAGAAAGGAGGGGAACCCATATTCTCCTGGAGGCAGCGTGCTCCCAAGCTACTTTGAAACACCAAAACCCAGGCCGCTGAAACCTCTACAACACCATAGCGGACATCGGGTAAGGGCTCCTGTTCATTTACGCACTGATTATATTAAAACACCCATACATATACATATACATATACACACAGTATATATATAACTTTTTTTTTTTTTTTTTTTTTAACATGACTTTTTTTTTTTTTATAACATATGGGAAGCCTATACAAATATGAATTGTAAAAAAACATCAACCAAATCAATTAATGACATGCATTTTCCTGGCTTGCCATTTATTAATTTGTCAGTTTAAATAAAAATTAAATACATTTGAACAGCTACCCAGAGGCGCAACGGGTTGTAAGTTCGAACCTCAGGATTTTTTTTGTGCGATATGTGCTGTTTCAAAACATAATAAATAGCTTAGTGTAACTGGTATGGATATCAAAGTGCTTGCGTTGCCTGGTTTATTTTGATGTACAGCAACACATGTGAAATCGAGTCAGGCCGTTTTCTCAATGTAACCGGATACTACTGATTTTAAAACCAGAAGCTGGAGATTTTCAGTCAAGCAGATCCTTTTGAGTGCAAACTCGTCAAGTACGGATGTAAGTACTGGGTGATCCAACAGCTGACCGGCGACGCAGCGGGCTGAAGCGTGTCTCTCTCAGCGTAGAATTCTCATGTTGCAGTTTCGAGCCCCGCTGTTTTTGTTTTTTTTCTCTCGCAATTAAGGAACGGAAGATGATGATGATAAAAAAAAGAGAATGACAATTTTACCTGTTTGACTTATATCTCAGTGTGTATTAGAGGTATTTACGTTTTTTTCACATTCGATCTAAGAAAGCTTCAAACTTTATGTTTAAAGTGGAATGGTACTTCTAAGTGATTTAGTTTTGCCGCTGCAACATGGTCAAAACAGCGAAACTCTTGGTGCTGTAGAGAGAGTCTCGGCAGTTCCACCAAGTTTTTCTAACTTGTACGAGGAACTCCCGCTCCTCTCAATCGTTAACATTTGAAATTATGTTAAAACAGTGTTTAACAATCTTTTCATTTTTTTTTAAATCTATCTATATATTTAGATATAGGTTATTACAATTCAACAAGACATTACATACGGTATTTTATGTGTAAAGTGAAGTTAAGTTATATTTTTTTGTATTTCATTTTTGTAGTTTAATTGATACTTTATTTTGTTTCTAAACTATTAGATTATGAATGTCCAGGTCATACAGTGACCCCCCCAACTACATACATTTGTTCCACTATCTCGTCATATATGCAATTTGTAACATGTTGAGAAAAATGCAATATTTTTATTGTATTAATTTAACACACATTGCAATATATTTAATAAAACAAAAATAAGTGTATGCATTAAATAATTTAACAGTCCGGTAACACTGGTTACTTTAGAAATACATACCATTACAACTAAAATATTAAAGACACAGCAATACGGTAAACAAACTGCTGGTGGCTACTTAGACAATAGGTAAAAAATAAAAAATAAATAAAGAAGGTAATGCTCAGCCGTATATTTGTTATAAAACGATTTCACAAATAATTAACACACACAAAACAGTAATAAAATATATCTGATAGTTACAGCTTTTAAATTTCCCGTTACGCGTTTCCGAAAACTGTCAATAGAAATGATGACGTGCGATCAGCCGTATCTGTATTTACTGCGCAGTCCAGTGCTCAGAAAATAACATTTTTCATAATAAATACGTATTGTCATAATTTGCTAATTGGCAAATATGAAATCTACTTCAAAGTCTGATGCATTTTTTAACATGGCGAAAACCAGCACACACCAGCAAAATTTCTTACGCGTCCATTGACACTCCATAGAAAAAAATTCTGCCGAGCTCTCTGTATATTATAACACAATGCTTTGCGCGCAGACAGAACAGAACTAAAGGCGGAGAGACAGAACTAAAGGCGGAGTCGCGAGTGAAGCAGGGCTTACACTTGTGGCCTCCGCAACCTATTCTCTACTTAACTGTACAGGTCGCTATCCAAACTACGCCATCTATAGTTTAACGAGGAATAGAACCTCACATAACCTTATCTATCTAGCAGCAATATTTGGGTACCCCACATAGAGCCCCTCTCAAATAAATGAAAAGACCAAAGAACGGAAATTGGTTGTGCTCTTTTCAACAAAATCTTTATTATAGACTACAAAACTAAAATCAACAATTGCTGCAGTGCAATAAAACAAACACAATCCTAACCATATATATTGCACAAAAGAATAATTGTTTAATTATTGTTTATTTATTATTCCTAGCGACACCTAGAGAGAGAGAGATGCGTCCATCCAATTAATATTTGGCTGCGCCACCCACCAAAGCCCAGAAGGGCAGTCAAACACCACCTGTGATAAAATAAACAAAAAGAAACCACACGTGAATAATTAAGTAAATATATGTAAAGCGTACCTACAAACAAAATCACCACACCACACGTAATAGTGCACAATTTAAAAAAAAACACAACCCAGCACCCAACTTGACTGAGCGTTCAATGCTCTGTAGAGCAGAGCAGCCACAATAGCGACGCTCTCCCTCGCAGCTCCTATAGAAACACACACACTAAAAGCTAGCTAAACGCCGCACGGTACTATTAAAACTATTAAGACAAACAAAACCGTGCGTATACACAAACTAAAACAAAGGGGACAATAATTACAAAAGCAATGTGCAAGATATAAACACGGAAAGAAAACTACCAGAAACAGTGGCTGGCGGTGTTCCACTTCCTACAATAAACAAAAGAAACCTGGTTACGCCGCACCGCCACAACACATCTAACACAGCAATTACATTTAAAACACAGTTTACATGACCTCGGGAGAGTCCGGAATACTGACATCCAAAAGTATATCCGCCGACTCGCCCTACAATATACCAATAAACAATACAATAAAACCAGAACACCAAAAGAGTACTGCACTTAAAGAGGAAGCAAAACAATAGTGCAAACGGCTTACCGTAACAGGGGGAACCACAGGAACACCAAAACACAGCTCCACATCGACTACCTGGCTCTCTTGCACCCTTACGGTGCCGGTATTTAGAATGCCAGCAATGCACACTTCCTGGTTCCCATGGTCCACCTGCACACTGCACGACTTTTGCAATCGGGAGATGCACCGCCACTCACACTTACCGATTGAGCTGAGATTTCTCACTGTAGATCGGGGGATTGCAAGCTACACACACTACACGAGATATCTTGTCGCGGACTGCGCCTATTTTCATTGCAGAATCTTAGACATCATTCGGGAGAATCATGGACTCAATCGAGGAGGCGACCGCTGTTGTTTGTGAAAAAGAAAACGCGGAGACGATCCATTTGGACGCGCAATTGACTTATGTAGATTTTGCTATTAATATTTTTCTCTGATATGAAAAACGTTAAATACTCTCATTAAAATATTCTCATTAAAAAATAAATAAATAAATACTTCCAAACTGGTTTCACTATGACGGTGCACAAGAAATGGCTTTAAGAATTCAAGATTCTTTAGAATCCTGCCTTAGTATTGAAAGTATTGAATTTACATAAAGGGAAGTAATGTTAAAACCTCATATAGAATATTGTGTCCAGTTCTGGTCACCTCGCTACAAAAAGGATATTGCTGCTGTAGAGAGTGCAAAGAAGAGCGACCAGAATTATCCTGGGTTTAAAAGGCATGGCATATGCAGACAGGCTAAAATAATTGAATCTATTCAGTGTTGAAAAAAGAAGACTACGCGGCGATCTGATTCAAGCATTCAAAATTCTAAAAGGTATTGATAATGTTGACCCAAGGGACTTTTTCAACCTGAAAAAAGAAAAAAGGACCAGGGGTCACAAATGGAGATTAGATAAAGGGGCATTCAGAATAGAAAATAGGAGGCAGGAGGCCTACCAAGTGGCGCATCCAGTAAAGGCGCTCCTCGTGGAGTGCAGGATGCGCTCTATAGTCTGGACATCGCGAGTTCGAGTCCAGGCTATTCCTTTGCCGACCGAGGACGGGAGCTTCCAGGGGGCGGCGCTCAATTGGCCGAGCTTCGCCCGGGGGGGGAGGGCTAGGTCGGCCAGGGTGTCCTCGGCTCACCGCGCAGCAGCGGCCCCTGTAGTCTGGCCGGGCGCCTGCGGGCTTGCCTGTAAGTTCCCAGAGAGCTGCGTTGTCCTCTGACGCTGTAGCTCTTGGGTTGGCTGCATGGTGAGTCCGCAGTGTGAAAAAAAGTGGTCGGCTGACAGCAGACGCTTCAGAGGACAGCGTGTGTTCGTCTTCGCCCTCCAGAGTCAGCGCAAGGGTGGTAGCGGTGAGCTGAGCCTAAAAATAATTGGCCATTCCAAATTGGGAGAAAATAATAAAAATAATTGGCAACGACTAAATTTAAAAAGAAAATAGGAGGCACTTTTTTACACAGAGAATTGTGGGAGTCTGGAACCAACTCCCCAATAATGCTGTTGAAGCTGACACCCTGGGATCCTTCAAGAAGCTGCTTGATGAGATTCTGGGATCAATAAGCTACTAACAACCAAACGAGCAAGATGGGCCGAATGGCCTCCTCTCGTTTGTAAACTTTCTTATGTTCTTATCTATGATATTAGTTTGTATGTATTTTCAGCAGGCATTTATAAACACTGCATAGCCTATAATGTGACTCTTGTATTGAAAAAACAAGGGGAAACCATTTCTCACAGTTGCAATATACAACATATCCAGCCATGAGAAATGGTTTCCCTTCCCCTTAGTTTCTTAATACAATAGTCACATTGCTGCCTATAGTTTTGCTATTTCTGCGAGATTATTAGTCTTCACAGTGTATGTCAGCTGAAAAAGTACAGCGGTATAGGCTACACCAAAAACTTTAAACCCTTTTTTTGTGGCAGAAAGGGGACGTCAGAATAAGAGAACTTTACTAAAATGAGGTACTTTTGCAGTGTTACATTTCTAACCAAGAGCACATTATAATCCATCCATTATCTGTAACGACTTAATCCTATAGAGGGTTGCAGTGAGCCAGAGCCAGCAGACACAGTGCAGGTCTAGACCCTGGATGGGACGTCAGTCCATCGCAGGGCAACTAAGGGGCAATTTAGAGAGGCCAATCCACCTAGCCAGCATGTCTTTGGACTGTGGGAGGAAACTCATGCAAACACAGGGAGAACATGAAAACTCCACACACAGACCCCTGAGGCTGGAATCAAACCCAGGACCCTGGAGCTGTAAGGCAGCAGCGCTGAGCACTGTCCTGCCCGCACATTATAATTATAAACACATGTATATATGTACTACAGGACTTAAATCATATTGGAGAGAAAAAACAAAAACAGTAGTACTTCAATTGTAAGACACTGCAGAGGAACAGAAAAGGCAGATGCAGGAGCTCATGGAAATGCAAAAGGTTGCAAAACAAAGAAACTAACTGCTAAAGTCATTTACAGATGTATTCAAATAATATTTGAAGAAATAATTTATTTGGAAAGTTTTTTTTTTTATTTGCTGTATGAAATGTTACTGGGTTAAATAATTGTTGAAAAAATAAATTGTTGTATTTTTTATTTTTATTTTGCTGTACAATAATACTCACATATAATAAAACCATCTTAATTGCAAGCGTGAACTGCACTGTAGTAACCTGTAAATAAAACATGCAATATGCAACAATCACAGTACTGAGGAACAATGCTCTCAACATAGTTTTCAATCCGTACATGTGTTTGAATTCACTGCCGCTAAAGCCATGGTGTTGGCTCTCGATGCAAGTACAATAGAGGCATTAAACAGCAGGTTTTCTGCACAGTCCTCTATCAATTCACACAAAAACAACGCCAGAATTGTGTTTTCTGCCATCTTGAAAGCTCTCTCTTCGTAACACATTGTTAAATAAGAGCTATGTTACTTAGTGTCACGGCAGAGCGCTTTGCCTATTTAACGCAGCCCGGTCTCTATGACAGCAACATTCGTTTCCTTGGCAGCACAGAACGTCAAATTTCATTGGTCCATTGTGAGAGAACAAAGGGGAAAGGTTAAAGTGAACGGCGTGGGGTAGCAACAGTGTCAGATATACTGGAATAGAAGCATAGTTGTGCTGGTGGAAAAAGTAAATTAATATAGTTTGATATTTCATTAGAAAAAAAAACAATACTAACAACATAGTAGTAATTGAATTTCTAGAAGGAAATACTTCTGAATCATTTCATATTTCTGTTCCCGATCGTCGTGGTATGTTGTGATGTATTGTTGTTTTTAGATACATGGTTGATCCGAACCAATTATAATGAATATGTTTTTAAGCAAAAATTGGTAGGACCTGTTTAATGAATGCTTTCTCTTATTGATATATTAATCCAGCTGATGGTTTCCATAGGGGCGATTTATTGACATAAAAATCGGCAAATCTAGTAACGGTAAAGAGCAGGCAATGTGGTAAATCGGCTGTGGTATAGCATTGTAAACACTCTTATATTAAGCACAGTAAAAGCATGGCCACACTATTATTACCTTCAAAATGGCCCATAGTGAAGCTCCGAAATAACTACACTCATTACTGTATTTTGAGTTTTGTTCCAGGCATAATCAACCCAATTTGTATTCTGTGTTTCAAGTATTATGGGGCTGCTTCAAGTACTAGAACCAGATCAGTCACTGCAAAAGGGAACTTGGTAAGCTACCCGGATCTTTTTTAATGCAGAGTTATTTTATATATAGTATGTTACCTTTGTAAAATAGCACCATACTGCATTGCAAGGGGTGTCTAACTGCGGTCTGGCGGGCCAGTCCACTCCAGGGTTAACAGGTACAATGAGATCATGAGCTACTTCAGGTCTGGAGGGAGGGTTCATTGGTTCAATTTAACAATTTAGAACAGGGTTGGAACCGGGAGTGGAAGGGCCAGTTTTGGCCGCCCTGCTAGATTGAGTCATGGTGGGAAAAGTTATCCGGACCAGAAATACAACATGTTTTTAATACATTGAAAAAATGGATTCCACAAAACATCACAGAAAAGTTTCTGATGTTTATGACAGATCCAAATAATTTAGTATTGAAACTGCAATCAATTAGATAGAAGGAAATCTAATTTTTTGATTTTTCTATTTTATTTTATTAATGTACCTCCCCTCTATTTGCTGATTAAAGACAATTGCACAGGATTTAGTCAGGGACAGTACTGCGAGTGCATTGCCCTGCCATGCAGTCCGGGGCTCTCTCATACACAGACTATTGTACTCAATGTGTGCTGGTTCTGTGATGTGGAATATTGTTCCCTGGGATGCTAAGTTGAGACACTAAAGGTCACTGGTGACCTGAGGTTTGTAGAGGTGTAAGGCTTATAGACCTCTGAAGTAATCTAAAAAAAAAAAATCACAGTTTTACGTGCAAAATAATAAGTAACAATGCCATATTCTGAACGTGTGTGTGTGTTGTTTTTTGTTTACTGTGTTTTGCATGGTTTTTAACTTGCTGCAAAGAGAAGTCATTTTTTCGATGTGTTTAGGTGCATGTGAAACACATGTCTGCTGTAATCTCCTATAGCAAGGGATTCAGTGACATGTACATCAAAAGGCATAAAGTAGGGCTTCTGTTTGAAAAATACCTGCCATTTATCTTAAACACCCGTCAGAACAGAAATTCCTAAACTACAAGAAACACAAAGTCTGCTTTGATGGATTATGTTAAAAAAGTTTGATATTCAAAATACTATTTCTTTAACAGCAGTCTTTCATGAATATCACATTTTATTTATTAAATCAAAACAGACTTTAAAAATGATTTGAATGTACTGTGCTCAGTCTTTATTTCCCCATGTGACTTGCACATTAAAAAAAAAAAAAAAAAAATCTCAAGTAAAAAAAACAGTAGTGAAGGGCCCTTATGCAGGGAAATATAGGACTTACTATTTCCAAATACTAAAAGAAACTTAATTCTGTAACAAATGACTAGATGGATTTTTCAATGTATTCAAAATGACTTTGTTGCGAGGTGCCCCGACCTGGTGCATATTTGTGTTTTATGTTGTATGTGGCATGTTAATGTTGGTGTATATGTGTTGATGCACAGGATATAATGTGGGTCTATGTTTAGCACAAGTGTTGTTGAAATGTATATTTGTATTTGTATATATAAATGTATATTTGTATTTAGGCATGGGGATTGAACAATCACTCCACGTGCAGATTAAAGTGGGTATTAGTATGGAAGCACGGGGAGCACAATGCGTAAAAGAGCCAGTGGGTGCGTTCACAGAGATCATTATGCGCAGAATCTGACCATTTCATAGAAGATCATTGGCTAAATTGGTCTGATTCTGCACAGAATCTGTGCAGAATGATCTCCGTGAACGCACACGGGGCTGGGTGTTCGGTGAGTGGAGAGTGAGAGAGGAGAAATAATTAAAAATAATGACAATTGCTATTGGTGCTAAACCACCTCAGCACAGTATTTGTTTGGGTCAGTGTTTTGTTTGTCTTTTTATTTTGGCCAACACACCGTTTTGTTTTGTGAAAGTCTTTTGTTCTGTTTTAAAAACCTTTTTATTTTATTTAATAAATATGCGCATTAGCAGGTTTCATACCCCAGTGCTGTCTGTGTCTGTCTCCTTCCGGATCTGTGACGTCCCCACACACACCAGACTGCCACAGACTTGTATTCAAAACTTGTGATTGGCTTTATAACGTTTTTCTAATGTTTCTTACATAAGCAACAGTGAGGGTTTAATAGTTACTGATGACTTTTATAATTTACTGGCAACATGGCCTCACAGTGAATTGAATATGGAATACACCCTGTATTTGGGTTAGCACTGTCTAAATTTGAAACCTGATAGAAAATGTACAGAAGTCAAAGAGGCAAACACAGTTCATGATGACGTTTAAACTAACCTCATGAAATATTGGGCGCAATTCATGAAGCATTAACTCATTAGTTATTTAAGGAATGTAATTTCAAAGTCTGTTTTTCTGGATAAAACCGAATTTGATATTCCAGAAACTGTTCTGGACTGCTGTTTCAAGATTGTATTCATAAAAACACTGTAAGTTGAAGTTTTTTGAATGGAGCTCATTACGTGCTTTCCGGGTAATGTTAATGTGTGCTCTGTGCTCAGTGTGGTGTGAGGGGATGTTCTACAGTGTGTTCCATGCTGGCCTGTTTTTCAGGTATGCCCTTGTGCCACGAGGGGAGAGTCCTGGGGTTCGAGTGGGTCACACATGCACCTACCTTCCCAGCGCTGCGGACAACCAGGGCAAAGGGAAGATCCTTATTGTAGGAGGTGCAAACCCTAATGGAAGCTTCTCTGATTCACACATTATAGATCTGGGTAAGAGGACAATACCTTTCATTTAAATTAGGGATGGGCAACTCTGTCCCTTCCTGACCTGGTCATTGTTCCAACCGTGTTCTTAATTATGTAATTGAACCACAGAACCTTCCATCCATCCAATCCATAATACTTTCCAATTATCCAACAACATGTTCTTAATCAGCGGGTTAGGTTTTCAGTGTAACATCGTAAAGGTATTAAAACTATAATGAAACACATTTGTTTCTTGCTAGTATGATAAATGATCTTTTTTTGTCTTTCTTAATCTTGTTGCCAACTGTATGAGACAGAATTTCAGTATTTCTGATTAACTTTTAATACAAATGATTCAAAGGAATTGTTAAATATGACATGTTGTAAAGGATCTCCTGCTAGTGGCCGATGAGTTAATATTACTGACATCAGTATAACGCCCGTGCTCGCCTCTGATTAGAGCTGGCTCGTTAGTTGGATGGTAAGACTTTGAACTGTATGGATTGTGGTTCACCTGCAGCCCTTGTTTTTTCATTCAATTCAGTGGTTTGAGATGACAATTCATTACAATGTTATAAGTCATGTTTACTTATTTAATTGCTTATAAAAAGTGTACTGTGACAGATTCCATCATGACAGGTGCACTTGCCATGCTGTTTTATGTTGCTCCTGCACAGATACTCATGAATGGGATATCCTGGAGTGGGAGGGTTTACTGCCCAGGTATGAACACACAAGCTTTGTCCCTGAGTGCAGTCCCAATAGCCTCTGGGTTTTTGGTGGTGCAGAGCAGTCTGGCAACCGTAACTGCATACAAGTGCTAAATTTAGGTAAGGATGTTTTATTACAGAATAAAGCAGCTCTATAATAATAAAGCTCTTTGTTTAACATTGCTATAAACAACCAAACGAGCAAGATGTGCCGAATGGCCTCCTCTCGTTTGTAAACTTTCTTATGTTCTTATGAATACAGCTGTATTTTTTCATGGTTTGCACAGATTTCAGGATTTCTGTGAAATTTACCCATTAATTTGACAATTCCCATTTCTGAAAGAAAATATATCGCACCGCAATCGAGATAACTAGTATATTTGGGACAGCAGTGTGGAGTAGTGGTTAGGGCTCTGGACTCTTGGCCGGAGGGTCGTGGGCTCAATCCCAGGTGGGGGACACTGCTGCTTGACAATGTCAACCCAGGGGACTTTTTCGACCTGAAAAAAGAAACAAGGACCAGGGGTCACAAATGGAGATTAAATAAAGGGGCATTCAGAACAGACAATAGGAGGCACTTTTTTTACACAGAGAATGTGAGGGTCTGGAACCAACACCCCAGTAATGTTGTTGAAGCTGACACCCTGGAATCCTTCAAAAGCTGCTTGATGAGATTCTGGGATCAATAAGCTACTAACAACCAAACGAGATGTGCTGAATGGCCTCCTCTCGTTTGTAAACGTACTTATGTTCTTATTTACCATGTCCCTCCCCCCCCCTCCCCTTAGATACAGGCATATGGAGAAGTGTAACTGTTTGTGGGACCCCTCCTTCAGCACGAACCTATCACACGTGTACAGCATTTATAGGTGACAAGCTGTACGTGTTTGGGGGAGGTGATACAGGAGCACAGCCTGTTGATGATGCAAAGCTTCATGTTTTTGATGCAGGTGATTCTTTTAGCAATGTCTGTTTGTTCATCAGCAAAATCTATAGGACATCAGAAGGTAATACAATAAGAACATGTGGCTGTACACATGCATTACTTACCACTGCTGTCTGCTGTGCTGCCCCTATAATATTTATTTCAACATATTTGGTATTTATTAAGTGTCTACCCTGGGAAATTCAATTATAACCAAACAAATACATTTGTAGAAACTCGGATTGTAGAGCTCTTCAGCTGGATGTCATGTGTTAGTGGTGCAGTTATATAGCAGCCCCCCCTTAGAAAACAATTGCATGTTTATTCTGTTAGTTTATTGAAAATGGCTTGTTTTACATCCTGTATTTTCCTTATTTTCATTTTGGACCTTGACACAAACTGCACTATCCTAATCCCCAAGCCATTTTCTTCTTGTTTTTTCAGCTACTCTAACTTGGTCACAGCCAGATACACAAGGCAAAGCCCCATCTCCTAGACATGGTCATGTAATAGTGGCTGTAGGACTCAAACTGTATATCCATGGTGGGTTGGCTGGAGACAAATTTTACAGTGATCTGTACTGCATAAATACAAGTAAGTATGGATGACAGTTAGGGATATTGTCAGTGCTTTAATGAGAAACAAGACATTTAGGGTCGAATGCACCAACGAGGATTAAATAAGTGCTAATCTAGGGTTAGTTGCTCTGGGTTTATGTTTTAATCACAGTTACATTTCACCACAAACATTTCAACCAGGATTAGTAAATCTTGGATTAAGCAGGTAACCCTACATTTCTGATTAGCAATCAGTCATTACTTGTATACATCGTATTCAGCAAATGTAAATGTAAAAGCAAATGTAAACAGAAAAGAAGAGTTCAAGCATAAGAAAACATTCTGTTATATTAATTCTACTCATTATTTACTATTTCTCTGCTCAGATGAAGTTTTAAATTAATTAATTAAATTAATCAAAAAGTGACATAGGCCCCACTGCAGCCTGCAGCTTTCCTACAACCTCCAGTTCAGCCGACCGGGTCGTCCTGCATTCATTCTGAATATGAAGTAACTGTAAGAATAGCTTTGTTTAACTTTGAGTAACTGTAAGAATAGCTTTGTTTAACTTTGAGTAACTGTAAGAATAGCTTTATTTTACTTTGAGTAACTGTAAGAATAGCTTTTTTACTTGAGTAACTAAGAATAGCTTTGTTTAACTTTGAGTAACTATAAGAATAGCTTTGTTTAACTTTGAGTAACTAAGAATAGATTTGTTTAACTTTGAGTAACTAATAGATTTGTTTAACTTTGAGTAACTAAGAATAGCTTTGTTTAACTTTGAGTAACTGTAAGAATAGCTTTGTTAACTTTGAGTAACTGTAATAGATTTGTTTTACTTTGAGTAACTAAGAATAGCTTTGTTTAACTTTGAGTAACTGTCAGAATAGCTTTGTTTAACTTTAAGTAACTAAGAATAGATTTGTTTAACTTTGAGTAACTAATAGATTTGTTTAACTTTGAGTAACTAAGAATAGCTTTGTTTAACTTTGAGTAACTGTAAGAATAGCTTTGTTTAACTTTGAGTAACTGTAATAGATTTGTTTTACTTTGATTAACTAAGAATAGCTTTGTTTAACTTTGAGTAACTGTCAGAATAGCTTTGTTTAACTTTGAGTAACTGTCAGAATGGCTTTGTTTTACTTTGAGTAACTGTAAGAATAGCTTTGTTTTACTTTGCGTAAACTTTAAAATATTTATTTTAGCGCAACTAAATTTTGTTGACGCCCATACATGCAAGAGTTAATTTATAAACAGTAAGGTACCAATTCTTATAATTGAGGGAGCATTTCTACCATATCCACTGCACATGATTTACAGTAGCTTCCATATATGTGCTGCTTCTCCTCTGCTTGTGGGTTTCATGTCTTATTGCTGGTGTCAGTAGCTGCCTGCCCACTTTGCCTAGCCCTGTTGTATTATAATCTTCAGGTTTAAACAATACCAGCGGTGGGCCGACTAATTGGATGAACAGGAGCGACAAGCACTAGTTTTTTGGTCTTTTGCCGTTTGGGTTGTGAAAAAAATAACTAGTAATTTTCTTCCCCATTGATGTCACATCCTAAAATATGTTGTTATAGAACACTTTTGTCATTTAATTCATGGAATAGGAAACTTTTTTTTTTGTACATGTTATGTACCTAGAGTTCTTTTTTGCATACAGTTCATTGCAAACTATATAATTCTCACCTGTCAGACAAAAAGGTACAGGATCTAGGATCCGCTGCGATAGGCACGCATGAACCCTGCGGAAATGGATCTACTTTTAACATGCCGCATACTATTTTTTATTGTTTTAAAAAATAATTTTACATTTGTAATTGTACAACATGATATATAAACACGATACATAACTTTCGTCTCTATTTCTTTTCCCCTTTACTCAAATATACAATATAGGATACACAGTCATAATGTGAAAGCAGGTTATTATTATTATTATTATTATTATTATTATTATTATAAGCATGCTTATAGCTTATTTGTTTGTAACTAATGGGTGTTACTGAATATTCATTGGGTGAGATTTGCCCTGACTAGCATTTCATGTTCTCAAATTGAGACGGATTGTGCCCTTGTTTATTTTATACAAAGGTACATTTTGTTAAGGGATGCTGCTATTATGTCCAAGTTTAAACCACCTGCAAGGAAGGTTTAAATTGAATCCACCTTTCACGTTTAAACCTGGATTAAAATGAGTGGTGCAATGGCATTATATTTTAATCTTGGATTATTTTAAACAAGGTTTAAGTATAAAACTTGGTTTAAAGTTTTGTACAACATGATTCAAATATTATCCTTGATTTAATCTGGGTTAGTTTTTAATCCATGTTGGTGCAATCGAACCTGCGATATTGAATGTGACTTTTACTGATAAATAGGAAACATTTTGGTGTTTGATTTTAAATAGTTTCCTTTTTGTGTTCCAGCTGATCTGAAGTGGGAGAGAGTGAAGGTGAAAGGAGGTGTCCCAGCCGGCTGCGCTGCGCACTCTGCAGTGTCGCTGGGGAAATTCATCTACATCTCCGGAGGAATGGACGCATCAGGAGCATTAAACACTATGTATAAATACCACACGGGTAGGAAAATACAGAACCAAGCTACATTTACTGGACCGCTGACAGGGTTATCCAATTTTTTTAACTTCCTTTTCTTATCAAAACTATATGCCAAAATATTTGAAATGTGCAACTCATTACTTATGATTAAGGCTGTATTTTTTTCACAGTTATCACAGATTTCACAATTTCCGTGAAATGTACCTATTGCCGAGTAATAACTAGTCGGCTGTGAAAATCCCCATTCTGAAATTCTGAAAGAAGAGAGTAAATATACATGTTTTAAGTGGCCTATTCACTGGACAGGAGCAAGGGCTGTGAGGAGTAAGCTCAGAGAACCATCCTCTCGGAGCTTGAGGCCAGCTCGGCTGAGCCTAAGGTTGGAAAGTGAACGTCACTTGCCCCCAAAAGAGAACCCCTGGCTCCCCGCATCTGCACCACCAATGGGGGAAAAAAAGAAGGGTTAGGGTTTCTCCAAATGTAACAACTATCCGCATGAACAAATAACTTGATTTCTTTTTTTTTTATCACTCCACCAAACCTTTGACCAGAACTCATATCCATCATTCAAATGCTGTTTTGCAAAGTTTAAGCGATTTGTCCTTGTGACGTTTTCCTAAGAGTGTCTTTTTCCTTGGCCTGTGAACACTGAGACCTTCAATGAGACCGCAATACTCGACCTATGGTTGAAATGGAAACCCCAGTCCCACTTGCAGCCAGTTCACTTTGAATATCTTTGGCAGTCCATCTCTGATTGTAATTAACCTTCATCACAATTCTTTTACTTGTTCTTGGTGAAAGGACCTTCTTCCTTCCAGACCGAGGGAGCGTTGTGACAGTACCATGAGTCGTGTACTTCTTGATAATAGAAACAATAGTTGAAATTGGGATACTCAAATTCTTGGAAATCTTCTTGTATCCTTCTCCAGCTTTATGACAATAAATCATTTTCTGCCTAAGGTTTTCAGATAGTTCTTTACTTTTCCCCATATTGACTTATTGGTAATGGCAGCAATCATCCTAACCCTTTTATACTCTCTAAGAATGTTCACCTACAATCCAGCATTTTGTAGACTTTTCTAGAATTAGGTTCTGCATTATCATATTGACATTTCTAGTACCTTGTAGACAATACTATCATAGCATCTAAGGGTATGAATACTTTTGATTTAAATTCAACACTTTTCATAATATATCCAAGCATCTTGTTGGCCTTTTTTTTATAGCTTCCCCACATTGTCTAGATGAAGACATTTCCGAGTCAACATAAACTCCTAGGTCTTTTTCATAGATTCCTCCTTCAATTTCAGTATCTCCGATATGATATTTATAATGCACATTTTTATTGCCTGCGTGCGGTACCTTACACTTTTCTCTATTAAATGACATTTGCCATGTGTCTGTCCAGTTCTGAATGCTGTCTAGATCATTTTGAATGACCTTTTGCTGCTGCAACAGTGTTTGCCACTCCTTCTATTTTTGTGTCTTCTGCAAATTTAACAAGTTTGCTTACTATACCAGAATCTAAGTCATTAATGTAGATTAGGAAGAGCAGAGGACCTAACACTGATCCCTGTGGTACTCGACTGGTTACCTCGCTCTATTTTGAGATTTCTCCTCTAATCAGTACTTTCTGTCTTCTGTTTTCAACATGTTAACCACCCCCTAATCCATGTGCATGCATTTCCTTGAATCCCTACTGCGTTCAGTTTGAGAATTAATCTTTTATGCGGGACTTTGTCAAAAGCTTTCTGGAAATCTAAATAAACCATGTCGTATGCTTTGCAATTACCTGTCGATAATTATCTGTCGATCATCCTCAAAAAAATCAAGCAGGTTAGTTAGACACGACCTCCCTTTCCTAAAACCATGCTGACTGTCTCCCAGGATACTGTTACCATATAAGTAATTTTCCATTTTGGATCTTATTATAGTTTCCATAAGTTTACATATAATAGAAGTCAGGCTTATCGGTCTGTAGTTACCTGGTTCGGTTTTGTCTCCCTTTTTGTGGATCGGTATTACGTTTGCAATTTTCCAGTCTGTCGGCACAACCCCTGTGTCAAGAGACTGTTGCATGATCTTGGTTCTATAGCATATCTGTGTTTACAAAGACACTGCACATCTGTTTTACTATAGGCTATAATATAAAGCCTTCTGTTCTTAATTTTATTGCATACAAATTGTCGTGTTTTTTATTTGTGACTTGCTATTTTGTCTGATTTTTAAATTTTTTTTTTTTCTTTTTTAAGTTTTATGCATACAACTTAATAAGATGGCTTTGTGCTTTATTGTGTGTTGTATAATTCACAATATATTCTGGTAGGCTCCAGTTGTTGTTTTTTTTGTTGTTTTTTTTTTTTGGTGCTGTGATAGTAACTTATTTATCGATTTTTATTTTTTGTGCACTTCTAGGGTTTTTTTTTAAATTTTTATTATGATTTTCTAAAAGCGTTTATTTTTGGAAATTAAAAAGAAACAGCACTCAAATACAGTAGGCTACAGTAACTTTAGGTTTCTATAAAATAAAAGCATTTAGAATCTCACTTGAGCAATGCATAAACCTTCAACATATTACATGTAGGTTTAATGTTAGACTAATACATATAATGTAACTTAATAGTAGATGTCTTGTGCACCTAAGAGTCAGGTAATGCAGAAGTGCAGTCCGGTCCCATTAGAGCTCTTCAGCGCGGCAGCAGATGGTGATTGAGGAGCTGAATCAGTGTTGAATCTCGCTGTCGAGAAGCAGGATAAGTGAAAGCTGGCTGCCCTTCACCTCACCCCAATATCAGTTATGTGGATTTATTTCATGTGTGGTCTTTTATTTTATTTAGGAAGACATTTGTGTGGTCTTATTTTATTTAGAAAGGCATTAGGTATTGTAATGAGTGCTGTTGAGACGGGTGATTTTGTCGGTTTTTAACCTTTGTACACATTTTATTCTTTTTACGTTTTAAGCCAGTGTTATTTAAATTGAATGATTAAAACATCGAATTTTAAGGCAGAAACCCCCACGATATTTATGTTAAAAACCTCTTTAAAAATGTTAATCGTGTTTTATTTTGAGTTTTAAATATTTTGTTTTTAGATATTGGAATATTGAAAAATTTGACTTGGCATGTAGCAATAATATTTCTTCAATTGGATGTATGCTATTAGTGTGGACTTGAAAGAACCGAGTGCCTTTGCTCTTGTATTGTGCTTGACTGTGCGTGTCAAAGGATAACAGTGTGCCATCCGGAGATGTCCTGCAGTGTGTTGATGCCATGCTTTCTATTTTGTGGACGAAATATCTTTGTTCTCCAGTTTTAAATTATTGTCTAATCCTAAAAAAATGTAAACATTATACCAGACATTTAGTGTATGCAAAATACAATTTAAAAAAAATGTTTAAACAATTTTTGGGGGGCCCAGGAGATGTGAATAGTCAGATTATTTTCCCAGATGGTTTCATGTGATGGGTACATCCCCCATTAACATTTTTTTAAATGCAGTATTGCACCGATAGCCTTGCAGTCAAATAATATTTCTCAAGAACAGGCAAGGACTGCCCTCCTAGTTTAGAGAATGAGAGTCTCTTTTTCTTTATTCTGGGCTGGGAACCTTCCATAGAAAATCTACCCAACAGTGACAGCATATGCTCCACTATTAATTCTAATTATTATACTGATTATTGGTAGCCTAAAACTTTGTTCCAATCTCTACATAATATCATTATTTAAATGCAAATAAAGATTTTCCCATTCAACAGCATGATTTTTCATAGACCTGGCTCCCCAAATAATATCTGTAGATCAATGTCATCTTTTGAGGTGTAAAATTGATTTCACTGGCACTGTAAATGTGCCAGTGAAGCTTTGCCCCTGGACCCCACTGGGGTCTGGGGTCTCAAAACCCCTTGTGGGTAGGAACATGTGCACCATTGCTCAACATTGGTAAAACCTATAGAGTCTACTCACTATTTTCTGTAGGAGTCTAACCCTGTATGTATGTGTATATGTATGTATGTGTGTATATATATAATTACACACATACATGTATGTGTGTGTACGGACACAGAGCAGGGCTGACGGACACAGAGCAGGGCTGACAGACACAGAGATTAGGAATAGCAGAGGACCTAATACTGACCTAACACTGATCCCTGTGGTACACCACTGGTTACCTCGCTCCATTTTGAGGTTTCTCCTCTAATCGGTACTTTCTGTTTTGTACATCTTAACGGCTCCCTAATCCATGTGCATGCATTTCCTTGAATCCCTACTGCGTTCAGTTTGAGAATTAATCTTTTATGCAGGACTTTGTCAAAAGCTTTCTGGAAATTTAAATAAACCATGTTGTATGCTTTGCAATTATCCATTTTCTATGTTGCATCCTCAAAAAAGTCAAGTAGGTTAGTTAGACACGATCTCCCTTTCCTAAAACCATGCTGACTGTCTCCCAGGATATTGTTACCATATAGGTAATTTTCCATTATAGATATTATAATAGAAGTCAGGCTTTTTGTGGATCGGTATTACATTTGCTATTTTCCAGTCTGTCGGTACAACCCCTGTGTCAAGAGACTGTTGCATGATCTTGGTTAGCGGTTTGTAAATAACTTCTTTCATTTCTTTGAGTACTATTGGGAGGATCTCATCCGGCCCAGGGGATTTGTTTATTTTAAGAGCTCCTAGTCCCTTTAACACTTCTGCCTCTGTTATGCTAAAGTTATTTAAAATTGGATAGGAACAGGTCGACATGTAGAGCATGTTGTCCGTGTCCTCCTTTGTAAAAACCTGTGAAAAGAAATAATTTAATATATTTGCTATTTTTTTTCTTCATCTATGATTTTGCCATTTGTGTCTCTTAGACATTTAACCTCCTCTTTGAATGTTCTCTTGCTGTTATAATATTGGAAAAACATTTAATAATATTGGAAAAACATTTTGTCACTGATCTACACAAAATAGTCCATAATGTCGAAGTGGGGAAAAAAATCTACATGTTTTTCAAAATTATTTACAAATAAAAAAGTGAAAAGTCTTGATTGCATAAGTATTCACCCCCTTTGCAGTGACACCCCTGAATAAGCTCTGGTGCAACCAATTGCCTTCAGAAGTCACATAATTAGTTGAATGGAGTCCACCTGTGTGCAATTAGTGTCACATGATCTCAGATTAAATACACCTGTTTCTGGAAGGCCCCAGAGTTTGTTAGAGAGCATATCTAAACAAACAGCATCATGAAGACCAAGGAGCTATCAAAACAAGTCCGGGATAAAGTTCTGGAGAAGCACCAATCAGGGTTGGGTTATAAAAAAATATCGCAAACTTTGAACATCCCCCGGAGCACCGTTAAATCCATTATTAAAAAATGGAAAGAATATGGCACAACCACGACTCTGCTTAGAGAAGGCCATCCACCAAAACTCAGTGACCAGGTAAAGAGGGCATTAGTCAGAGAAGCAACCAAAAGGCCAATGGTAACTCTGAAGAAGCTGGAGAGATCCACAGCTGAGATGGGAGAAACCGTCCATGGGACAACTATAACCCAGACACTCCACAAAGCTGGGCTTTATGGAATAGTGGTGAGAAGAAAGCCATTGCTGAAAAAAACCCATATCAAATCCTGTTTGGATTTTGCCAAAAGGCATGTGGGAGACACAGCAAACATGTGGAAAAAGGTTCTCTGGTTCTGATGAGACCAAAATTGAACTTTTTGGCCTTAGCGCAAAACTCTATGTGTGGCACAAAGCCAACACTGCTCATCACCCTAAGAACACCATCCCCACGGTGAAGCATGATGGTGGCAGCACTGGGACTGGGAAACTGGTCAGGATTGAGGGCAAGATGGATGGAGCCAAATACAGGGAAATTCTAGAAGAAAACCTGTTTCAGTCTGCAAGAGACCTGGGACTGGGGCGGAGGTTCACCTTCCAGCAGGACAATGACCCAAAACACACAGCCAAAGCTACACTGGAGTGGTTTAAAAACAAGAACCTGAATGTCTTAGAATGGCCCGGTCAAAGCCCAGGCCTCAATCAGATTGAGAATCTGTGGCAAGACTTGAAAATTGCTGTTCACCAACGGACCCCATCCAACTTGACAGAGCTTGAGCAATTTTGCCAAGAATGGGCAAAAATTGCAGGATCCGGATGTGCAAAGCTGGTAGAGACTTACCCAAAAAGACTCGCCGCTGTAATTGCTGCCAAAGGTGCTTCTACCAAGTATTGACTCAGGGGGGTGAATACTTATGCAACCAACAAATGTCTTTTTTTTGTTTAATTAACTTGTCACAATAAAAAATATTTTGCACCTTCAAAGTGTTGTATGTTGTGTAAATCAAATGGTAAAAATCCCAATTAAATCCATTTTAATTCCAGGTTGTAACACTACAAAATGTGGAAAAGTCCAAGGGGGGTGAATACTTATGCAAGGCACTGTATTTTTTTACTGTGAACAAAGGCAGCCTACTTATAATTCCTCCCAGCTTTCCCTCCTAACTGAAGGTATTGAAGCTACAAAATACTTCTGTACATTTTCCACATCCTCAGATGTGTAGTTTTTAAAAAAATCTATCCTGAAGCAAATATATTTGTTTCAAAACATTAGTAACAGTAACCAACCATCTGCTTGTGACTGACATACTTTGCAGTCAGTAAGGTGTTTTCACCCCAAAGACACTGCTGAGTTTACACTACCTTAGCTAACATTAGGTAGTCCAAGATGCTAATCAGGGTCTGTGAGGCCAGCTTATATATATATATATATATATATATATATATATATATATATATATATATATATATATATATATAGGGTCTTGCTAAGAGAGATTTCTTTACAGTATATTATAAAGCTGAATCCCTTCTTTTTATATTCTCATACAGAGAAACAGCGCTGGACACTCTTAAAGTTTGAAGGTCTGCCCGCCAAAAGACTTGACCACTCCATGTGTGTCATTCCCTGGGCTGATCCCAAAGCATCCAGTCGACAAGCAGCTTGTGGGGACCAAGAGTGGAAAGATTCAGCCCAGCAAGCAGCCGACAGCACAGAAGAAGAGAAGAGCAGCAGCTCATCCCGAGGAGCACCGGTGTACCTCTGCTTTGTATTTGGTGGCATGGACACTGAGGGAGGCCTGTATAATGACTGTATTGTAACTCTACTTGATTAACAAGAACACAAATTATTTTACAGAGTGTAATGTGCTATTCTCGATACATAGCAGTTTAAACTATTCACGGTTTTACTGTGAGAACCATCATGGTATGCCTTGTTGCTGAGCTTTCACAAATTGAAGTGTTACAAACACCCCTACATTTTAAATCAGAATCACGGTTGTGTGAAATGTGTATCTTGGTGTCTTAGGTTCTTAACCCATTAAGTAACAAATGCATTTTTCTTTGAAAAAATCATAACACAAGCTGTATTTATGTCATTTGATACATTCTGTCAATATTTCTTCACCGGGAAAAAAATGAAATCCTTTGTTTTGGCTAATCTGTTTTGAGGACAGTCACGTAGACGAGCCGTAATTGAAACTTGCATTGCGTATTCAATCATTGTAAAACATCAAATGGCTTAAACTGATATGCAATGGGGCGGTCTTGCTTACTACCCTGCTTTTATGCTTATTGTAAATTGATTCATATTTTTTGTATACCAGTAATATAACTTTGTATTTCACACTGAACTGTCTACTTCATATTGAACACCAAGTGTAAATATAAAAGCCCCTAGAATGTGGGGTACAGAAGTATATGTTCTACTCATTCTTCTCCCCTGGCCAATAGAATGACAATGTATTCACTTATGTTGCCCAACTAAGTGTTAAACACTTTAATATGGATGTCACAGTTATCCTAATGAATGTCTTCTTGTTTAGATTCACTTTGCATATCATTTTCTGTCTCCGCAATAACATGTCTTTAATCATGTAGCCAGTGGGCTCTCAAACATCAAATCAAATCAAATTTTATTTATAAGGTGCTTTTAACAAGAAAAAGGACATCCGGAAGTACATTTAGTACAATAAAAACAGCAAGAGAAAACAGCATTTTAAAATTCAAGTAAATAAAAGCAACAGATGAGGAACTCAAACTGAATAAATAGGAATAACACTATATAAAAATAAATATTATAAAGATATGAAAGCCCTATTATAAAATATGTTTTTAATTTCTTTTTAAAAATGTCGGTGTGTCTCTCACTGTGCATGGTAGAGCATTGCAGAGTTCAGGTGCCCTGTGACTGAATGCTGTACCACCTGTCCTTTGCTTTAAAATCCTTGGGACAGACAGCAGCCCTGCATCTTGGGATTGGAGTGGCCGGCCAGGGGCATACGGGACTAAAAGATCCTTCAGATTGGCCAGAGGCAAACCGCTTAGGGCTTTATAGGCGATAAGAAGGACCTTAAAGTCAATCCTGCACAGCACCGGGAGCCAGTGGAGGGCTACTAACACTGGGGGAATGTGCTCATTTTTTTTTTTTTGCTTTGGTTTGCACCCTGGCTGCAGCATTTTGTACAAGCTGCAATCGTGACAGAACCCAGTTTGGAATTCCAGAGAACGGGGCATTGCAGTAATCAATCCTAGAAGATATGAAGGCATGCACCAGTCTCTCAGTACTGTGAAAGGAAGTGCCTCATCTTGGCAATGTTTCTAAGGTGAAAGAAAGATACTTTAATTATATTCCAAATATGTGGCTGAAAGGAGAAGTCAGGGTCAAAAATTACACCAAGATTCCTCATTTCAATTTTCTGAGAGTATGGGAAACTCCTCTGTGAAGGCGGACAGATGTATTTTTTTTATTTTTTATCTTTTGATCCCAAAATCATTATCTCTGTTTTATCTGAATTTAACAAAAGGACATTATTAGACATCCATACCTTGATGTCAGCAAGACAGCTTATCACATTTTTTATAGAAGAGACACCACCTGGTTTTAGAGACAGATATAGCTGGGTGTTATCAGCATACAGTGAAAGTTGACCCCATGTCTACAGACAATGTCATCCAAGGGCAGCATATATAACGAAAATAAAATTAGCCCAAGAACAGAACCCTGAAGAACGCCACATGTAACCTCAGATAGTAAGGAGATGTTATCCCCAATTTTAACATATTGATACCTATTTGAGAGATATGATTTAAACCAGGACAATACAGTGCCTGACCATCTCACAAGATGCTTGAGACGGTCAATGGTGTCAAAAGCTGCACTTCGATCTAAGAGAACAAGGACTGTAGGTGAACCCGTGTCTTCTATTTAAGTACAGCTGGTACATCAGTGTATGCAGTTGCATATCCTCCTGCAACATCCAGTGGATGTAAGAAATACCACATTGAACTTAGAGGTGAAGGTGGCTTTCAACTTCTGAGTTAAGAAGTTGCCTGAATGTAAGGACTGAAACAGAGATAAACTGATTCTAAACTGGAATACATTAGTGCAGAGAACTGATATGTTAGTACTGCACCAAGTTGTTCAAGGAAATGTAGCCTAGTGTTCAGAGCTGAGGACCTCAGAGAAAGGGATTACGCCTTGGAGCTTTGTAGACATACAGATAATTAACATATTACGTTACCTTTGTCTTATATTGTTTCTTTAGAAGAGATTTATGGTTTTTCTTTTCTTGTAAAAGCTAGGCACACAGCTCTGCAAATGTACCTCAATCCTGACCTGAACACCCTGTGCCATTAACTGGGTCACTTGTGGCAAATTACACCTGTGACTTCAACTAGGTTTGGCATTCAGAGTTGGGAGAAGAGGGGGGGGCAGTGTGGTCCAGTGGTTAAAGAAAAGGGCTTGTAACCAGGAGGTCCCCGGTTCAAATCCCACCTCAGCCACTGACTCATTGTGTGACCCTGAGCAAGTCACTTAACCTCTTTATGCTCCGCCTTTCGGGTGAGACGTAATTGTAAGTGACTCTGCAGCTGATGCATAGTTCACACACCCTAGTCTCTGTAAGTCACCTTGGATAAAGGCATCTGCTAAATAAAACAACACACACACCCAACATAAGACCAGCTGAACCTCCTTAATAAACTTCCCCCAGAATCAAGAATAGAACACAACTGGATTTTACCAAAATAGACAGAATGTTACCAGCCCAGCAACATGGCCGGTTCCAAACAGATTGACATATATACAGGGCTGTTCTAAAGAAACACAAGGCTTTGTAGCCATGACTTTTAAAAGGGAATTTAATGTCCTTATTTCTGAGAGTAAACTACAAAGACATTGCCACTTATAGTTAGAGCACATACAGTAGAGCCTGCTGTGACTTCAACTGAATTATAACATTTGATGTTACGTACTAGTGATACTGTTGCATTTAGTTCAATTGCCCCCATTAGACATTTAAAGAAATGTACAGTACTGTGCAAAAGTTTTAGGCAGGTGTGAAAAAATGCTGTAAAGTAAGAATGCTTTCAAAAATAGACATGTTAATAGAGGGGTTTCCAGATGTGCTGTCCAAGCTCTTTTGAAGAAGCACAAAGAAACGGGCAACGTTGAGGACCGTAGACGCAGTGGTCGGCCAAGGAAACTTACTACAGCAGATGAAAGACACATCATGCTTACTTCCCTTCGCAATCGTAAGATGTCCAGCAGTGCCATCAACTCAGAATTGGCAGAAAACAGTGGGACCCTGGTACACCCATCTACTTTCCGGAGAAGTCTGGTCAGAAGTGGCCTTCATGGAAGACTTGCAGCCAAAAAGCCATACCTCCGACGTGGAAATAAGGCCAAGCGACTCAACTATGCACGAAAACACAGGAACTGGGGTGCAGAAAAATGGCAGCAGGTGCTCTGGACTGATGAGTCAAAATTTGAAATATTTGGCTGTAGCAGAAGGCAGTTTGTTCGCCGAAGGGCTGGAGAGCGGTACACGAATGAGTGTCTGCAGGCAACAGTGAAGCATGGTGGAGGTTCCTTGCAAGTTTGGGGCTGCATTTCTGCAAATGGAGTTGGGGATTTGGTCAGAATTAATGGTCTCCTCAATGCTGAGAAGTACAGGCAGATACCTATCCATCATGCAATACCATCAGGGAGGCATCTGATTGGCCCTAAATTTATTCTGCAGCATGACAACGACCCCAAACATACAGCGAAAGTCATTAAGAACTATCTTCAGCGTAAAGAACAAGGAGTCCTGGAAGTGATGGTATGGCCCCCACAGAGCCCTGATCAACATCATCGAGTCTGTCTGGGATTACATGAAGAGAGAGAAGCAACTGAGGCTGCCTAAATCCACAGAAGAACTGTGGTTAGTTCTCCAAGATGTTTGGGCCAACCTACCTGCCGAGTTCCTTCAAAAACTGTGTGCAAGTGTACCTAGAAGAATTGATGCTGTTTTGAAGGCAAAGGGTGGTCACACCAAATATTGATTTGATGTAGATTTTTCTTCTGTTCACTCACTTTGCATTTAGTTAATTGATAAATATAAACTATTAACATGTCTATTTTTGAAAGCATTCTTACTTTACAGCATTTTTTCACACCTGCCTAAAACTTTTGCACAGTACTGTACATATTCCGTGAAGAGATGTACCAGGATGCAGCAGTTTGTCTAGTGTTCTAAATATTTGCATTTCATGAAAGTGAACAAAATGTTTAAAGGAGACCAGTAATCATATTATTAAAACTAATGATTTAAAAGAACATTGCTTGGCTCCCAGTAACACATTTGCCATTTTAGTAAATTACTCCATTAGATAAATTTTGAAACCCACAGGTGCCCTTGTAATGATGATGATGAATGTCAGCAAACATAGCAAGCAGATGATCAATCATGCAATGAACTTCAGACAAGTAGTATTATCAAACTTAACATTTATTCAAGGTCAATTTACAGTAGAAAACATTTTTCTACAATACCCAGAATGACCAAATTTCAAATAAATAGTAAACAATTTTCTAAACATCTCAACACACTGGATTTGTTCCCATTCCGTATTTAATCTGTCGTCCCCCCCCCCCCCCCTGTTAAAAAAAAAAAAAAAAAAAAAAAAGACCTCCACATCTGAAACTGCCAAAGAACAGCAGCAGAGCCAATCCGGCTACGACGTCACTCCACCTTGCTGTGAAGATGCCACATTTACATTCGTGAATGAGTTTTCCACCATTCAAAATATTGATTTCCTCAAACACATTACAGTTCTCAAGGAGTCCAATATATACACCTATGTGAAGGAAGGGGGAGCTCTACAACTCATCCTTCTCAGCCTGTTCCTCCTCGCCACCCTCTGGTGGTGGTCCTCCTGCACTGCCGTACAGTTTACTGACAATCGGCTGCACAATCTCCTCCAGTTCTTTCTTTTTAGCCTGGAAATCTTCGATTTCAGCATCCTGGTGGCTTTCGAGCCATTCGATCTTCTCCTCAACTGCTTTTTCAATGGCCTCCTTGTCTTCAGAGGACAGCTTGCCCCCCAGCTTCTCCTTGTCTCCGATTTGGTTCTTCAGAGAGTAGGCATAGCTCTCCAACTCGTTCCTGGCGTCTATGCGTTCCTTCAGCTTCTTATCCTCTTCAGCGAACCTCTCTGCATCGTTCACCATCCTCTCAATGTCTTCGGGGGTCAGGCGGTTCTGGTCGTTGGTGATAGTGATCTTGTTCTTGTTTCCGGTGCCCTTGTCCTCGGCCGTCACACGGAGGATGCCATTGACGTCGATTTCAAAGGTGACTTCGATTTGGGGGACACCACGAGGAGCAGGAGGGATGCCAGTCAGGTCAAATGTGCCCAGCAGATGGTTGTCTTTTGTCAGAGGTCGTTCACCTAAAAAGTGGCAGAAATGTCTTGGTTTCAGTTTACAATTTGATACATAATTTAACTGCTCCTCTTAAACTTCATATAAAATCATTCTTTGCAACTTGTAAATAAATAGTGTAGTGCATTTGGAAGTTTATATATATATATATATATATATATATATATGTGTGCTCTAAATCAAATAACAGACAGAAACATCAAATAACAGAGAAAAAGAGTCCCCTCACCTTCATAAACCTTGATGGTAACAGTGGGCTGGTTGTCGGATGCAGTGGAGAAGATCTGGGATTTCTTTGTTGGCACAACAGTGTTTCGTGGAATCAACTTTGTCATGACACCTCCAACAGTCTCAATACCAAGGGTCAGGGGGCACACATCAAGAAGAACCAAATCACCTGTTAAGACAGAGCTCATTAGCTACCTGTGTAAATCTATCACCTCTACTTGAATTAAACATTCCAGATCAGGATTATTGTCCCAATACACCTACCAGTATCCTCTTCCCCAGACAGCACCCCAGCCTGCACAGCAGCACCATAAGCCACAGCCTCGTCAGGGTTGATGCCACGGGAAGGCTCCTTGCCATTGAAGAGTTCCTTCACCAGCTGCTGAATCTTGGGGATTCGAGTGGAGCCACCGACCAGGACAATTTCATCAATGTCAGCTTTCTTCAAGTCCGAGTCCTCCAGGACTTTCTGGACTGGCTTCATGGTTGATCGGAAGAGATCCTATGAAGGTAAGATGACAGGCATTAGAATGCAATTCTGTCATTGTACTTGTGGGAATGATTGCCTGACCATGCCAATCTTCTCTATTGGTTATCCCCAAATGCATCTTTATATAACTCCTGTATGGAAGAAAGACATGTCTATATCCTCCCTCAATGATTAATGACCTTGATTTAACTACCAGTTTTAGATGGCCCTGGTTATAACCATGTTTCACAGTTAAGTTTTAACAGTCCATGTTAATCCACTTACCATGTTGAGCTCCTCAAACTTCGCCCTGGTAAGAGTTTCAGAGAAATCTTCTCCCTCAAAGAAAGACTCAATCTCAATTCTGGCCTGGTGTTGGGCAGACAGAGCCCGCTTGGCCTTCTCCACTTCACGACGCAGCTTCTGCACGGCACGGTTGTCTTTCCGCACGTCTTTGCCGGTCTTCTTCTTGTAAAGCTTGATGAAGTGCTCCATGACACGCTGGTCAAAGTCTTCGCCTCCCAGATGAGTATCTCCGTTGGTAGCCACTACTTCAAAGACACCGTTGTCAATGGTGAGCAGAGAAACATCAAAAGTCCCCCCGCCTAGATCAAACACAAGGATGTTCTTCTCGCCGTCCTTCTTATCCAAGCCATAGGCAATAGCAGCAGCAGTTCTGTATCGAAAGAGAAGAGTCAATGAAAACCCAACTTAAATGACCATTTAAAAAAATTACGTGAAGCTATATTAATGAACAGTGCGGATTGTAGTATAAATATCCATATACAAGTATGTCACACCAAGCTAGTTCTTGTAGACTACTCAATTCTGATGGATAGGGCCATTTGAGATTAGGATGTCAAATTAACAAAACCCATGTATACCAAGCAACAAGTTCATGGACTATACAGAGCTAAGGAAAGCTGTCATTTGACATTCTGACATTTAGGCCTTCATCCAAAACTTGCAGTAGAAGATTAAATAAAATTAAAATAAAGAAAAAAAAGCCACCACACACTTACGGCTCATTGATAATCCTCATCACATTCAGTCCAGCAATGACTCCAGCATCCTTTGTGGCCTGACGCTGGGCGTCATTGAAGTAGGCTGGCACAGTAACCACAGCATGAGTAACCTATTGAAGACAGAAAGTAATGGAAAAGCAAAAGTTAACACAGAAATCGTAACATTCCAATACGTCAAATGATATGTGATGCAATATGTTAAACTACCTTTTTGCCCAGGTATGCTTCAGCGGTTTCCTTCATCTTTGTGAGCACCATGGCAGAAATTTCTTCAGGAGCAAAGGTTTTGGTTTGACCTCCAATATCAACCTGAATATGAGGCTTGCTCTTCTTCTCAACAACCTGAAAAGAAATAGTAATTAGATTAATAGGAGGGAAGAAACAATGCCCCCCCCCCCCAACTTTTAGCTGAAAGTAAAATTCACCATTAATTCCTGGTTTTTAACCACCCAGCTGCTTATCCCGCAATTTCCACGTGGAGTGCAAGCGAGTTTGTCACTCCCGTGAGACTAGTGTGCAGGCGCTATATGTGCATCTGCAAGTTTAACACATCTTTTTAAAAGTGCTTCAATGAAAAATAAGAACACTAACGTAAAATTGTATGCAGTTTTGTTTCGCTGGCAGATGGCAGCAGTCCCTAAGAAATGTGCTTGACAGACCAGGTCATCCACAGCTGAGAGTGAAAAATGGATGCCTGTGTATCTACAGAGAATACAATCTTTATTTGTTGGTTACAAGTTGTAAGGAAGCCTTATCAGGATTAGTACTGGTCAAAACAACCTATTTATTGTACCTACAGGTCACAGATAATAATGCATAATAACAGCGCTATACACCTGTGCCTGAAACTGGAGAAAACACTGTATATGACGTGATTGAAAATTTGCGATGCAAGTTTTCTGGTGTATGTGCTTGATAAAGACGTTCGCATCGATGAGGGTTTGACGTCCATCCGCTTTGCAATCTGACAAAAAATAACTTCTAAAAAGTGATATGCCTGCACAAGTATTAAATTATGTTATTATAATGCTGCCATTGTAAAAAAATGATGCTATTTATACGTATTTATAATGCTGCCATTAGAAAAAAAAAAGTTATGTTGTGATCTATAGTATAATGCTACAATTGTAAACATTGTTATTTAAGGTCTATTGGAATACTGTATTTCCCTTTCATAATCACAATAAAAAAGTGTGTATTAAATAGCAAATTGTTTTGAAAACTGTCCAAATTGCTTAGAGGGTTAAGAATGAAATCTGCAAAAAAAAAACCCATGAACATGGAGACTGCCGAAATAAATGGCCAGCTGGGTGGTTAAGGATGTGCAAATAACGCATAAGGGGAAATATCACATCTCACGTAAATAGAAAAAACTGTGTAGAAGTAGTTGCTCTGTGCATTAGATTCAGACAATTGCTTGCATCATCGATAATGAAGACTCAGATGATGAAGACGTGCAGTATGGCGGTTTCAAATCACATGGTACGCAGACGGATTACCCTTTCCTGTTACGCTACAATCCCTATTTTTTTGACACTGCAAGAACTTGTAACTCAGGCATTTCTTTGTACTGAACATTTAACACTACAGTGCTACTTTGGTTGCTATGTTGATTTATTTTTTGTGTTGTGTTTTCGTACTGGACATGAACATTTCTTTCTTAAGACTATGTAAAGCCATTTATTTTAGTGGGCCAAAAATGTCACATTTATTTTTTATTCTAGCGTTTTTCACCTACAAATGTGTTTTTCATGATGTTCTTTTGCACTGCACATTGTAGCATGTTGTGAAAATATCTGAAGTGACAAAACAATTCAGCACCTTTGAAATATTTCACCAGTCAATAAATGTTAACTGCACTTCTTGATTCTTTAGCGTGACTGTGCTGAGCTCTACCTTTGAATTTTAAGCCTGCTTAATTGTAAACGTAATCTACCCAACATTAATAATGCCGGTAATTTCGCCCCTGTCCGAGTCTCAAATGTACACACTAGCCTAGATGTTTAAAGTTAACTGTAAATGCAATCCAACTACCTTAAAAGGGAAGTATTTAATATCCTGTTGAACAGTGGGGTCAGTCCACGTACGACCAATCAGACGTTTTGCATCAAAGACTGTGTTCTCTGGGTTGGAGGTCAGCTGGTTTTTAGCAGCATCACCGATCAAACGTTCTCCCTCAACAGTGAAGGCCACATAAGATGGAGTGATACGGTTACCCTGATCGTTAGCAATGATTTCCACACGTCCATTCTTGAAGACCCCAACACTGTAAAAACACCAATTAAAATACTGTCAACACAGTTATTTAGTATTCCATAACATTACCAGCCTTATGCTTAGTGTTCATTCATAGGTCTGATCAATGAATAGTGTTAAATAGCAAGTGTAATAGACCACTTCAATTGGAGCCACAAAGACAAGTATTATCAGCCAGACTTACCAAGAATAAGTGGTACCCAGGTCAATGCCAACCACAGTACCGACACTCTCCTTCTTGTCATCTTCATCAGCAAAGACACTGCTGATGGCCAGCAGAACAAGAAAGCACAGCTTCATGTTGACTAGTGTAGTTCACAAGGCGCTGCTCAATTAAAATGCTGTTGGACAAGACAGTTCATTTTTAAAACAAAACTGCAACAATACTATGTACCCACAACTTTACTGTTAAGTTTGCTGTATACTGTAAATAAAACATGCCAATGTATCTGCATTTACACTTAACTTTAGACTTAAGGTACACAAGTTATATGAATGTAGCAGGGCAATAGCCTACAATGAAAGTATGAATGTTTCAAAATATACATTTAAAAAAACAGTATATTCAAAATCATGGCTTCCTTTACTAAAATCCATGTACTTTCCTAGCTTCTCCAGATATTATACCAATTTAATATTTGTCAGTTATTTAAAATACACAGCATTAAACACGTTTTTGTTAGTGCAACTGATGCGGCCTTAATGTACTGCAACTTGGGCGGTCACTGAATTCAACAGCCATTAATGCAGCAAACCTTTTATGCATGGAAGTATTGCCTTTTAGTACCACTAGGTGGCACTGACCACGCGATAAAAGGCCATTTGTTCAAACTCATTTAAATTCATTTGTTCAATGTATTTTATTTTCACATCACGGTATTGAGATTTGCGTTTCTTAATTTAGGGAGTAAATTATGATTGGACCTAAAACGGAATCAAGCTGTTAAGAGCTCGTTGAGATGGGAGCTGGGAGCACTCTGCCAGGGCTCAAGTGCAATGTCAATTTCAACGCTACTGACGTGTTGTGTATCAACTATAACACCGTGTAGAAAAGCCACTAGCCATCACACAAGCGATACCTAAACACAAATGAAACCCTTGATCACCGAGAACGTCGGACAACAAATATAACAATCATGACATTCAGAAACAAATTCTGCGACAACTCTGTAAATACTACAATGTACATAGTAAGTCATGAATGTGGTAGATTCAACGCGGATTCAACGTATATACATTTGTGTGTGTGCGCCAACAATTACAAATTGTGGTATTAAAAAACAAACACTTAATAGAATTACAGTCGGAGTACGGTAGGCCTAAAAAAAAAAAAAGAAAAGAAAAAACACAGCGCAGCCGACAGCTAAAAAAAAAATTAAAAACCTGATGACCAAGTCTTGTGTTTTGTTTTATAAAAAATAAATTATTCTACAAAAATCTGCAGACAAAAACCCTCGGCCAGCACAAAACAGTTGTTCCGTGCACGCACGCTTGCTTACCGCCGGTAATGTTGAAGGTGCGCACGATGATGGCAGAGCCACACAAGAGTGGAAGCGCATCTATACTATCAAGCTATTTAATACATACTCACAAACTAGACATAATACCGCACATGTGTAATAATAAACATTATCAATTCAATAACGCTTCGTAATCTTCCTTCTAATTCCATACAGATAGTATATCTGCGTTGTTCCACACAGCACATCATATGTATTGTTTTTTTTTTAATAAAGACACATAAAGTAGGCCTAAATCGCTGACTGAAATGTAACATTTTTCTAAAGATGTATTTTTTACCAATATCAGCGTACAATATTGCCGGTAACCTACACAACAATTATTTACATATTTTACATTTAAATTTATTTATATATATATATATATATATATATAAACAGGCACTTTGAGGGAAAGAAAAAAAACCTACATACCTCTACTGTAATAAATTCGGAATTAAATGCGCTTTTCAGCTCTTTTTTAATAACAATCCAACAATCCTTCCTCTGCTTTGCTAATTTCAAGTCTGATGTCTTGCAGTTCTGATCTGTCTCTATATAACCCTTCCCCGCTTCCCCATCGTGGAGGGTAGCGATTGGCCGGTAAGCAACTCGTTGGAACGAGATGATTGGCTGGGAGTGGCACGCTGGCTGCTCTGGATTCGGACACGTACGGGGCTTCATGACGTTTTGATAGTCATGGTACTTATTTTACTCATTGGCTAGACAAAGGGTATTTCGACCCAATCATATGAAAGCCGGTGTCCAAGATCTTATTGTGATTGGCAGCCAAGACTGCCGGTCTAATCTTTAATGTCATTTTTCTGAATTTGCCTCGTTTTGTATGATTTCTGGAAGTTTCATAATCTAATCCAATTCAAAAGTAATAAGCCTTATGCTATTTAGGAAGCAGTATATTATTATTATTATTATTATTTGTTTATTTAGCAGACGCATTTATCCAAGGCGACTTACAGAGACTATGATGTGTGAACTATGCATCAGTTGCAGAGTCACTTAGGATTACGTCTCACCCGAAAGACGGAGCACAAGGAGGTTAAGTGACTTGCTCAGGGTCACACAATGAGTCAGTGGCTGAGAGGGGATTTGAACCAGGGACCTCCTAGTTACAAGCCATTTTCTTTAACCACTGGACCACACAGCCTCCTGTATTTGATTATGTTCCTGTGAGTGTGGATAGTTATTGAGTGTATTCAGCTTTTATTAAGCCCAGTTTTTGTACATGCCTTTATCTTTTCAGTCTTAATTTATACAGTGTTGTTTCAATTATATTGTACTGATAATGTAGTAAAAAAATAAATACATAAATAAAATAAGAAAACACCATTTTAACTCAGTATTTGACTTCTCATGAGTTCCACCAGGCATTCATTTTTTGAGACCCAGGGCAGACAATACAGCACTCATACATCAAACTAGGGCAGCAGTGTGGAGTAGTGGTTAGGGCTCTGGACTCTTGACCGGAGGGGCGTGGGTTCAATCCCAGGTGGGGGACACTGTGCTGGACCCCTGAGCAAGGTACTTTACCTAGATTGCTCCAGTAAAAACCCAACTGTATAAATAAGAACATAAGAAAGTTTACAAATGAGAGGAGGCCATTCAGCCCAGCTTGGTTGTTAGTAGCTTATTGATCCCAAAATCTCATCAAGCAGCTTCTTGAAGGATCCCAGGGTGTTAGCTTCAACATCATTACTGGGGAGTTGGTTCCAGACCCTTGTAATTCTCTGTGTAAAAAAGTGCCTCCTATTTTCTGTTCTGAATGCTCCTTTATCTAATCTCCATTTGTGACCCCTGGTCCTTGTTTCTTTTTTCAGGTCAAAGAAGTCCCCTGGGTTGACATTGTCTATACCTTTTAGGATTTTGAATGTTTGAATCAGATCACCGCGTAGTCTTCTTTGTTCAAGACTGAATAGATTCAATAAGCTACTAACAACCAAACGAGGAAGATGGGCCGAATGTTCTAGTCTTAACTGAGTTAGTTAAAACATTTAATCAATTAGAAATCACTACTTATCAATGTAGCTATTTGTAACAGGGGAGAGCTGTGCTGACTGTCTGGTGTGTTCGTGGTTCTGCAGGAAGAGGGCAGCAGTCTCACAGGATCCTCCTGTCAGTCATGGCGATGACACGGAGAGGTGGGGAAGAGGTTGTGTTGGCGTTCCCTCTCTCTGAGTGGCTGAGAGGCGGGCCTTGAGGGATTGCTCGGCCCACAAGAACTGCTCTTGGTTGTGCATTCGGGTGGCCGGAAAGAGGATACCCAGTGACGCTTGCGGAAGATGTCAGTATAAACAAACACCGGACAAGCACGGCTGAGTGAGACAGCCTGCCTTAAAAGAAATTAAAAAGTAAAAGAAATAATTACGTACCCAAGGGAACTTGTGCAGTTGTACGGGGAACTCTGGCCACCCCAGTGTATAGGAATTAACTGAGCATAGGTCGGAGGCTCGTACTGACCGGCTTAGCGGCAGTGGAGGCACTCCGTAAGCAGCACTTTTGTAGTTTTATTACTGTGCTTTATTTTCCCTTTTTCTTTCGCCTTTTGTTTTCTTTATTATTTTTGAGCACTTGTATGTGCACTGGACTGTATACCAGCACTTGTAAACCCATGGTCCTGTTTACTGTTGCCAGTATTCAGGCCACGGACAACAGCGCCCTCTTCGGGTAAAAATAAATCAGTGCGCCTGAGCGGCGTTACTATAAAACTTCTGTCTCCCGTGTGTGTCAGTGAATTGCCCACCACCCTTCCACGCTATATTATAAAACCATCAGCTGTAAAATAACTGAAGCAAAGCCGTTTGTGCACTTAGCAGAGCATGGTCAAAACAAAGAAGTTGAATCGGGATGTGAGAAAAACACTTGTTACATTAACTATTACAGCAGGGAAATTGGTAAAGAGAGCTGTGGGGAAAAAAATTGAAAAAAAAAAAAAAACACACAATAAATCAAGAAGTATTTGAAGACTAGTTCAACTGAAACTATAGAAAGAAGTGGACGTCCCAGGAAAATTACGACTGTATAGCATGTAGGAGAATTCTTCGAGCAGTTTGCAAAAATCCAGCATTAACAGCCAAGGATTTAAAGAAGCATCTGGCATAGCAGTGCATGAAATAACTGTACAAAAATCATCTAAACCCCAAAGGCTTATACATAGACCTTGATGTTAACCACATCTGACATCAATTCAATAAAATAAACGCCTTCAATGATCTATTAGTTAAGGGTGTCGAAACTATTGTCTGCAACTGCTTCTCTGCATCAGGGCCTGGAAAGCTCGTGAAGATAGAGGGCAAAATGGATGCAGCAAAGTACAGAGAAATCCTGGAGGAAAACCTGCTGAAGTCTGCAAGAGACCTGGGACTTGGGAGAAGATTCATCTTCCAGCAGGACAATGATCCCAAACATACAGCCAAAGCCACACCGGAGTGGCTTAAAAACAAAAAGGTCAATGTCCTGGAGTGGCCCAGTCAAAGCCCAGACCTCAATCCAATTGAGAATATGTGGAAAGAGATGAAAATTGCTGTTCACCAAAGGTCCCCATCCAACTTGACAGAGCTCGAGCAATTTTGCAAAGAAGAAGGGGAAAAAATTGCAGTGTCCAGATGTGCAAAGCTGGTAGAGACTTATCCAAATAGACTCATGGCTGTAATTGTTGCCAAAGGTGCCTCTACCAAATATTGACTCAAGGGGGTGAATACTTATGCAATCAATTGTTTTCTGTTTTGTATTTGTAATTAATTTAGAACAATTTGTAGATTTTATTTTTCACTTTGACATGGACTTTTTTGTGTTGATCAGTGGCAAAAACTCGTAATTAAATCCATTTTGATTCCATGTTGTAACACAATAAAATGTGGAAAAGTCCAAGGGGGGTGAATACTTTTGAGAGCCACTGTACGTTTCTTCTATGTACAATGTTTAACTGTACCATAAGCGTCAGTGAACACTAGTTCATGTATTTTATATTTACTGCAAAGGCTTGTATATCTCCCTTTTCAATTTACCGTGGGATGATCTTTTGTAAGTTTGACAACTCCTGAATTCATCTTTTTATTTATATACAGTAGGTGCTGCTTGGTAGCCATTGAAGTTGTCATTATTTGAAAGTTGTTCATTATACAGAGTCGCTACAGGAACGCTCGATTCCCATAATGCACCGCTTCGACAGAGTCGGGAGAAAAGGGGGCGATTACTATTTTGTCTATATAGAAGATCTTTGGTATTGAGCCATAATTATAATAAAAGCTAACATAAGTTACAGATTTCGTTTTAATATTTGTAAAATACCGCATATTTGTAATAATTGATGTATTGATTTACCCCCCGTTTCAATTATTAACTACCCCCTTGTAATACAAAATAAGTAGATAATCAACGGCAAACTGGGAAAGACCAAATATAACAAAAAGGGGACAATTTAAATATAAATAAGTAGTACGTGCTTAGAAATCATTTATTTGTATATTATTACCTAAATGGTAATCTAGATTATTGCCAAGGAACACTGTTAAATAAAACTATCTTTTTATTTTAAGGATTACATGTTACCCCTTCTCTTCTGTCTGTTGCTCCAGTGGTGCGGTCTATTTTGACTGGAAACGAGCGCGATCTGGGACTGGAAAGTGGGAGGAAGTCCGGTAATATTACATACTATTTGGCTGTTTATTTGTTTTCTGACATGTTTGAAGTAGATATCTGGCACTGAGCAAACAATTATTACTATTTACTATGCAAATGATAAAAGAATGCCTGAAGGTTTCAGTAGTGTTGTTATAAAAACATAAGAAAGTTTACAAACGAGAGGAGGCCATTCGGCCCATCTTGCTCATTTGGTTGTTAGTAGCTTATTGATCCCAGAATCTCATCAAGCAGCTTCTTGAAGGATCCCAGGGTGTCAGCTTCAACAACATTATTGGGGAGTTGGTGCCAGACCCTCACGATTCTCTAAGTGTACGTGAGATAAAGCAATTTGTTACTTGTCGTTACATTATGTTTAAAGGCAATACATCATTTTTGTAAAATGTTGTTGATATAAGGTAAACATCTTGCATGTTTTAGGTAGTGTAAGCAGATAGGAATGTCAACAGTTTCTGTTGCGCGGAAGGCTTTAAGTTATATTTCCTGCATAATTGGAGCTGCAGGTAGAATAGAACTGTACTTTTATTCCACCGCTGACCCCACTTTTGTGGTCTTTTGATATGACACATATGAACTGTGCAAACAGTTGAATGTGTTTTGACTGTTCCTCGAGACAAACCTAATTATGTTTTTAACATGCTCTTTGGACACTGGGAAGACAGCAGCCATTAAAACGGTGGTGTGTGTTTTTATACTGTTTGATGTCTGAAGTGCATTTCCTTTGTAATGATGCTACAGTAAACCACGGCAAAGAATAGCGTAAGTAATCACATGGGCAAAATACAACGAACCGCTGATGCATGTGCATATCACAAAGTAATGCAAAATTCAGCGGGGTGCAAAATTCGGCGCTACAAGAAATTGTTACTTTCAAAACATTGGGTGCTGTTTGTTTTTTTTATTGACCACATGGACACTATTTTCAAATCAAATAAGACTTCAGTGTGCTATTCCAGTAAGCCTTATGAAAATGAAACTCATAGTCTTCATCAGTCCATATTACAATTAGCATTACAATTAGAATTCCCAATTACATGGAGTGGGAGATTGTCATAACCACAAAGATCATGTTTTGTGACCACATGAATTCATCGTGGTAGCTTTCAATTCTAGTTTCCAGAACTTCCTGGACAGTGCTTTTTCAGCATGCACTTTAACCCACTTCACTTCACTACACTGTGCTGAAACTGCATTTTCCCATTTCCCATCGATACCATTCTACATGAGTTTTGAACTATTGCATGCCAGCAACCATAGGGATGGAATGGCCCTAAATGGTCCATAGACTACTTGAAGACTTTGCGTGCTGTACTGTTGGATTTTGCTTTACATTCCCAGTTAAATATCTCTGTTTTTACAATATCTCACATTTGTGTTTGCATCCACTCCAGGATTTTGAAGACTTGTCTCTGGATGTCTGCCCGGATGTCTGTGTGTCCGGACCCTGCCTCTGTTCCCTCGCTGGTCAGGGGAGATGGCCTGCATGAGCAAGGTGGGGAACCTCTCCCTGCTCTCAAGCCTGGCTCTTACATCTTCTCATGCAAACTTTGGGTCCCTACTAAGCTGGACATGCTCAATTGCAATTAATCTATCTTGGCTTGTAAAATGCCTGCTAGTTATTTTACAGGAAAAAAATTCTAAACAAAATTTACAGTTTCTGAGTTTTTCTATTTGTTAACTTAATTTGTTAACTTACGGAGTACAGAGAGTGCAGAAATGAAAGTTGCATCTCTTATGTTTTTTCATATTTCTAGGAACAAACCCAATCTGTCTAATGATGAATGATTGACAATCCAGAGGTTGAAAAGGAACATACCTCTAGTTAGTAATCCTGGTAAATAACGATCTAATCAAGGACAACAGAGAGTTATAGAGATCACGCATAATAAGGTATTAAACAAGAAATTCAAAAGAAAATATTGATACTCCTTTGGTGGTTATAATACAGTACAGAAGAGACGTCTCACAGTACTACTCACAGGATTCTACTAGGCTAAAACATGTTTGTTCAGCAGCCTTGGTTTGGATCACCTTTCCTTCTCCCGTGCTGGGGATGCATATCCAAGCCGGGGGATAGTTCAGGCTGGTGTGTGTGTACATACGTCACACTTTAGAGTTTTAATGACTGGGACTGGTCTCTACTCCCACAGTGTTGACGTCTTTACCCATGTGTCAGTTGAGTGAAGATGACCTTTCCCAGAATCCTCAGTTCTCCAAACTGCTGTCTGCACTCTGTCAACACATGGATGAAACCGGACTGACCATACAACTGAAGAAAAAACTACAGAAGGTAAGAGCTGTACACGAGCAGAACAGGTTGAAACGACAGAGTGATACCCTGTGGTGCAGGTACACGAGAGGATGTTCCCAAACACCTGCTGGAATAGTTACTGTATGTGATGAAACTGCATGGGCATTGGTTTCAGTGATGCCACATACTATAAATGTAGGTAAGCAACAGAATGCTATTTCTTATTTATTGTTTTGTATCAGGTCACAGGAAGACATTACAAATAAAACAATACCATCCGAACCAATACAATGTAGATGGACAAATAAGGACTGTTAAAATGATGAAAAGCTTGATCTTTATCATGACAAGGTGGTTTCTGGTTTGAAGCTGTATTGATTTTGTTTCTAGTGTTTTAAAAAAAAAAAAAAAAAAAATGACGTTAATGATAATTACACTGAACAAAAATATAAATGCAACATGTAAAGTGTTGGTCCCATGTTTCGTGAGTTGAAATAAAAGATCCCAGAAATTTTCCATACGCACAAAAAGCTTATTTCTCTCAAATTTTGTGCACACATTTGTTTACATCCCTGTTAGTGAGCATTTCTCCTTTGCCAAGATAATCCATCCACCTGACAGGTGTGGCATATCAAGAAGCTGATTAAACAGCATGATCATTACACAGGTGCACCTTGTGCTGGGGACAATAAAAGGCCACTAACAAATGCGCAGTTTTGTCACACAACACAATGCCACAGATGTCTCAAGTTTTGAGGGAGCGTGCAATTGGCATGCTGACTGCAGGAATGTCCACCAGAGCTGTTGCCAGAGAATTGAATGTTCATTTCTCTACCATAAGCCGCCTCCAACGTCGTTTTAGAGAATTTGGCAGTACGTCAAACCGGCCTCAACCGCAGACCACGTGTAACCACGCCAGCCCAGGACCTCCACATCCGGCTTCTTCACCTGCGGAATCGTCCAGCCACTCGGACAGCTGATGAAACTGTGGGTTTGCACAACCGAAGAATTTCTGCACAAACTCTCAGAAACCGTCTTGGGGAAGCTCATCTGCGTGCTCGTCGTCCTCACCAGGGTCTTGACCTGACTGCAGTTAGGCGTCGTAACCGACTTCAGTGGGCAAATGCTCACCTTCGATGGCCACTGGCACGCTGGAGAAGTGTGCTCTTCACGGATGAATCCCGGTTTCAACTGTACCGGGCAGATGGCAGACAGCGTGTATGGCGTTGTGTGGGCGAGCGGTTTGCTGATATCAACGTTGTGAACAGAGTGCCCCATGGTGGCGGTGGGGTTATGGTATGGGCAGACATAAGCTACGGACAACGTACACAATTGCATTTTATCGATGGCAATTTGAATGCACACAGGTACCGTGACGAGATCCTGAGGCCCATTGTCGTGTCATTCATCCGCCGCCATCACCTCATGTTTCAGCATGATAATGCACGGCCCCATATCGTGAGGATCTGTACACAATTCCTGGAAGCTGAAAATGTCCCAGTTCTTCCATGGCCTGCATACTCACCAGACATGTAACCCATTGAGCATGTTTGGGATGCTCTGGATCGACGTGTACGACAGCGTGTTCCAGTTCCTGCCAATATCCAGCAACTTCGCACAGCCATTGAAGAGGAGTGAGACAACATTCCACAGGCCACAATCAACAGCCTGATCAACTCTATGCGAAGGAGATGTGTCGCTCTGCATGAGGCAAATGGGGGTCACACCAGATACTGACTGGTTTTCTGATCCACGCTCCTACCTTTTTTTTTTTTTTTTTTTTAAGGTATCTGTGACCAACAGATGCATATCTGTATTCCCAGTCATGTGAAATCCATAGATTAGGGCCTAATGAATTTATTTCAATTGACTTATTTCCTTATATGAACTGTAACTCAGTAAAATCTTTGCAATTGTTGCATGTTGCGTTTATATTTTTGTTCAGTGTAGCTATTTAAATTATTGAGTGAAATGTTCTATTGGTCTTGAATTTTTTTTTTTATTGTCCTGGTTGAAAGAAATTTAAACTGAATTTATTTGCAGGCTGAGCGGGAGGTTCAGTTACAGAAGCTGTCCTGGCTGAGATCAGAGAGTTTGTTTCGTTTAATTCAGGAGATGATTCAAGAATATCACATCAGAAAACAGGATTCACAACTGTTGCACGAGGATTGTAAGGTACAGGAAAAACAAAGGGCTAGGGTTCTGAAGCCATCCCAGTTTTCTCGCAGGAACTTCGTAAAACTCTGACTGACTGCTTATGTGGCTTCTTTCTGTCCATGTTTATTGTCTACACTAGTAGTGGTGCTATAATATAATATTCACTTTTATGACTAGCCAGGAAAACAGGCTAAAACCTTTTCACAAAAATTCACTGTAAAGAAAGAACCAATCAGCATTTATTCGAGCCCTCAAACTGCCAGGGCCAATCAAGAGGGGAATTTTATAGAAGGTTTTAGCCCAGAATCTGGCCGACTTTGTAACTTGACGAGGGGGGTGGACACAGTTTTTTCTTCTTTATTATTTTTGGGTATGTTTGATACCCCCGTATAATTTATCTTGGCAGCTGCCGGTTACATTTGAGACTAAATGTTACACAAAGGTCACAGATGACCTGTACAACATGTAGCACTTTTCTCACGTGTGTGACGTGTGCGTTAAAAAAATCACACTCGAATAGTACACACGGCTATTTAGATTGTCATCTGAAAGTCAGTTTTTTTTTTAAAGTTAGTTTATGCTAAGCTTCATGTTATTTCTGCCAAAGGGTTAAAAGTTACTAATTATTGGAAACACAGAATTAATTGTTTTACACTTGATAAAAATAATGAATCTCTCTCTCTGTGTCTTTTTTAGTTCTATGAGACTCTTGAACAGTGCTTACTGGTGACACAGTGCGTGAGGGAACTGGATCCCAGTTCAACCACAGCGGAAGACAAACCACAGCTTCTGGGCCTCAGCAAGCAGAATGTTCTCGATCGCATGCCACCTGATCAGGTAGGGACACAAACACAATTTTTAAAAAATTGTGATTTTTTTTGAACAAGAAAACCACAAATCATGTTTTTTTAAATCCAGAACTTCAAACACTGATGTAAAATGTTTACATATTGTTTTAATAACTAGTAAGTTTTACCCGAAGAGAGAACGTTGTCAAATATTTTGCTGATGTGTAAATTTAATTGCCACTGAGCAATTAAAGTTTTCTTGCAAAGTGGCTAACTGGCATTATAATAATTACTCTGTACTGTATATTGAAAAATCAAGTTATTTTTTTGTGAACAGGATGCCAAGCGAATGAGGCAACGATTGGTGAGAGAGTTTGAAGACAGGTTGAAGAGGAAATGTTTTACCATCCTCTCATACTACCAGCCAGACTGGGGTAATTGCACCATTTGTGCAGTAATAAGAAGAATACAACTTTTACATAGCCCCTTGTATCACTAGTGATCTGAAAGCACTTTACAATAAAAACATTAAATGAATAAAACAATAGGAAACCATCAAAACCCAAAAGCCCAATCTCGCCCTGCCCAGTCATCATAACCCCATCCCGAGACATCAAAGCCACAAGGCCTAGACCAGTGGTGTGCTGGGAAATAAAAAAGTGGGTAAACGCCCCTGTTTGGTGGAGTTGAACAGATAAACATGAACACATACATTGTAATTGGCTCTCAGCCTACCAGAGCCCCCCTATACAGTTATTTCCCTCTCAAGTGCTGTTCATGTGTGAACAGTCACAGACCCGACAGTGCGCTTCACGTGAGCAGTTCTGTGAGTGTCCTTTCACGGGCTAGGATGAAGGCTACTAGCACTGCCCTGCAGGTCCAGTGTGCATAACAACAGAACATGAACAACCAATCACAGAACACACACACACACAAACAGAACACACAGTCCAGTGGCCACACCCCCTACTCCCGTCACAGTTCTGACTGAGAGCTCTCAGCTGTCAATCTCGAGCACAGCAACACAACACAGACAACGTTAAAATGCATTGTCTTTAACCCAGGAAACGCACCAGGGGTCACAAATGGAGATTAGATAAAGGGGCATTCAGAACAGAAAATAGGAGGCACTTTTTACACAGAATTGTGAGGGTCTGAAACCAACTCCCCAGTCATGTTGTTGAAGCTGACACCCTGGGATCCTTCAAGAAGCTGCTTGATGAGATTATGGGATCAATAAGCTACTAACAACCAAACGAGCAAGATGGGCAGATTGGCCTCCTCTCGTTTGTAAACTTTCTTATGTTCTTATATTGCCCAAATGAAGTGTTTTTTTTCAATTTCAATTTCTTTTTAAAATGAATTCCCAATTCCAATTCCCATTCCCTTTTAAGCAATTCCAAGGCCTAGAGGCCTTGGAATTGGAATTGATTAAAATGGAATGGGAATTGGAATTGATTTTGAAATGGAATTGGAATTGATTTTGAAATGAAATTAGAAATGGAATTGGAATTGTCCCCATACCTGATTGCAAGCTTGAATGTCTGAAAAGGAACTATGTGTACATAGGATGTGATCCTGTTCAATCATACACATGTGTTTGTTTTGATACTCAAGTAAAAATAAAGTGTGCAACCACTAACACACGTTCACCTTGAGAACCACATCTTTGTTCCAATGAAGTTGTGCTTTTATCTTTCCACCACCAGAGGGAGAAAGCGAGGGTCTGAAGACCTTGAAGCTCTCAAGACTGCCAGAGAGCCTGGAGAATGAGACCAAGAGACTAGAGAGCCAGCGAGCGAAAGAAAGAGAGAGTGCCATTCTGCTGCACAGGCAGACTCACTGCTACCTCAGTGTGAGCTCCAGTTGGTTGTATAGAGTCTTAAAGGAGTTACATTTTCATACTTGTTATTAGCTTTAGTTTTAAATTATTACTAGTCACCCTTTTATTGTGCTAAGAATCTTTTGGTCTTTGCAAATATTTCAGATACAGCGTAGTAGACAAACAGCTGCATCTTGATACCCATGCTTTAAGTGACACGGTCTGATTGCAGCTTGCGAGTTTAAGCTACACATGAAGTGATTTGGTACCAGGAAGTTACTGCAACTTGTCATCTATTGTGTTGTCTTTGAAATATCTGCATATTCCAAATAAAAATATAAAATACAAGCAAAGAATCAAAGGTGCTTCAACTGAGCAAAATAGGGACCAGTTATAATATTGTAGTTCTAATAAGAGGAAATGGAATTTAAAATTGTTGTGTTCCACAGTTGTCCAGTTGTACACTACAGTATATATTCACTGCATTGTTTCATAGTTTAGCCTTCAGTGCACTCTGCTTTGTCAGAAGGGGGTGAGATAGTTTTGGGCAGAGTTGATTGTAAATTATGTGATGGTATTGAGGAGATTTCCTGTATCTCCATTTACGATTGTATTTGTAAGAACATGTAAGGCTGTGATGTAGATTTCTTACCATCCCTGTATCTCTCTCTCTCCCTGCAGGAGCTACTGGGCTGTATACAGATCTTGCAGTCGCTCATCCTGGATCACCGACTGAGGGCTCAGAATGATCTTGATCGAAAGAAAACCCAGTACATGGAGGCCAAGTGTCAGATCATCATTCTGAAGATCAGGTCAGACAGCCATAAGACTGCTCTTTCCATCAAAATACATATTGGCAAATTACCTTGGGAGCGATGTGTACAGGCTCTTAATTGTATACCAAGCATGGCTAACTCTTTCCTTTTTTTCTGCAGGATGGAGATGTTGCAGGTTCAGTTAGACACCTACACACCCAAGAAGATAGCTGTGCATCGCACAATCAGGTTAGTGAGAGAGGATAGTTCCAGTATTGTTCTTAGGCAAGTAAGCAAAAACTCACTAGAATATGTATGAACCTGCATAGCAACCTACACCACAGTTCTCTTGCCTCATGCTGTAATTAGTATGTTTTTTAAGTCGGTCAGTTGTGAGTTAAGAGTGAGTTAAAAGTGGTTGATCCACTTTTCAAATGCATGACACCATACCAATTTTCATATGTGGAATACAATAGACGTTACAATGTAGTAATGTAATTCCTGAGTCAATGAGGGAGTTTATTGACTCAGGAATATTGAGAGCCGGGTGAAGCCTCTGTGAAGTGTTTCATCATCAGTAAGCAGTGGTTTTAGAGCAGGTGTCGTTAATTAGTGTCTAATAATTGACTAATAAAGAGTGGCTGACCTCCAAAGACAACAGCAGGAGAGAAATGTCCAGTATTTAATTAATATAGTCTGGTTCTTTTTTTCCTTGTTTCTTCCTTTGCCAACAACAGTTGCAATGCTTGAACCTCTCTCTGTCCCTCTCTTTCAGGGACACTCTGGAATCAGCCCTGAAGTCAGAGCAAGTTGAGCGGCAGTCCTCTCAAAGAATGTTGTCGTCATTTGAGATTTTGGGGCAGGACTTTGAAGCAGTGGTGAAGGAATACTCCCGCCTCCGACAGGAAATAAAGAACAAAAAGTGGGCCCTGCAGGAATTCTCCCAGTACAACCACTGAACTGGCACCTGTGCCAGACAGATACCTCCCTTCTCTATACACCACAGATATAGTCCTCTAGTTAGCAGCTATAAAAGAATAATCCACTCCGGAATGGACATATAACCTCACCAGCGGAAAGTGCCGCCATTCATTTTGAGCCTTTTTGAGGAATATGGTTTAACAAAAGTGATATGGAATATGGATTTTTAGGCTTTCCACTTGAGGATGTATTTATAAATTATCACAAATATTAAAAAGAACCAACCTGTGTGACATGGGTGACACCTCATTTACTGTATACTGTACCATGTGGAGGCTGCTGCTGCAAAGTTCAATCTGAAAATTATAATAATCAACACTGGTCTTATTTCTTATGTATAATAAAACTTGTTAATAAAATTGAATATGTCATTTTCATTACCAGCAATGTGTGTGTGTAAAATATATATATATATATATATATATATATATATATATATATATACATATACACATAAATATACATATTTGTATATACATATACATATTTGTATATACATATACATATATGTGTGTCAAAAGTTTTAGAACACCTCAATTTTTCCAGTTTTTATTGAAATTTACGCAGTTTAATGTCTCAATGTACTCTGAAATTAAAGCATAGAACAAATAAACAATTGGAGATAAAAAAGAAATCATGGAATCGTTTTGTTTAACAAAATTGAATCTAAATTTTTGACTCATCAAAGTAGCCACCTTTTGCAGATATAACAGCCGAACACACTCGTGGCATTCTTTCTACAATGGAAATCAAATATTGTTCGGAAAGTTCTTCCCAACACTGTTGCAGAAGTTCCCACAAATGTGTTGCACTTGTAGGTTGCTTTGCTTTCACCCTTCTGTCCAGTTCATCCCAAACCAGCTCGATGTGGTTTAAGTCTGGAGACTGCTGGCCATTCCATGATTTGAAGCCTACCTACCGTCTTGTTCTTTTCTTCTAAGGTAGTTCTGACATAGCCTGGAGGTATGTTTTGGGTCATTATCTTGCTGTAGGATGAACCCCTGACCAACTAGGCGTATACCAGAGGGTATTGCATGGCGCTGCAAAATGCTGTGGTAGCCGTTTTGGTTCAGGGTGCCACTCACTCTGCAAGTCGCCGACTCTGGATCCAGCAAAAGAGCCCCAGACCATCACGCTTCCTCCTCCATGTTTGACAGTTGGTGTCACACACCGAGGAACCATCCTTTCGCCTACTCGACGGCATGCAAAAACCCTGCGTGATGAACTGAAGATTTCAAATTTTGATTCATCGGTCCATAAGACCACCTTCCAGTCTTCAGTAGTCCACTGGCGGTGCTTCATGGCCCAGGCAAGCCTCTTTTTCTTATTTTGCCATCTTAGCAATGGCTTTCTTACTGCCACTCGACCTGTCAAACCTGCAGCTCGAAGTCTTCTCTTCACAGTTGAAACTGAGACTTGCTTACTTCGACCAGTGTTAAGCTGTGCTTGAAGCTGTTGTCCTGTGAGCCGCCTATCACGCAAGCTGTTGTCTCTCAGAAACTTGTCTTCTGATTCTGTTGTGGCTTTGGGTCTGCCAGACCTCTTCCTGTCAGAGTCTCCTCCAGTTTCCAAGTGCCTTTTGATGGTGTAGGAAACTGTACTCACTGACACCTTGGCTTTCTTTGCAATTTCTCTAAAGGAAAGACCTACACTTTTAAGGGTTATAATGGTCTGTCTGTCTTCCTTTGTTAATTGCCTTTTTCTCGCCATTATGACAGCAATATACTACTTCCTGCAGTACAATACTGTCCAAATAATGCTTAAGAGGGTGTAGTAAAACAGTCTGTTCCAACACTGCTTTTATACAGACAGAGGGTTTGTAAGTAATCAACAAAAGTTGGGACACCTGTAGGAATTGTTAGCATCAACTTTCAAGGCTTAATTTACTTCCATTGCTGCAGAACAGCTGTAAGTTGTTAACCCATTACTTGTTCCCTGAAAAAGGCCTTTTGTATAACTCTGAAATGTACATTATTTTTCAGTTTTGGTAACCTAAACTTTTTTTTTAACCTCTGGCAGTTTACCGCTTACCTTTGTACCATTTCAGGTTATTCACTGGACTTGAACTGCTTAAATTTCAATAAAAACTGGAAAAATGGGGGTGTTCTAAAACTTTTGAGTAGTGTGTATATATATATATATATATATATATATATATTACACACACACACACACACATATATATATATATACAGTACTGTGCAAAAGTTTTAGGCAGGTGTGAAAAAATGCTGTAAAGTAAGAATGCTTTCAAAAATAGACATGTTAATAGATTATATTTATCAATTAACTAAATGCAAAGTGAGTGAACAGAAGAAAAATCTAAATCAAATCCATATTTGGTGTGACCATCCTTTGCCTTCAAAACAGCATCAATTCTTCTAGGTACACTTGCACAAAGTCAGGGATTTTGTAGGCATATAGTCAGGTGTATGATTAAACAATTATACCAAACAGGTGCTAATGATCATCAATTCAATATGTAGGTTGAAACACAATCATTAACTGAAACAGAAACAGCTGTGTAGGAGGAATAAAACTGGGTGAGGAACAGCCAAACTCAGCTAACAAGGTGAGGTTGCTGAAGACAGTTTACTGTCAAAAGTCATACACCATGGCAAGACTGAGCACAGCAACAAGACACAAGGTAGTTATACTGCATCAGCAAGGTCTCTCCCAGGCAGAAATTTCAAGGCAGACAGGGGTTTCCAGATGTGCTGTCCAAGCTCTTTTGAAGAAGCACAAAGAAACGGGCAACGTTGAGGACCGAGACGCAGTGGTCGGCCAAGGAAACTTACTGCAGCAGATGAAAGACACATCATGCTTACTTCCCTTCGCAATTGGAAGATGTCCAGCAGTGCCATCAGCTCAGAACTGACAGTAAACAGTGGGACCCTGGTACACCCATCTACTGTCCGGAGAAGTCTGGTCAGAAGTGGCCTTCATGGAAGACTTGCGGCCAAAAAGCCATACCTCCGACGTGGAAACAAGGCCAAGCGACTCAACTATGCACGAAAACACAGGAACTGGGGTGCAGAAAAATGGCAGCAGGTGCTCTGGACTGATGAGTCAAAATTTGAAATATTTTGCTGTAGCAGAAGGCAGTTTGTTCGCCGAAGGGCTGAGAGCGGTACACGAATGAGTGTCTGCAGGCAACAGTGAAGCATGGTGGAGGTTCCTTGCAAGTTTGGGGCTGCATTTCTGCAAATGGAGTTGGGGATTTGGTCAGAATTAATGGTCTCCTCAATGCTGAGAAGTACAGGCAGATACTTATCCATCATGCAATACCATCAGGGAGGCATCTGATTGGCCCCAAATTTATTCTGCAGCATGACAACGACCCCAAACATACAGCGAAAGTCATTAAGAACTATCTTCAGCGTAAAGAAGAACAAGGAGTCCTGGAAGTGATGGTATGGCCCCACAGAGTCCTGATCTCAACATCATCGAGTCTGTCTGGGATTACATGAAGAGAGAGAAGCAACTGAGGCTGCCTAAATCCACAGAAGAACTGTGGTTAGTTCTCCAAGATGTTTGGGCCAACCTACCTGCCGAAGTTCCTTCAAAAACTGTGTGCAAGTGTACCTAGAAGAATTGATGCTTGATGCTGTTTTGAAGGCAAAGGGTGGTCACACCAAATATGGATTTGATTTAGATTTTTCTTCTGTTCACTCACTTTGCATTTAGATAATTGATAAATATAATCTATTAACATGTCTATTTTTGAAAGCATTCTTACTTTACAGCATTTTTTCACACCTGCCTAAAACTTTTGCACAGTACTGTATATATATATATATATATATATATATATATATATATATATATATATATATATATATATATATATATATACAGTGCCTTGCAAAAGTATTCAGACCCATGACCAATTCTCTCATATTACTGAATTACAAATGTTACAAATGGTACATTGAAATTTCGTTCTGATATTTTATTTTAAAACACTAAAACTCAAAATCAATTATTGTAAGGTGACATTGGTTTTATGTTGGGAAATATTTTTAAGAAAAATAAAAAACTGAAATATCTTGCATAAGTATTCAACCCCCACACATTAATATTTGGTAGAGCCACCTTTCGCTGCAATAACAGCTTTAAGTATTTTGGGGTAAGTATGTACCAGCTTTGCACACAGTGTCGGAGTGATTTTGACCCATTCTTCTTGGCAGATTTGCTCCAGGTTGTTCAGGTTGGTTGGACGACGCTTGTGAACCGCAATTTTCAAATAGTGCCACAGATTCTCAATGGGATTGAGATCAGGACTTTGACTGGGCCACTGTAGGACATTCACCTTTTTGTTCTTGAGCCACTCCAATGTTGCTTTGGCCTTGTGCTTGGGATCATTGTCCTGCTGAAAGGTGAATTTCCTCCCAAGCTTCAGTTTCTGGCAGACTGAAGCAGGTTCTCTTGCAGTATTTCCCTGTATTTTGCTCCATCCATTCTTCCTTCAATTTTTACAAGATGCCCAGTCCCTACTGATGAGAAGCATCCTCACAGCATGATGCTGCCACCACCATACTTCACTGTAGGGATGGTGTGTCTTGAGGCATGGGCAGTGTTAGGTTTGCACCACACATAGCGCTTTGAGTTTTGGCCAAAAAGCTCTTATCTTGGTCTCATCTGACCACAAAACCTTTTCCCACATCGCAGCTGGGTCACTCATGCTTTCTGGCAAACTCCAGACGTGCTTTCAGATGGTACTTTTTGAGTAACGGCTTCTTTCTTGCCACCCTCCCATACAGGCCAGTGTTATGCAGAGCTCTTGATATGGTTGACTGGTGCACCATTACTCCACTCCCAGCCACTGAACTCTGTAGCTCCTTCAAAATGATTGTTGGCCTCTCTGTGGCTTCTCTCACAAGTCTCCTTCTTGTTTGAGCGCTGAGTTTTGAGGGATGGCCTTTTCCTGGCAGTGCCTGGGTGGTGTGATGCAGCTTCCACTTCCTGATTATTGATCCAACTGTGCTCACTGGGATATCCAAACACTTGGATATTATTTTGTACCCTTTCCCTAATCTATGCATTTGTATTACTTTATCTCTAACTTCTGTAGAATGCTCTTTGGTCTTCCTTCGGATTCACAGCCTGACCAATGATCCTTCAACAGTGGGGTTTTTATCCAGAAAATGTGACAGCAACTTTAATGGTTCACAGGTGGAGGCCAATGGTAAGGTAATTGTGTCCTTGTTAGGGCAATTGGTGTAAACTGGGAGCTTCCACAGCACAGGGGCTGAATACTTATCAAGCAAGATATTTCAGTTTTTTATTTTTCTTAAAAATATTTCCCAACATAAAACCAATGTCAACTTACAATAATTGATTTTAAGTGTTTTAAAATAAAATATCAAACAGAACGAAATTTCAATGTACCATTTGTAATTCAGTAATATGAGAGAATTGGTCAGGGGTCTGAATACTTTTGCAAGGCACTGTACAGTGCCTATAGAAAGTCTACACCCCCTTTCAAAATTTTCACCTTTTGTTGCCTTATAGCCTGGAATTAAAATGCATTAAAATCATTTTTTTTTTCATTTATCTACACATCCTACCCAACAACTTCCAAGTGAAAAAAATATTCTGGAAATGTGTAGAAAATTAATTAAAAATAAAAAATGAAATAGCTTGGTTGGATAAGTGTCCACTCCCCTTGTAATAACAATCCTAAATTAGCTCAGGTGTAACCAATAGCCTTCAAAATCACACACCAAGTTAAGTGGCCTCCACCTGTGTTAAATTGTAGTGATTCACATGATTTCAGGATAAATTCAGCAGTTCCTGTAGGTTCCCTCTGCTGGGTAGTGCATTTCAAAGCCAAGACTCAACCATGAGCATCAAGGAGCTTTCAAAAGAACTCCGGGACAAAGTTGTTGAAAGGCACAGATCAGGGGATGAGTATAAAAAATATCAAAGGCCTTGAATATCCCTTGGAGCACGGTCAAGACGATTATTAATAAGTGGAAGGTGTATGGCACCACCAAGACTCTACCTAGATCAGGCCGTCCCTCCAAACTGGATGACCGAGCAAGGAGGAGACTGATCAGAGAGGCTACCAAGAGGCCAATGGCAACTTTGCAAGAGCTACAGGCTTTTATGTCAAAGACTGGTCAAAGTGTGCATGTGACAACAATATCCCAAGCACTCCACAAATCTGGCTTGCATGGTAGGGTGGCAAGAAGGAAGCCATTACTCAAGAAAGCCCACCTTGAATCCCGTTCGAAGTATGCAAAAAAAACACTCAGGAGATTCTGTAGCCATGTGTCAAAAAGTTTTGTGGTCTGACGAAACTAAAATTGAACTTTTTGGCCTAAATGCAAAGCATTATGTTTGGTGCACATCACCCAAAGAACATCATCCCTACTGTGAAGCATGGTGGTGGCAGCATCATGTTATGTGAATGTTTCTCATCGCCAGGGACTGGGACACTTGTCAGGATAAAAGGGAAAATGGATGGAGCAAAGTACAAAGAAGTCCATGAGGAAAATCTGCTGCCCTCTGCAAGAAAGCTGAAACCGGAAGTGTGGTCCAGTGGTTAAAGAAAAGCTTGTAACCAGGAGGTCCCCAGTTCAAATCCTACCTCAGCCACTGACTCATTGCGTGACCCTGAGCAAGTCACTTAACCTCCTTGTGCTCAGTCTTTCGGGTGAGACGTAATCGTAAGTGACTCTGCAGCTGATGCATAGTTCACACACCCTAGTCTCTGTAAGTCGCCTTGGATAAAGGTTCCTGCTAAATAAACAAATAATAATAAGCAACAAAAAGGTAAATGTCGAGTGGCCCAGTCAGAGCCCCAACCTAAATCAAATCAAAAACTTGTGGCATGACTTGAACATTGCTGTCCATCAACGCTCCCCAAGGAACTTGACAGAGCTTGAACAGTTTTGTACAGACTCACAGATGTAATTGCTGCCAAAGGTGCTTCCACCAAGTATTAAATCAATGGGGTAGAGACTTATCCAATTATGATCTTTCAGTTTTGTATTTTTAATGTATAATTTGTTTATATAATATATCAATAAAAACTTTTTCCCCCTTAACAGTGTGGAGTATGGTGTGTAGATAAGTGGAAAAAAAATCATCATTTAAATGCATGAAACTCTGAGCCACTGACACAACAAAATGTGAAAAAAGTTCAAGGGGGTGTAGTCTTTCTATAGGCACTCTATATATATATATATATATATATATATATACACACACACACACACACACACACACACACACACACACACACACACAGTGGTTTGCAGAACTATTCACCCCCTACCTATGATGTCACATTTTGTTGAATTACAAATAATATATGCACAGTTTTTATTCAAAGCTGTAGTGGTTAAACTGAACACTGTTATATGAGGAGGTTAAATGTCAGCAAAACTTGCAAAGAAAATGTACAAAATGAAATTTGCTGGTTGCATAAGTATTCAACACCTTAAGTCAGTACTTGGTAGAAGCACCTTTTGCAGCAATTACTGCTATAAGTCTTTTTGGATAGGTCTATATTAGCTTTGCACAATAGGATGGTGACATTTTTGCCCATTCTTCATGGGAAAATTGCTCCAGTTCTGATAAGTTTGTTGGGGATCGTCGATGGACTGCAATCTTCAAGTCTCCCCATAAATTTTCGATTGGATTTAAGTCAGGACTTTGACTGGGCCCCTCAAGAACATTAATTCTCCTCTTGTTCAACCACTCCAGTGTGGCTTTGGCATTGTGTTTGGGTCATTGTCCTGCTGATTTCCTCCCCAGTTTCAGAGTCTTGGCTGACGCAAACAGGTTTTCCTTAAGGATTTGCCTGAACTTTGCACCATCCATTCTCCCCTCTATCCTGACAAGCTTCCCAGTCCCTGCTGAAGAGAAGCATCCCCATGACATGATGCTGCCACCACCATGCTTGACAGTTGGGATGGTGTTGACTGGGTGATGTGCAGTGTTGGGCTTGCGCCAGACGTAACGCTTGGAATTTAGACCGAAAAGTTCAATTTTTGTCTCGTCTGACCACAAAACCTTTTCCCACATGTCTGCAGTATCATCTACATGCTTTTATCCAAACTCCATACATGTTTTAAGATGAGGCTTTTTGTGTAATGGGTTCTTCTTTCCACACGTCCATACAGGCCAGGTTTGTGTAGGGACCGGCTTATTGTTGATGTGTGAACACTGACTCCCATTTCTGACACAGAACTTTGCAGATCTCTCAAGATCATTGTTGGCTTCAGAGTGACATCCCGAACCAGTTTCCTGTTTGCCCGGCTGCTCAGTTTGGGAGGGCGACCTGATCTGGGTAGTGTCTGGGTGTATGATGCAGCTTCCACTTCTTAATGATGAACTTCACTGTGCTGAGCGGGATAATCAGCGTGTGAGTTGCAGCTTGAAAGTCTTTATATACCTGAGGGAAATGACCTACAAGTTAAACCACTTTGAGTACACACAGGCTGAAACCATTTCACTAATTTTGTGACCTTTCAAACAGATCATTTGTACCTAAGCTGATTTAGGGCTGCAGTAGCAAGGGGCTGAATACTTATGCAACTGAGATTAATCTGTTTTTCTCTGTAAATCTTACTTATTTATATTCTATATGCATTTTTTAACTTTATCAATGTGGAGTAGTTTGTGTAGATTCTACATGTAAAGTGTAATTTGAAAGCGTCGTGGAGTTCGCTCAGGTGCCAACAAAATGTGAAACTTTGCAGGGGGGTGAATACTTTTGCAAGCCTCTGGCGTTTATTTACAATATTTGCCAGCAGACCCGGCGCGTATTTGAGACCAGCGATTATATTAGATCACTTGCTCCACATGCTTCATGCGGTCATTGAGAAGCCGCTAACACACAACCTTGTAGCAGTATCGTAACTCAAAAAAAAAAAGTTAAAAAAGGGAAAGGGGTCTGAGCGCATTGTGCGACACCCAAGATCGGCAACTTTTAGGAAACCGTTCCCCAATTTGTCACGCATGAAATATTGAAATTTCCTCGGAGAACGCCGGGTACTTCAGCGAGTTTTGCGCGTATTGGCGATTATTTGATGCTTCAGCTTTATTTGGATGATTGCCTTTACCTTGTTTTAATTCCCCGTTCCTCTCCAGTTTCTCTGAGATACGAATGTACCAGTTTTACATAATTTTTTAAAAAATGTATTCACATTTTGTTGATCACAATACTGAACTTAAATTAATTTCTGTACTGTGGGTGTTGTCGAGTGATTGAAAACGAGACATTTTGTGTTTGAATTGAAAATGATGGTCTCAAGGAGTCGAATGGGTCAAAAGTTCGAGTATATTTTCCTCTAGGGGAACATCATGATGCTATACGTTTGTGGTAAGGGAAGTTTTAGGGTATATTTAGTAAGGCTGGGTAATAATAGAACAGAAGGTAGGAATGTTTTTTTTTTTTTAAATATGCATGAAATAGTTTATAAGGTGAGATTTAAAAAAAATAACTATGGAATTAGATCCCATCAAATTCCCAACATTTACTGACCCAGCGCTGCACTCACGCACACTGCAAACATAGGAAACTTTAGTTTTGCGTGATTAGGTGGATATCCAGGAAGCACAGTAGAAAGGAATACGCTTGCTTTTATAGTTGTTTTGAGTCGCTACCATTCTTTTATATGCAGATTTAGACATTAATATTTAATCTTGAAGGCCAAATGATTACCTCCTAGTGCAGCAAGTAGGATCCAGGAGGGTTCAATATTTTGTTCTCAGATTGACATTGTAAATAATAACCACAGGTTATAAAAGTGGGCGGGGCAGGGTGCCCCTAGCAAACTACACTGATCATGTAAACAAACGGGACTGTCAATAATTTCTAACACGGTTAGAAGTGCCCACAACTCGTAACTATGGACAAATGTATTCAATTATAAGAACATGAATGTAGGACATCTAAAAAACATTCCAATGACACTACTGCCAATCGGTAATCAAACTACAAGTGACCTTATTGCTATTTAGGGTTTGATTAATCTGTGACCGGTGATACGTGGCAAACCACTGACAGTAACGGGATAAACTGCCTACCCTTCGCTGCCTTGATTGTCTTTTGTCCAGTGTGTGCCTCCTGGTGGTGGTTTGTGAAATAGCTCTGCTGAGCTCTTATTGATGACGTGTGCCGTTTACATCCAGGTTGATACAGAATGGCTGACGAGAACAGGCAAATCAAACTAGCTGCGGCCAAGAAAAAGGTACATACTTCTTACTTAAATAAACTGTAGACCGTAAAGAACCATGCAGGGGAAGGGACCTTGGTTTTGTTTATCCAAAATATAAACTTGGTAAGGTGTCTCGGGCAGAAAACACAAGGACTTCCACGTCTACCGGCTTCTCTCCGGCTGCTGGTCGACACTGAAGCGCTGTCTCTGGGTAGCATTATAGCTGGAAAGGCCGGGGTTCGTGTCGGCCCTAGAAGTGAGGTTTAGGCACAATAACCGCTTTTTTTAAAATATAAAATATGTCAGCTTGATATTTAGGCAGAGAAACGACGGGATGTTCATGTTATGAGTGCATTTTCTTGTAATGTATGTGCTGTTAAACACATTGATGATTTTTTAGGTAGGCCATGCACTGTGTGTTAATTTGGATGCTTATCAAATTAGTGACATTAATTAGCATAGCAGTTATTAATGTTTGTGTTTTAAATGTATTTAATAGAAAAACGGAGGATGTCGACTCGTTTGCATGCGACTCTGTATCTTTATTGTTTGACGTGTACTGTGGGTGCTATGATCAGTATCGGGATTTACATTTAATAATGTGACGCGTATTTATTACTTTGTATTCTTTTAAAGATAGTTTTTTTTTTTTTAATTTAATAACGTAGTGTATGGTTGTAATTTGTTACCAGCCCACGAGCCCAACCCAGCCGGAGCTACGACCAGGAAGAAGTGTTGTGGTCGCGTCGCGTCAGTTGTCAAACACGGTCATTTTTTCCTGTTAATAATATAGTTCTAACGAGTGACAACAATTCACCGAACAAGAGGCAATTATCAAAGTGGAATTGTAAAGTCACAAACTATACATGAAACAATATGGGAATTATTTATAATATATTGAACTTTACAATATATTTACATGCTAGTGTTGGTTTCATGCAGAGTATATTTGGTGATATGAATACATACATATACAGTATTTTTCATAGTGCACTGTTAATTTTTCGGTTTTTTCTGTGTGGGTTAACAGCCTAAAATGGGATATTTCACCTGTAAATAAAAATGGATAGAATTGCGCACGGTTGTTGTTATTTAATAGTTTTATGTAAGATTTTTAAATTGTGTTTAAAGTTGTGGATGAACATACGAAATACTATACAGTACGGTCGCTTTCATTTCTCTATACAGGATCGTCAGTTTTAATACAGTAATCCGTCTCATGTCTGACTGCGGTGGGACTAGAGTAAGGGCTGATGTGTAAAAAGTGGGATGAATGAATCCTGTTTTACCATTATACACAGCTGTAACAATGACTATATTCACACAATTATTGTTTTGAGATTAACCTTTTATGAGGGAGCTCCCCTAAATCCCTTGTTTAGAAAGATGCAGGGTATTAATGCTTGTGCCAGAGTAGCAGTCTGCTGTGTGGGTGTGTGCATTTGCTGCTGAGTGACAGGCAGGAGATGGAGATGGAGATGGAGATGGAGATGGAGATGGAGATGGAGATGGAGGTTGAAGTTGATAGGCCCCCGCAGGCGAACAGGATTTATTTACATATCAACACACTGAACAGCTCACGTGACAACACCAGCAGTGGTTGTGCGCGGAGCACGTACAGGTAGTGGACAAAAAATGGAAACACCAATGTAAAGTCACTTAATAGGGCGTTGGGCCACTATGGTATCCCGATCTGTGGAGTTCTCTGCGGACCGTTTTTGATGAAACTGGCTGCTCGCACCCCAGGTTGAAATTTGCAGTCAATTGATCTGCAGTTGCTCGCCTGTTTTGCCTTGCATGTTGAATTAATGCAGGAATATCACGATCCTGGAGTATGCGCTTCCGCCCACTGTTGCCCTTTGCTGATGATGTCTTTCCCTCGGAGTTCCATGCTGACATCACCTTAGACATCGTTGCTCGTGAAACATCAGCAAGTTGAGCTGTCTTGGTCACTGAAGCTCTTGCCAAATGCACCCCAACAATCACCCATCTTTCAAAGTCACTGATGTCTCCTCTTGCAGCCATAATTATAGGCAACCAGGCCTGTCCAGCATTTTTATACATGACCCTAAGCTTAATTAATGCATGAGCCACACCTGTGTGGAAGCCCTTGCTTTCAATATACTTGGTGTCCCTCATTTACCCAGGTGTTTCCATTTTTTTGTCCACTACCTGTACTACACACTTGCACAGCCGAGCTGAGCCCTCACAGTAGGGCTAGTTTAACACTTGTCAATTTGTCGAGCTGAGCAGATCTGGAACCGTGAAACTCTAGCCTTGCAAGATATCTGGTAGGTGTTGAGCAAGGCTGGGGGCGAGGTTAACTCGTACTGTCCGAAATGATAAAGTCTACCAAAAGATTTCACAGGATTTGAGAAATATGGGACTAAAGTGCAGCGCTAAACATTGTTGTGAAAAAATAAAATAAGTAAAAACAGGATTACAAAAAAACAGAAGCTCAGAGCAATAAAAGCGGGTCAGACCGCAAAAAAATAAATAAAATAAAATATATATATATATTTTTTTTTTGCGGTCTGACCCGCTTATGGTGTGTGTAAAAAAAAAAAAATATATATATATATATATATATATATATATATATATATATATATATATATAAATAAAATGGCTGCAGTTCTTGGTCACAGACCTGCAACGAGCGCCGATGTGTTGAATTCGGCGACTTGTCTTCTGGAATCATTGTGCAGTCCCACACGGAATGAAGCGGAGTTTACATATTATAACATTCTTTAAGCTTTGCCATTTTTTATTATTTTTTTTTAAAGTATTTCGCCTTTAAATTGTTTAACGCTGACAGGTATCATTTAAAACAGACAAAAAAAAAAACTTAGTGTGTGTTAACTGCAAGATCTACTGCTGTTTCATCAATTGTATTCCTTATATTTTTTCTAACGAATAAAGTGATCAGTAATTGTGCATATTATGTTGTGGTTCTATATAAACCAGTCCTTAACAGAAAAAAAGATACATATATTGAAATGTGCAAAGTATCTGAAAATCACATTCAATATGGTAATTTTTTTGTAAGAATACCATATTAACATTGCATGTATAAAAACAAGTTGTAAAGAAATATCTTTTAAATATGTTACGTTTAGATTTTGTTTTTAATAGGCCTACTTTTAAATATTTTTCTGAAGTGTTTACTGACATTTTTCAAGTACTATCTAACGTTTTAAAAGTTATTAGTAGTAGTAGTAGTTAATCTAACTAATAATATGAAATGAAATTATTCGGTTTGTATTTGCATTCAGCAATATGTGATAAACAAAAACACAACACACATTTCTCAATTCCTATTAAATCTTTTGGTTGACTTTATCGTTTTGGACAGTACGACCTCGGGAACCATTCTCAAAACAAATCCACACCACTCCTCTGTGCGCCTGTGTCCACTGAATTTGACATCACGTTCCACAGTGCAGCTTCTACTTTGAAAAGTAGTGCAAAGCAGCACACATGGGTTTGCTTAAGGTTAGGGTTAGGGACAGGGTGGCTTGATTTCGTAGAGTTGCTGAGCTCTGGAAGTGAAAGGTGGGAGTAAATGGCAAATGCCCTGGAATCATCTGATGCCCTCAGGACACTTTCTAGGGGATATTCCTTTACGCTGCTTGTGTGAACACACCCGAACCGCGCAGGGTGGGCTTGGCTTGGCTCGGCTGGGCTCGCGTGTGCAAGTGTGAAAAGGCTAACAGTGTACGAAAACTTTGGTGAGATCTGTGATCTCTGAACAAATCTACTCTGTTCAGTAATAAAGTAACTTTGCTGAAGAGATTGATTATGTCGGATAAACGGCTAGGGCAGGTAAGTGACGGATTACTATATTAACTAGAGTTGCCAGCAACTTTACGGCTTCCAAACAGTTAGTGTGAAATTTAAGTGCATTGGTTGTTATAGATGAAACTTTATCACAAATCATTTTGGACACAGCTGACTGTGTCAATTTTGGCCAAATATTGGAATCACTGGTTAGATGATCAATGCTGAAATCTCATTGGCCCACAGCAGCCATGTTTTGTACTGTAACAACTTCCCTTGAACAACCGTAAAAGATAATCATACTTAGATCATTTATGCTCATTTTGGCTTCAATCAGAACTCTGCATGTTATATAACGACCATCTGCAGTCAATAAGAAATTATGGGAAGTTTTACAGCCAGCTTTAAATTTGACCTTTAGCAGAACTTAACCATACTATATAAAACTATGCATGAATTACACATTACACTACTTGCATTACCTATAGTGCTCACATAAACACACCAGTTTTGTAAAACAACAAAAGTCACATCTAATAAATTACAAACATACTTTTTTCTATACCTTGCTGTACCTTGCTATATTTTTTTTCAAATCTTGCAGACTTTTCCAAGTTAACAGCTGTCCCCAGTGGTGGGAATGTGTCATTTCAGGGTGAAAAATTGCAAAACTGGCAGGTCACCCATATTGATTGGCTCATGGTGGTCAAGTTTGTTGATGTAGGAACTTTTCCTGACTAATTTCTTTTAGAGGACAGTACAAAAATAACGTATACCCAAGATTCATGTCTATCAGCCAAAGGGCTCATGAGCAGTTGTTGTTTAAGTGTTTTATGCAAAATCCAACATCGCTGCCACACCATGTGACTGATCCATTTTTCCTTAAGTATAATCAATCGTGGACCTGAGCGCACTATGTACAAAATTTCACAGCTGTACTATTTACCGTTCATGAGAAGAAGACTTTTGAATATTGTCCAATATTTTCATTAAATCCAAGATGGCTGCCACACCATGTGACCAAATGCCGCCATATTGACCACGACACAGCATCCCATAGTCCTCTACAGCCGTGTCAAATTTTGTGCATTTTGGTGCAGCCGATAAGAAGTTATACGCAGTTTTATAGCTAGCTGCGTATGTTGATGATGTCATGCAGCGTGGACGCCATGATTTTCACAGTAGCAACTTCCCTTGAACAAGCGTAATAGATGACCACACTGAGATGTTTTATTCCAATTTTTGTTTCAATTGGATAAGCTGTTTCAGAGAAGATGATGTTTGAATTTTGATGATTTTATATTTTTATGCTAATTTTATGTCATTAATCAATGTGGTTGCCAAACCACAGAACCAATCAGCTTCATATTAACAACAGTTAATTATGGACTATCCCTCAACATGTATAGCAATTTTCAGAACTCTGCAGTAAGCGGTTTCCGATACATAGGCGTTTTAACAAATTCCGCAAAATCCAATATGGCCGCCGAACCATGTGACTTGCGCAAATTTGCTGAATATCACCGACTATCATCTATAGGCATCTACCAGTGTACCGAATTTCGTGAGTTTGAGCATGTTTTGGCAGAAAAAAATAAAATAATAATAATAATCCTAACAAAAACAATAGGCTTCCCCAGCCTACGGCTTGGAAGCCTAATTAGGGCTGTAACTAAGGGTGCATTTTGAATTTAGAAGGTTCTTCGATACTAATTTGCATAATTTACTGGGGAACATCACCATAGTTACTACTAGTTTTATCTTTGATTGAAAATCCTATTGTTTTTACAGGTAAGCCATATACATAGCACAAAACATTAAGGCTGGGGTGATGCCTAATTTTTCACTATTGATATATATCGTTCTACAAAAAGCAGATGCATCGACATTATCGAAAGGTTAAAAAAGCTAGTTATGCTTTAAACCTAGAAGGACCGGAGATACACTCTAGAAACCCCACAGCAGTCTTTCTGACGGCTGTATTCTAAACACTGTGTAAATTAGTATAACGAAAGGAGAAACAGTCGGATGTAATTCGTTTTTTTTTATTTTTTTTTATTTAGTATGTCACATAAACATCTGAACAACCAAAGCATATATGTAATATATGTATATATATGTATAATAATGTGAACATTTATTTAACGAATCAAAACAAGAAAATGTAACAAAATAGAGCGCATCCTGCACTCCACGTAGAGCGCCTTTACTGGATGCGCCACTCGGGAGCCCCCACATTTTGTTTTAATTAAGCGATGACTGGCACTTGCTTACAATTTGCCCAGCATTACAGAATCCCTGGGGACTGATGGTGCCGGGATGCTTCATACTTCTGACCAAAGATGCAACTTTTGGAACCATCGTGGTTGTTTTTCTTCATTTTTACTCTGGGGTAGTTCAAATGAATAAATGCAGATTTTTATATTGTAGGGTGTCATCTCCAGAGGTCGCTTTACACAGAATTCTGTGTTAAATACGCAGGACATTTTAATAAAACGCAAACAGTAACAGCAGTGCGTTTCTAAAATGCAGATGTAAAAGACAACATTTCCTCTTTTCATCCCTATCCAATAATTTTGTTTATTATAAAGTAGGTTTATGCAATGCAACATGTAAAAATGGTTCCACTGCTCCCTGCGTCCTCTTTTTTAAAATTTTTTTTAATTATATAAAAGCAGTATCCCATGTAGCACTGCACATGTCTCTGGTATTAGAGCGACTCAGTAATCTGTAGCAGAGCATCTTACCTGTTGACTCTCAGCCAAGAATTTTGACAAGATTAATTCTCAAACTGAATGCATTAGGGATTCAAGGAAATGCATGCACATGAATTAGGGAGTGGTTAACATGTAGAAAACAAAAAATACAGATTAGAGGAGAAACCTCAAAATGGAGCGAGGTAACCAGTATTAGATCCTTTGCTCTTCCTATTCTACATTAATGACTTAGATTCTGGTATAGTAAGTAAACTTGTTAATTACTATATGCGTAATTTTTTTTAAGCGTTACTAACTATGTTACACAGTAATGCACAGCTCCACATGTATTACTGCGGTTATTTATTTATTTTTTTACCCTTTCATAACGTGGATAAATCGATGCATCTGCTTTTTTGGAGAAGGTAGAGAATAGTTTACGTGGGTTGTTAGTGGAGGCTTGGATTACAGATTGGAAATAAGTACATTTAGTATAGGAGAGAGAAGAGGAGAAGGAGGAGAGGAGAGTGCAGTAGAGGTCTAGGGCAGCAGGGAGTTTGGTTCTCTTCCATTTCTTTTCAGCAGATCGCAGTGTGGTTCTTGCTGAGCGGAGTGCAGAGGAGAGCCAGGGTTGGGGAGGGGAGGGGCAAACAGGTTTGGAGGTGAGGGGACAGAGGGAGTCAAGGGAGGAGGTGAGGGAGGAGAAGAGGGTGGAGGTAGCAGAGTCTACAGAGAGTTGGGAGAAGGAGTCGATAGGAGAGAGGTGAGAGAGAGCAGTGGAGGCAAGGACGGGGACAGAGTGCGGAGGTTACGGGTAACAGTGGGAGGAGGAGAAGCAGAGAGAGAGGGGAGAGACAGAGAAAAATAGATGAAATAGTGATCAGAGAGGTCCGGGGGGGGTGACAGAGAGGGTGGAGGGGCAGCAGGTCCTGGAGAAGGTGAGGTCCAGTTGACGGCCAGCTTTGTGGGTAGGGGGGATGGAGAGAGACAGTCGAAGGAGTGAAGGAGAGGGAGGACTCCGGCAGAGTGGCTTGGGTTGGGGAGTTGGATATTGAAATCACCTAACAGGACAGTTGGAGTAGACAGAGAGGGGAGGGAGGAGAGTAGATAGTCGAGTTCATCGAGAAAGTGAGCGAGAGGTGCAGGGGGGCGGTACAGTACAATTAGCAGGAGTTGACAGGGAGAGGTTAGTTGGACTGCATGAAATTCAAAGGTGTTAACAGAGAGTGAGGAGAGGTCGGAGGGGACAGAAAAGAGTAAGGAGGGAGAGAGGAGAAGACCAGTCCCACCTCCCCGTCCAGTGAGACGCGGGGTATGGGACAGGACGTAGAGAGAGGACAGGGCAGCAGGAGTTAGTGTTATCAGGGGACAGCCAGGTTTCACTGAGAGCAAGGAAATCGAGAGAGAGGTGGGAGGCAAAGGCAGAGATGAAATCAGCTTTGTTAGCAGAAGTGTCAGTTCCAGAGTGCACCAGAGAGTGTGCGGGAGGGGGGGGGGAGGCAGAGGGATGAGGTTAGAGGGGTTGGAGGAGCAGCGGCGGAGAGATGGCAGAGGGCGAGGGCGAGAGGACAGAACAGGGATGTGAGAGACAGTCATAGCAGGACAGACGAGACAAATAGGCACAGTGGGAGCGGTGGGGTGGAGGGTACAGACCTGACTAGTAGATGGCATCTTCCAGAGCGCTGTTAGGTTCGGATCTATTTGAACAGCGCCTCGGCGCAGGCCTCCCCTCGCTGGACTCCCACAGCTAGACTCCCGGCTCTTTTGTTGAGGCTTTTCTGTTTGCTGGCGCTTCGTGCTGGCGCAGAAATAGCCTGCCTGATTAATATAACAACTGGGTGGGAAAAGAAACAACTAAACTGTGTGGAAGCCAATCAAATAGCAAATCAACTTCTATTCTGTTTAGCCTAACCAATTTGGCACAAGATGGAGCTGTTCACTGTGGCTTGAATGGCCAGCAAGGTGGCGACCAGTGCTTGTCTCGTGCATCTGATCCACAAACACGAAAAACAAATATGTATTTATCGGGAAATAGGTCCTTATGCCTTTTGAAGTCGCCATTTCTCTTATTTTGTAAAGATTTTGTGTGAAAACGTTTGTTTACTGCACAAGGAAGGTCTGTTTATCCGCGTCGCAGCAACATTCTAAAACACTCGCATTCAAGCCTGTCTCCTACTATTGTCATCTACTGGAAATACACAAGTAGGACCTAGTTTGAAAGCCCTGTCTCTCACAGTGCCTGAGTAAAAATAGTTAGAGCCAGGTCGCTGGCAGGATATTTAACATTGGGCAGACCCTAAAGAGTTAAAGCGACTGTTTTAATACACAGTGGTGTATTGCTGCTGTTGTCAAACTGCTTGCTCCTAACAGACCGCTCAATAACTGCTAACATGTTACGGGGGTCCAAGAGAGAGCGCTCTGCTATTGAACGCACCCCAGGTTGTTGTTTTCGTGTCATGCACCTTGCATTTTCATTTATGATGTTTTTCTCCTTTGGTTCCCAACAGCTGAAGGAGTATCAGCAGAAAACCACCCCAATATCAAATGCTGGGGCCAAGAAAAAGAGGAAGGTGCGAGACGGGAGCCGTCCAGACACCCCCTCCAATGACAGACACTCCCCTGACAACGTGAGTCAAGTTGGAATTCCTTATGAGCAATAGCTTATCTTGCCATGCTCTTTAAATAAAATACTACTGTGTGTTTTATTAAAGTACTTTGCTCAGTTCTGTTTTATTCACCCTCTTTTTTCATTTCTGTGTACCGTCTGTTTCATTAGATTTTGCAGTGTAATATGTCTGAGTTTTACAATTGAACATTTATATACAGGTAACCGCTTCCTTGTTAGGCCTAGAACATTTCGATTTTGCATGAGCTGAAATAGATCTTTTACGTCATAACATTTCAATTACAAAATAACTGACAGTGGAATTTGGCATTTTAGATTTGAAATAGAAGCACATACACTATTTGAGTGATATTTATCACAATTACTAATGAGTGAACATGTTTTTTGTTTTTCTCCCATAAAATGGTGTACTGTACACATGCATTCTTTATATAGGCACCACTTCCAAAATGCAAGCTGCTGTTTATTTTTTGGAGTTAAGGGATACTGTGGTATTTAGATTTCCAGAAAGCTTTTGACAAAGTCCTGCATAAAAGATTATTTCTCAAACTGAAAGCAGTAGGGATTCAAGGAAATGCATGCACATGGATTAGGGAGTGGTTAACATGTAGAAAACAGAAAGTACTGATTAGAGGAGAAACCTCAAAATGGAGCGAGGTAACCAGTGGTGTACCACAGGGATCAGTATTAGGTCCTCTGCTATTCCTAATCTACATTAATGATTTAGATTCTGGTATAGTAAGCAAACTCGTTAAATTTGCAGACGACACAAAAATAGGAGGAGTGGCAAACACTGTTGCATGCAGGCAATAAAAATGTGCATTATAAATATCATATGGCAGATACTGAAATTGAAGAAGGAAACTATGAAAAAGACCAAGGCGTTTATGTTGACTCAGAAATGTCTTCATCTAGACAATGTGGGGAAGCTATAAAAAAGGTCAACAAGATGCTCGGATATATTGTGAGAAGTGTTGAATTTAAATCAAGGGAAGTAATGTTAACACTTTACAATGCATTAGTAAGACCTCACCTAGAATATTGTGTTCAGTTCTGGTCACCTCGTTACAAAAAGGATATTGCTGCTCTAGAAAGAGTGCAAAGAAGAGCAACCAGAATTATCCCGGGTTTAAAAGGCATGTCATATGCAGACTAAAAGAATTGAATCTATTCAGTCTTGAACAAAGAAGACTACGTGGTGATCTGATTCAAACATTCAAAATTCTAAAAGGTATAGACAATGTTGACCCAGGGGACTTTTTTGACCTGAAAAAAGAAACAAGGACCAGGGGTCACAAATGGAGATTAGGTAAAGGGGCATTCAGAACAGAAAATAGGAGGCACTTTTTTACACAGAGAATTGTGAGGGTCTGGAACCAACTCCCCAGTAATGTTGTTGAAGCTGACACCCTGGGATCCTTCAAGAAGCTGCTTGATGAGATTCTGGGATCAATAAGCTACTAACAACCAAACGAACAAGATGGGCTGAATGGCCTCCTCTCGTTTGTAAACTTTCTTATGTTCACTGTGCTGAGGGATAGTCAGCGTCTTTGAAATTTTCTTGTACCCTTCTCCTGCTCTATGCCTCTCTACCACTTTATCCCTGACTTGTTTCGAAAGCTTCTTGGTCTTTATGGTTGCTTTGTTGGATCACTATGTGAGTTGCAGCTTGAAAGTTTTTATATACCTGAGGGAAATTATCTACAAGTTAAACCACTTTGAGTATACACAGGCTGAAACCATTTCACTAATTTTGTGACCTTTCAAACATATCATTTGCACCTGAGCTGATTTAGGGCTGCAGTAGTAAAGAGGTTGAATACTTATGCAACTGAGATTAGTCTGTTTTTCTCTTTAAATCTTACTTATTTATATTCTATATGCATTTTTTAACTTTATCAATGTGGAGTAGTTTGTGTAGATTCTACTTGTAAAGTCTAATTTGAAAGTGTCGTGGAGTACGGTCAGGTGCCATCAAAATGTGAAAACTTTGCAGGGGGGTGAATACTTCTGCAAACCACTGTATATACAGCTAGCATTCACATAAATGCACTGCTTTCTAATCTGTGATCATTCTACTGCTTGTGTTCACTGTTCAGGAAAGTAAAAAACGTAATCTGGCTGTCCAGCCTTTTCGTTCGGCAAAAAAGTAGTGCACTGCATTGAATATTCCTAACTCTGTTTTTAAGATATATATATTATACAGTACCATTCTACTTTCACACTGATAACATTACAATATATCTTGTTCTAAAATACAGTGGCAGGTACCACATGGTACATTTTTTATAGGGGTAGCAGACACTTTTACTTCTCTCCAAAAAAATACTTCATTTACACGTTGGCTTTTTATTAATATTTTTTGGAGAGAAGCAGAATTACATATTTTGTTTGCAAATTAATTTTTTGGGGGAGTTGTTTTTACCAGCGCCACAAGATAATTATTTACCGAGTCAGTGTTGATATATTCTTTGTTGACAATTATAAATACTTTACATAAAATATGAATTACCAAACATTAATTGAAGAAAGAGCAGAAGAGCTTACAGTTTTTAAATAACTTTATTCACTATTTCAAGCTAATCAAATAAACAGTCAAAAAAATACTGTAGAGATTTGTTTTTACTGATTACTTCAGCTCATCCTTATGATACCTACTTTTACCATAAACCATCCGCTCAACCGTGCGGTTGAGCACGTTTTTAATTAATTTGTATGCTGTTGTGGTTTAACGCATTTGGCTTTTATTAATATCTTTCCGTTCCTTGATGTCTAAAATATAAAAAAGAAATAAGTAATTACCACTTACCTATGGAGAAGCTTTTGAAAAAAATAAGTAAATTGGAGTTTTCCTACATATACACTTCCTGAAATGTGACCACTAATAAGTGTAATTAGACGCAGCAGTGAAAAACAAGGAGTATACACTTCTAACCGCTAGTGGAGATGGCCAGTTCAGTCACTGCAAAATCCTGCAATTTTAATTGTTAATGTTTACGCTAAAGTATGCTCGACCGCCCGGTTGAGCTGGCCATTAAATAATTAAATCTGGGTTTGAAACAAATACATCTTTGAAAAAAATACATGTAACTTAAATCCTTGCCGATTTCAACATTTACCTAATGGATACATCTGAAAAACATTATCGTTCAGCAATTGCATCTAAAAAAAAGAATCTGAAAAAATAAATCTGGGTTTAAAAAAAAATAAAAAAATAAATTGCTAGCTACCATTATATCTGAAGCTGACATGCAAACCCACGCCCATTGACGCGTTTGATTTGGCATTGTATGCTGCAGAGCTGCCTACACTTGTCGCCCCATACATGGCAGCCGTCATTTCGGCTCTGTTCACTGCAGTTACACTCACCACTTCAAACATAATTTCTCTGTTTGTACTAGAGTGATCGTCAATGGCTCATTTGAAAGGTAAGAACTTGGACTAATTAGCTGTCATTTTATGTATTTATTTAAACTGCCCCTTTTGTCAGTCGTGCCCCCCTTCCTGACTCTCCGCGCCGCCCGCTTTGCGTACCACTGATCTATATGCAGGTGTATGAAATGAACGATCAGCTTAGCAAAGAAACATACAATACATTGCTGACAGCAAGTAGCCTACAACTAGTGTTAGAAAATATATAATTTTATAGCCAGTTGTTTAGTAAAAATAGTAGAACTACAGAAATAATAAAAAAGAAAGTCAAAATGTCCCTTTTAACTTAAAGCGTTAGATAAATGAGGAATTACACAATGCAATACTGAATTGCAGCTCTCTGGATCTGTAGCTAACCTCTTGTTAAAGGAGAGAAAGTTGAACTGTTTTCCGTTTTTAATGCATGTTCTGTTACTAAAACACATGGATCCAATGACTGACTGAATCGATTTGCTAATCCTCTGCAAATAGGAATGAGAGTGCTCTGCTGCATATCTCTCCCAGCACTTTGGCTTGTCCCTTCCTATTACTCTTTCTGAGCTTTTTCTTTTCTCTTCATTTTCTTACCCTCTTCCAGATTCAGAACATTCTGAAGGTGTTGGTGTCTGATCTTTGTCTCTCTAATGGGGTAGCAGTACCTCCATTGGATAAAGGCCAGGTGAGGTCTCTATAGCTGGATTTCTCTTGCCCACTGCATGCTTACATTTCTTCAGATGACTAGCCTGTGGTTTTGCTCAGGTTAAGGTTTTCATCTTCTGAATTGTCTTTATTTTTTTGTGTTTAGTGAGTATATTTTACAGTTTGCTGTTTTCTTTGTCTTGCCTGGTTTGTGAGCATTGTGTCTTGGGTTCAGACTCCAGGGTTTCTTCTTGCTTAATATTTTGAAGATGAACTGTTAGTAGGACTGAGACTTGCCAAACCCTCCTTTTCAGTGGCACAATCAGACCCCTGCATATTTTTTCTTAAGGATGTAAGGTTCCCAAAAATGCAAAAATCTACCTTTTCAGCATTTGACACTACAATTTATCAAAGCCTTTAGCTGGGAGGCTTGGTAACAGATGCTGGCATCTCTTCTGTTATGAAGATGGTTAAGACCTACAGTTCAGAGCCATAAGAGTGGCGGGGACGTGAGTACGTGTGGCCCCATGTGTTTAACTGGGGTCTGCACAACTTTGAATAGTGTTTACGTTCAGGGATTTTTTTTACATATCCTGCTAAAGTATACGGAGGGTATGTCAGGGAGAAGGTTCCTGCAGTGGGACCTCCCTTTTAGTGGGAGCAGCGCTGAGCAGCTTGTTTTAGAACTTTTATTAACTCAGCTGCTTTTGCCCTCACTCTGTGTTTTGTTTGCCTTTTTTGTGTTTATTTTTGTTTCCACTCTGCCTGTGTGTGGATGCGCATGCTATACCATTCTTGGTACAGCCACGTGGTTTACCCTGAAGCAACCCTGCACTGGGTGAAACCATTGCTAGTACCCTAGTGGCAGCCACCTGCAATTGCAATTTGGGTTGTCTTGTAAATTGGGCGCCTGTGCCATCAGAACGACAATTTCTCTCTCTCCCCTCTCTCAGTGGATTCCCACAGTATACCGTTTTACCTACACTTAGGGACTTAGTCTTTAATGCCAAATCAGAAGGTTCCAATCGGTGATAAAATATAAAACGGGAAAGATAGGAAAATGTTCTGTTATGTGAATTGTGTGTCCATTGCTAAAATGTGCTCCTCTTGTTTGCTAGCAGCTTGTGCTAGTGCTTGTGTGTGTGTTTGTGAGTGGTTGTGAATGTTTGTGCTGTGTTTCCCTGGCAGGCCTACACTGATGGTGAAGTGGGCAGCCCCCCCAGCGAACAGCTGGCTGAGGACACGTCTGGCGTGTTGATTCACGCCTCCATTGTGTCTAACAGCAGCAGCAGCAGCACTAGTGCTACTAACTCTGAGTGTGTAACCTCGTCGCTTCACTGTGAACCCAACTTGCAGGTTTGTCTGTGTCTATGTCTGCTGCTTAGTGTTGATGATCCAGCCTATTTTACAACTGATTGAGGCTATTTTCAATTATGTGAATTTCCTAATCCTTGCCGATTTGGCAATTCCCAAAAGAGAAACCATGCTCTAAATATATATATATATATATATATATATATATATATATATATATATATATATATATATATATATATATATATACACACACACACACACACTACCGGTCAAAAGTTTTAGAACACCCCCATTTTTCCAGTTTTTATTGAAATTTAAGCGGTAAACTGCCAGAGGTTAAAAAAGTTTAGGTTACCAAAAACTGAAAAATAATGTACATTTCAGAGTTATACAAAAAGGCCTTTTTCAGGGAACAAGTAATGGGTTAACAACTTACAGCTGTTCTGCAGCAATGGAAGTAAATTAAGCCTTGAAAGTTGATGCTAACAATTCCTACAGGTGTCCCAACTTTTGTTGATTACTTACAAACCCTCTGTCTGTATAAAAGCAGTGTTGGAACAGACTGTGTTACTACACCCTCTTAAGCATTATTTGGACAGTATTGTACTGCAGGAAGTAGTATATTGCTATCATAATGGCGAGAAAAAGGCAATTAACAAAGGAAGACAGACAGACCATTATAACCCTTAAAAGTGTAGGTCTTTCCTTTAGAGAAATTGCAAAGAAAGCCAAGGTGTCAGTGAGTACAGTTTCCTACACCATCAAAAGGCACTTGGAAACTGGAGGAGACTCTGACAGGAAGAGGTCTGGCAGACCCAAAGCCACAACAGAATCAGAAGACAAGTTTCTGAGAGTCAACAGCTTGCGTGATAGGCGGCTCACAGGACAACAGCTTCAAGCACAGCTTAACACTGGTCGAAGTAAGCAAGTCTCAGTTTCAACTGTGAAGAGAAGACTTCGAGCTGCAGGTTTGACAGGTCGAGTGGCAGTAAGAAAGCCATTGCTAAGATGGCAAAATAAGAAAAAGAGGCTTGCCTGGGCCATGAAGCACCGCCAGTGGACTACTGAAGACTGGAAGAAGGTCTTATGGACCGATGAATCAAAATCTGTCAAACATGGAGGAGGAAGCGTGATGGTCTGGGGCTCTTTTGCTGGATCCAGAGTCGGCAACTTGCACAGAGTGAGTGGCACCCTAAACCAAAACGGCTACCACAGCATTTTGCAGCACCATGCAATACCCTCTGGTATACGCCTAGTTGGTCAGGGGTTCATCCTACAGCAAGATAATGACCCAAAACATACCTCCAGGCTATGTCAGAACTACCTTAGAAGAAAAGAACAAGACGGTAGGCTTCAAATCATGGAATGGCCAGCACAGTCTCCAGACTTAAACCCCATTGAGCTGGTTTGGGATGAACTGGACAGAAGGGTGAAAGCAAAGCAACCTACAAGTGCAACACATTTGTGGGAACTTCTGCAACAGTGTTGGGAAGAACTTTCCGAACAATATTTGATTTCCATTGTAGAAAGAATGCCACGAGTGTGTTCGGCTGTTATATCTGCAAAAGGTGGCTACTTTGATGAGTCAAAAATTTAGATTAAATTTTGTTAAACAAAACGATTCCATGATTTCTTTTTTATCTCCAGTTGTTTATTTGTTCTATGCTTTAATTTCAGAGTACATTGAGTCATTAAACTGCATAAATTTCAATAAAAACTGGAAAAATTGAGGTGTTCTAAAACTTTTGACCGGTAGTGTATATATATGTGTATGTATGTGTATGTATATATATATATATATATATTTTTTTTTTTAATTCTTGCATTTCCGTAACTATTTATAAGTGTGTAACACCCATGTTCCAGGTAAATGCTGCTGTTCAGTTGATTTTATCCTGAGAAATGTTTTCTAAAAAAGAACAAGCCTGGTCTTTTTATCAAAATCTCAAATTAGGGTAAAGCGGGCCTCCTTGGCTTTTAATACATTTTTCTTGACGCCAACCTTTTTTGTTCATAAACAGACAGCCTCGAGCACATAACACTGAGGATTTTATAGATTAATGTTGCACATTTTTAGTGACAGTATACTGGTTTTGAATGGACCAGTGTGCAGTAAAGAAAATTGATGGTTTCAGATGTAATTGAGCTGACCTGATATTGGTGCGTCTTTTTGTGTTGCTGTTATGTTTGTATGTTTTTTTTTTTTTTTGTCTTGTGGCTAAACACTTTTTTTCAAATGGCTGATAATAGCTCTTCATAACAATTCTGACTCTCTTACCAGAACCCCAGTGCAAATTGCAATGAAAACTCACAGGATGAAAGCAGGTAAGCAACAGTTTTTACACATACATTCACAGCCATCATGGTCTGCTCTTTATTTCCAGCTGGCCTTTTAGAAGCAGTCTATATTGATAAAGCATGAGCAACACCCATCATACAAACCTGAAGAAAGGATGTCTGATTGTCAGGCTTGGAATTTCGTTTTTAAGGTGGAATTTTTGAGCACATTGTTGCAACCAGGAGGGCCTTGTAGTGTACGGTTTATCATTTTTGGTACATCTTAGATTCAAATGACAGCTCTTGCAATCCTAAACGCTAAAACATGCATAAAAGGAACATACTAATGCTGTGTGTGACTTGGGTGGGTGTTGCCATGCTGTGAACACTTGGATGTATTGAAATGCATGTTCTCAGCGCTCCAGGTAAGTTGCGTAATGGGTGTTTTACGCATATAAAAAAATATGAATTACGCATGATATTTAAATGTAATGTGTAAAGAATACACAGCAATTTCACTGCACAGCTTGAGTTTGCATGTTATCAAGCTTCTTGTACTTTGTTGGTTCTTTGCGTCTCAATGGTCAATTGTGAATAAACTGCATGCAGTAGCTAGAGAATGGATCATAGGAATGCTGGGACAGCTACTTGTGGCCTGCCTGGGAATTGCAAGAAACACGTGACCAATAAGTCCAGGTGACCAATATGTCTCGGTTCTGTACAGTAGTTCAAAGTAACATTACAGTTAAAATGTAAGATTGTAGTTATTGCATCCTCCACAGGTTAGCATTAAAGTATGTACTTTATTTATTGAAACATCACAGGCACTTGCCCATGCACCCCCTGCCCCCTCCCTTCCCCAACTAAAGTTTTTTATAACGGAAGAAAAAAGATAAGAGGATATTCTTATATGTTGTGTATTTAAATACAAAAGTTTAGTTAATAGTGAGGTTCTAAATTTGGAGGACCTGTGTGGGTTTTGTACAGTGCAAATAAGTAGCTTTTTCTTTGCAACAAAGAAATGTAGCAATGCCAGAATATTCATTGTAGACATATACTTAGTTTTAAATCCTAATCTGTCAAACTTGAATTTAACAGTGATGTCATTATCCAAATACCAAGAAGACGAGTGCTTGCAGACAAGTTTTGTGTGATTTAATTATAAAATCACATTCAGCAATAAAATGATCTTAAGTGGGTTGAGAAGTCGGAGATAGCTTAGCTGCGCGTCTTCTGACTTATACTCATGAATATGCATTTGACTTTTACCGCAGACCTATAAACTTATTTCACAAAGCTTACAATTAAAAAAATATTTAAGCACATGGTATGTGCAAACAGGTCAGTGTATATGTTAGGATCCCAAGACGAAATACCACCCCATCTGCTTGGGGTTAAATTACATTATAGATAGCCGAAATCTTGTCGTTTTCTGCTTCGGGTTGTCTTGCGACTGAGTTATTCTAAAGGGAAATTTAATATAATAATAAAAAAAAGTTAATGCTGTAATAAGTACATTGCAGACCTTTTTTTTCCTAAGAACGTATAAATTATAGTTATCAAATGTATTTGACAGAAATTCATGTTTTTAATAATCAGTTTTATTAAAAACATAGTACTCGCTGGATCCGGATCCTTGATATCTGTATGCGGTTCGTTGGCTCCAAAGCAGGAACCGGGTACCTGGTTTCAAAGGAACCGGTTCGCACATAAACTGTGTTATTGTATAGAATTGTTAAATGTGCATAAACTCGGTCCACTAAACTGCAGTTTAGAAGCTGCTTCCACTAAGCGGTTTAGAATTTGAATATTAATAAGCTGGGTTCGCTAAGCTGTGGAGTACCAAGGGAATTTATTATTCTTTATTAGGCGAATCTGTACTACGTTCTAATCAACATTATTACTTTGCCTCACCTTTAAAAAAAAAAAAAAAAAAAGTCGCTAATAGAAGGCCATTGCACACTGGATCCGATCATCAAAAAATGATCATGTGCATTCCCTATTGCACATTGCGCACTGAGTCCGTAATTGTCTTATGAAGGTGATGCATCAATTTTGGAATCAAAACAAATTCGATTTGATCGAATTTAAGGTGCGTTAAAAATTAAATTGACCAATGAAAAACGACTGGGAAGACACATGGTTTCTTGCAGTTTCCCTGAACAAAATGGAAAAACTAATTGTGTGTGTCGCCAAAGAAAAATTACTTTATGATAAATCCAACAAAGATTACAAAGACTTTGAAAAAGAAAACACATGGAAAGACATTGCCGTGGACTTGGGCGTGAATGATATGTATTATAAAACATAAAAAGAGTGCAAAGACTAGCGACCAGAATCATCCCGGGTTTAAAAGGCATGTCGTATGCAGACAGGCTAAAAGAATTGAATCTATTTAGTCTTGAACAAAGAAGTCTACGCGGTGATCTGATTCAAGCATTCAAAATCCTAAAAGGTATAGATAATGTCGACCCAGGGGACTTTTTTGACCTGAAAAAAGAAACAAGGACCAGGGGTCACAAATGGAGAGTAGATAAGGGGCATTCAGAACAGAAAATAGGAGGCACTTTTTTACACAGAGAATTGTGAGGGTCTGGAACCAACTCCCCAGTAATGTTGTTGAAGCTGACACCCTGAGATCCTTCAAGAAGCTGCTTGATAAGATTCTGGGATCAATAAGCTACTAACAACCAAACGAGCAAGATGGGCTGAATGGCCTCCTCTCGTTTGTAAACTTTCTTATGTTCTTAAAATTATGAACTGGTAGTATACATAAACACGTGGATTTTGTGCAGTATAGGTTATTACAAGCATATATGTATATACGTTTTTGTTTCAATTGTAGTCGAGGAAGTAAAGAAACAATGGCATAACCTGGAGACACATCAGAGAAAGAAGCGTGACAGGGCAAGAGCGGTCAGGGCTGAACAGTCAGAAAAGTGGGGCAGTACATGAAAGTGATGGAATTTCTGAATCCAACACAGAGAGTAGAGGGTCATTGTGTATTTTCGGTAGTGCATTGCTAGCTCCCTAACTTTTAGATATATTTATTACAGGAGCGAGTGTTTATATGTATTGCGTAACAACATTATTGTAGATCTAGCAGAAACATAATAATTAGCAAATGTTTTAACTTCCATCTTAGTGCACTAAAGAATAAAGTGGTTTATGATGAGCGTTTGGTGATCATTAAGTTTATACTACATTTAATATTTTTTGTGTTCAAAGTTGTGTAGAATTAACAGAATTGTATTTTTTTTAAAATTTAAAATACTGAAACTAGGTATATTTACTACAAAGCCTCCAATGCACATCAGCTCTCTTAAGTACGATATGAACGCATCTAGTGTGCAATGGATTGACGCATGACTTTTTCAGATGACGGATGCTAAATAACGGAACAGATCCAGTGTGCAATGGCCTTAGTCATTTCAAAGTCACTTGAACACGTTTAACTCATACAGCCATGGTGGTATGAACTGAACCGTACAGTGTCGCTGTAGTCTGCAATGACAGAAAAGATTTTGAAGAGCACAGAGGCTATAGAAATCAGCGAGATTTTTAATGAATGCATCTAACGAGGGGTGAAATGCATTTTATTTTACGGCTAAGCAACATGCAAAAGGGCCTAAATAAATAACTGTTAGTATGATTTTAACCGAGGCCCGTGTCTCATAGCTGGCTATGGTCTTGCTCAGGACGACTTCTTCACAGTAATGTTGTATTTTACTCACCCAAAATACATTTGACTCCCATAGTGTCAAAATTGAAAAGCAAAGTGCTCAATGACACAAAAGTGCTGTATATTTTATTAGTGTTTGTGTTGCTACAGTGTACATTATGAATGTGACTTTAAAGCTGTGTGAAGTATTCTGTACCAGTACATTCATTCGACACTTTCAAAAACGATAAACAAACAAAAATTCCCCAGAAATGACTGGTGGCTGATAATCTTATTTTTAAAGCGTGTGTTTGCTCGTTGTGCAGGCCTCCTGTCTCCTCCACGGAAAGCCTGCGGCAACTCTCCCAACAGCTGAATGGCCTGCTGTCCGAGGTAAGTGTAGCTTTACATTTACTGTTTGCTTGAATCAAGAAGCTATGAGGATGGTAAGCAGTCTCTGTTCTCTAGCATGTTAACAGTTCTAAAAAATATATATTTTCCTTTTTAAATTTCATTTTTACTGCAGTCCTATAGTTTACTACTTTGTATTACAGTCATCTTCATCCTACGTCAACGGGGATAGTGCAATAACAACTGCCAATGAAAAGGAGCTGGAGGTACGACAAAATATTCATTGTTACCATTAAATATGAAATGTGACCGTTCAAGGGCACATTAGAACCAAAAGTGTTTGATTAATTGAAAAAGAAGACTTTTCAGTATCCTACCTTAAAACAATCACTTGACTGGTGTTGAAGGTACTAAATCATTTTGATTGGCTCTTGTACTATGTGGAGACTTACGAAGAGAGTTTGCTAATTCAGGGATCTGACCTTCACAGTAGTGGGGAAACACCTTGCTCTTGGTAATCCAGAGCAAGCAGATAATACAGGTCCCACTGTAGATTTTGCACAATCTTGTTAGTCCCGGTCTCCAATTATGGGGATATGCAATTCTGTTTGAGTCCTGAAATAGCAAAAGAACACATGGTAAGTTTTCTGCAAATATAAACTGCTCTTTCTCCTGAATGTTATTCCATTAAAAGAATAACAATTAACACTTCATTTGAGACTTGAATATAAGAGTCTGCATTCCTTTTTGCTTCTTGTGCTTCAAAGTTAACTAACAGCCACTCTGTGATGACTTGAAGTATATGGGTTTTTGAATTACAGGCCCCCAGTAATTAAGATGATGTACTGTACATGTATTGCCCCTGATGTTCAGTCATTGACTCAGTTTATTAAGATCATATGTTTTGATTTAGATATTTAGAACAGGTTTTTTTTCTTTCTGTCTTGTGTTCTGCTTATAAACTGGGTAACATGCAAAGCCTGGAAAGATAGAAGTTTATAAACAGCCATCTGTGGGAACCTCCACAGGACACATGGGCACTAAGGTTGTCCATTCCACATATTTATAGCTAATAATCCTGGGACAAAGAAAATACCACAAATGAAATTCAGTCGCGTCTAATCAATAGTATGTAAATTCAAATGACAAATCTGCTGATCACTGACTTACCGCTATACAAAGGTAAGAATGCTTCATTGTGTCACTGTTTACGGTCATGCTGGTCATGTGGTGTTGAGTTGAGGAGATACGTCTATTATTATATGATAGTGTTTTTTGCACATGACCCCTCCCATGTGTATGATGTGTATAACACACCCCCCAGGGGATGAGCGTCCCGCTGAGCAGTTTCCAAATGTTGGCAAGTATGTGTTAAGAAGAAAAAAGTAAGAAAATGAATACAAGCAGTCAATCTGGCTATTTTGAATATTTAAACAATGTGGTGTTTTCCCCTCCCTTTTCTCCTTTCACTGTCTCCAATTCCTTCGTTTCTTTGCATGCGTGCACATCAGACACGAAACCAGGAGCTGGCAGCTGCCCTAGACTCCAGCAATCTAACAAACACACAGCTCACTACAAAGATAAATGAACTGGTAAGATCCCTCAGCACAGTGCAGTCTCTACTGCTGCTCTCAGGCAGGCTCTCTGTGTGGCTTGCACAAATCTTCAAGGGCCAGGCTACCAATGCATGTATTTTCTGTTTTGTTGACTATTTATTTAATTTATTTTTCAATAATTTGTCATTTTAATATGGATAACAATTATGTTTGAATGGGTATAGTTTTGTTAAATTAAATATAATTTGTGAAAATAAAATGTGAATCTTACACTCTAATCTCTCATAAATTTAATGTTTTTTTCCATTCATTTATTTTCATTATGAAATTATACTGAGCATCAAAATAAACTTATCACTATTATAACACATTTATGTTAAGGTATGTAAGTGATGGACATTGACAATGTTTTTGATTTCTATTTAATCACTCGATCATTCATCCTTGACCCTGACACGCTTAAGTGACTATGACTGAAGCATATGCACTTAATCGCCTAATTAGTGAGACAGTTGATATGGAGTGATTTCAGCTGTTGAATTGCAAGCTTGAATAAAAGCAATCAAGAAAATCACAGAAAAAAAAACAATATACCACATCTGTCAAGAGAGCAGCACCTTCGTGCAATTGGCATGTTGGAGGCTGGACTAGGGCAGCGTACTGTGGCTCGCCGTCTTAGCTGCTCACAGCCAGCAATTTCAAACCTGACGAGACGGTATAACCAGACACACACTGTCAATGACAGGCCACAAACTGGGAGACCAAGGGTTACAACACCTGCCCGAGATAAACAGATCATTTTGCAGAATCTTCATGATGTCAATTGTTAATCAGCACAATAAAAAGTCACTGCACCTGCTCTAAAACAGAGTTTTTCATTTTTCGATCTAGTCAATTTTATCCAAATATAAGTGATAAGTTTCTTTTTATGATCAGTATATTAATTGTATTTATGTGAAGAAGTAATTCTCTCATATTCAGATTTTATGGTTGTCTCAGAGTGATTGGAAGTGTCCCAAGGTGACGTGGCCCGAGTTGTATTTATTTTTCTGTTGTTTGTTTAGAAGCAGCAATCCCAGGAACTCACAGACCAAATGCAGAAGGTAATTTCTCTCTCAGCAGTGGCCATTACTGTATTTACCAAGCGGGATTACTGCAGAAAATCAGTGAAGACTCCTCCCAAATCTCCACCCAGAATGACAATACCCAAACAGTGGCAATGCCTAGCTAGATTTTCACGTAGCCAAAATTGTAGTGTTATAAAAATGGGGGATATTAAGAACAAGCATGTTTTTAGAGCGTTTTACAATGTTGCCAAGTTTAATTAATCTACAGACATTTATATGTATTAAATATATTTTTATGAAGTGGTAAGTCTGCCACAGATAACACTGACATGGTGAGAATGGTTTATCTAGTGCCTATTCAAGTGATATTCAGGTGCCTTGAATAAGTTGTGTTTTTCCCCCTTGTTTTACATGGCTAATTTTTGTGGAATCCTTGAAAATCTGAAATTGACAAAGTAGGCACAAAAATAATATGATGTGCCTGTTACCCTGTCTAGGGATATACTGGTAACCTGTGTACCCCGGACTGTTTGATGCCTGTGGATTGCTTAATGTATTCATTAATAAAGAGCACCCTTGATCTTTTATATTAAAGACTTTTTACTCTCTTCTAGGAGCATAAGGAATTTGAACAGAAGTTCTTAAAAGAGCAGGGAGCTATGCGTGAGCAGCTGCAGGTGAGACTCTGATATTAAATGCTCCAACACTGCTTCTTCACAATAAAATGAATTTGCTTGCACACTAACTTCTGGATTAGGCAGCAGCTCATTCAATTGAAAAACGAGAGAATATTTTGATACTGGAAGTAAGGCAGTTGTTTTGTACTTCAGTTGTCTTCACACACTATAGTGGAGAGTTCTTTCCTATTGATTTCAATCCGAATGGTCTTGCTCCTGATATTTATTTCTATTTTTCATAAGCACTTCAGCAGGTTTTTTTTTTTTTTTTTTTGCTTCCCACAAGGCACATATTTCCCATTGACATGAACCTAACAATGGCCCCATGGCTGATCCAGATTTTTACATACCCAAAACTAGAGTAATGTAGGGCTATTAGGAACAAGCATGTTTTAAGTGCATTTTTAAATATTGCCCTAGAATTAGTTGATCTACAAACACTTTTTATTGTAAATCCTGTTATGAACTGCCAAGTCTGTCACACAAAGATCACACATTGGTTGAATCCTAAAAAGTACATGTTTTTTTACATTTAAATAAAATGCATTTGTACTACATGCACCCTTCTAAAATAAACCCAAAATGAATTTATACATATGTTACCACAAGCTCACAAACGCACCCTAATAAGATTCACCAACACTCATATGTATCATTTGAACAAGTTTTGCTATCCCCCTTGCAGGTTCATATCCAGACGATTGGAATCCTGGTGTCTGAGAAATCAGAGCTACAAACAGCACTTTCCCACACACAGCAAGCTGCAAGGCAAAAAGCAGGTAAAATAACAAAAACTCTTATTATTGAATTACAGAGGAGACCTACCCTCCACCATCTAGTATAAAACCATGACCCCTGCGTTTTCAATGACTTGTCTCATAAACCAGTTGAGAGAGAGTTTTAACTTTTTGTGTTATGGAAACTTCCCTTCACTTCTAACTTGTGACCTAATATTGCTGCCTTCATTACAGTTCACTCAAAATGGAAACAAATAGATAGTGTGTGTGTGTGTGTCATGAATGGAGAAAAAACTTTAAATGCGTATATATTAAAAATATGACTTCATTAGTTTCAATGTTCCTGCTCACAGTCAGCATTCTCCGGCTTTCCACATACAGTATTTGTTTTACTTCAGGTTTACAACCTGTGCTGTCTGAGGTGCCTTTCCCTTTAGGCTGTGCCATATAGGATTTGGTTTGTGTTGTTTTTTATTAATAATAATAATAATAATAATAATAATAATAATAATAATATAATTAGGGCTTATGATTTTCGGTATTAACCGATTTAAAACCCGATAAAACACCCCCGATACAAAAAAAAATGAAATCAGTGGCTAGGCAATAAACACCGGAAAACACCGGAAAAACTGTGGAAATGGTTAATCAATTCACGTTGACTTTACCCTTTTCCCATTAAAAAATAAAACCTACTACAAAAATAATAATAAATACATTTCCCAGCTCTGCTGGGCAATGTCCCGCCTTCCTGACTTGCATCTATCATTGATTCGTTCTCAATACTTTAAACCCGCCCCAACTACTGAGTGACAGCACATTCCTACATTTCTATTGGAGATTCCGCTTTCGAGATTTAAAACGAGATTACAATGTGGATGGAGGCTTGTTAGCGGGATTTCAAGCTGTATTACAGTTAAGATATGGAGGATTTAAAACAGAATTGTGGCGAAATGTACAAAAATGCCTACACACAAAAACCACAGAAGAATGTGCCTTGACCATAGGGATTTCATTGAAGGAAAGAAGGTACAACTTAAGTGTGCAAGTACTGTCGAGTTACTACTATACATATTTTGACACAAAATAAAAAAACGCTCAAGCATTTTGGAAAGTAACCAAAAACACTAATTTCATACAGTATATCAAAAACGAAAGTCCTGAAAAAAAAAGTTTACATAAAACTCGAAAATAGCTAAAAATAAGCACCAAAAAGTACATTTAATAAAACCCAAAAACAGAAGCCCTATTTTTGAGCAGATGACACAAAAATAGGAGGAGTGGCAAACACTGTTGCAGCAGCAAAGGTCATTCAAAATGATCTAGACAGCATTCAGAACTGGGCAGACACATGGCAAATGACATTTAATAGAGACGTGTAAAGTACTGCACGCAGGCAATAAAAATGTGCATTATAAATATCATATGGATACTGAAATTGAAGAAGGAATCTATGAAAAAGACCTAGGAGTTTATGTTGACTCAGAAATGTCTTCAACTAGACAATGTGGGGAAGCTATAAAAAAGGCCAACAAAATGCTCAGATATATTGTGAGAAGTGTTGAATTTAAATCAAGGGAAGTAATGTTAAAACTTTACAATGCATTAGTAAGACCTCACCTTGAATATTGTGTTCAGTTCTGGTCACCTTGTTAGAAAAAGGATATTGCTGCTCTAGAAAGAGTGCAAAGAAGAGCAACCAGAATTATCCCAGGTTTAAAAGACATGTCATATACAGACAGGCTAAAAGAATTGAATCTATTCAGTCTTGAACAAAGAAGACTACGTAGTGATCTGATTCAAGCATTCAAAATCCTAAAAGGCATACACAATGTCGACCCAGGGGACTTTTTTGACCTGAGAAAAGAAACAAGGACCAGGGGTCACAAATGGAGATTAGATAAAGGAGCATTCAGAACAGAAAAATAGGAGGCACTTTTTTACACAGAGAATTGTGAGGGTCTGGAACCAACTCCCCAGTAATGTTGTTGAAGCTGACACCCTGGGATCCTTCAAGAAGCTGCTTGATGAGATTCTGGGATCAATAAGCTACTTACAACCAAACGAGCAAGATGGGCTGAATGGCCTCCTCTCGTTTGTAAACTTTCTTATGTTCTTATATAATACATGGATGAAGGCTATATTTACATCCTGATCCATTTTTAAAAAAAAAAAAAAGACATAATACCACAGTCGTGACGTCAAAATGGCATATTCGTCTAGATTATAAGAGTTTGAGAATGAATCTTTTATTTGGGACTTTGTCAAAAGCTTTCTGGAAGTCTAAATAAGCATGTCATATGCTTTGCAATTATCCATTGTCGATGTTGCATCCTCAAAAAAATTCCTAAAACCATGCTGACTACGGTCTCGTAGTTTATGAAGTCACATAAACCCTAGATGGAATTATTTTCCTGTAACTCACTGAAACCCATCTATTATTCTATATGTATTTGTTTGTTTATTTTTTAGGCAAGTAGTGAATATGCAATATAATATTACGTTTTTACTTGTTTGTTTGGAAAATGAACTGTTATGTGACTGCCTCTCTCTTTCTACCAGTGGAGGCAGAGGAACTTGGCAACAGGCTTCAGTCAACCAGACAACGAGTGGGAGAGCTGGAAAGAACCCTGTCCTCTGTGTCCACGCAGCAGAAACAGTTTGAAAAGGTAGAGAAGTCTTTCGAGTGAAGTCTGCCATGCTACCCCTCTGCTTCGCACCCTCCGCTGGCTACCTATCTCTGCTCACATTCAATTCAAGACCCCTGTTCCTGCCTACCAGTCTTCAACACACTGCCCCCTCCTAGCTCCAATCCCCCGTGTCTCCCTTCATCCCCTCTTGCCCTCTCCACTACTCCTCCTCTACAGGCTGACTGGTCATGCCTTCCATCCACTCTCCATCCTTCTGTATCTGCTTCTTCTCTCCTTCTCTTCCCTTGCCCCTCTGTGGTGGCACCAGCTAGACTGCACTTGTATGTCTCTTGCTGTACTGCTCCTATTATGCACTGGACTTGCCTGACCTGTGCACCACGTTACTGGATCCTCAGCTAATATACTATCCTTGCACTACTATGTCATTATAGATATAACTGTAATCTTAACTTGTTGTATCCTAATTCATATCATTTTTTAGTGGTATTATTTGTACTTGCTGTAAACTACACTGTATTTAAATACTAAGCTTGCTTGTAACCCTTTACTTCCTTGTAACACTCGCCTTGGATAAAGGCATTTGCCAAATAAATGAATAATAGTTATCTAGCCACCACAAGATTTGATTGGGTGGAGCACAAAATACTTTAGTAAATCACTTACCTTTTTGAGTAACTAGCTGACTCAAGTTCTACTACAAACCTGTTAATTTAGGCTTTGTTACATGCTATAACTTTCAATTTATTTTGACCAGCTGAAACGCTGTGTACTACTTACAAAAAAAAAAAAAAAATGAAAACCGGAAAGTCTACTTCTAAAACATTAAAATACATACAGAAGGCAACATATAAATACAGTATAATGGCCCTTTCACACCTAGTACATTTGGAGATGATAATTCGCACTTGAGACCTAAGTTGGGTTCGTTTTGGCAGGTGTGAAACGTCCAAACGCATCAGCGTGCACACCAAACAAATGGACCCAGATTCACTTAAATAGGTGGTCTCTGCCCGTTTGAGAGGGAACTGTAATGCGTTTCAAACTCAAATTTGGACAGCGTGAAAGCAATCTCATTACAATCCAAGATGCAAACTAAACCGAACCAACTGATGTAATGCATAACCCACAGTACATTGCGCACAGAAAACATGCATAGGTGTGTATGGTTGAAAAACAAAACAAAAAAAAAAGCATAATGCCGCACGAAAACGTCAGTGTTCCTCAGCGATATGTCTAACACGGGTTTCGTGCTGACATTGTAACAGCAGAGGTCAAACAACCCAAATGAATGTACATTATGTAATTATTACAGATACAGTATTTAATAGACGCTCTGTACATTTATTCCCGCTGATTGTCTTCCAAATGTGTAGACCTGTCTATAACCAATAAGGTTCACTGTAAGAACAGTTACAGGCAGTGCACACATTTTGCAGGATATGCCAGAATCGTGGCTTTGAAAACGGCTATGAAGCTGCTTTCAAAATTAAGAGGGATTTACAGCTGGAGATGGCGAATCGTAAAAGCAGTCAACATTGGACAGCTATTTTTAAAATTGTGCTTGATTTATTAAATGTAAGTACAGTATCAACAGTTTACTTTTCTCTAAAGACAATTGGTAGTATAGTAGGCTACATTATTGCAGAGTAGCCTACAACAGCTTACCGTAGGCCTGTTTTTATTGGTTTATTCTTGTATTTTGTTTAATAAACAGAACCGTAACGTTTATCTCAGTGATGTTCTCTTAAAACGCGTATTTCAATGATGTGCTTTCTAAAAGTACGGTGTATATAGGCTCCATATAAATAAACTTGAAATTAACTTCAAATGGTGGCTTTCTGCTTATTAACAACTTCGGTTATTAACAATGTTTGGCTGGGATCCAAGGGGTTGATAATAAGCGGCATCTACTATAACAGTCCTATCACAGGACTGCCACGGGTGGAGCCCTCCTTGTTTATACGTTCACTGTAGTCTCTACTGATATCGCCACTAACATCTGCCTAGGCATCGACAGGAAGATATCACTTTGGTTACGTCTACAAATAGTCAATCAGAATCAATTGAAAGAATTGTAATGGAAAAGCAAACGCTTTCTGGTGCGATTTACAGTTGTGAAGGCAAACTTTAAACTCGCTTGGAGAAAAAAAAATAGTTGGTTTGATATTTTTCAGTGTGAAACCAAGTGAAGCAAAATTGTAACATTTTAGTTAGTTTGCAAGTGAATTTTGAATCGGATCTTTATAAACAAACTAGGTATGAAAGGGTCCTAAATTATATCCTGATCCAGGATTTGCATACATTGCAAACAATATACATCACATTGAAGCTTAAATACAGTTACCAATAGAAAGAGGCTGTTCAACACCACAAACTTTCACTGAAGGCAAATATTCATCTTTTTCCCCACAGCATAATAAAGAACTGGAAAAGGAACGGGACAGCCTTAAGCTTGAAGTTTACAGATTGAAGTAAGTGTTTGGTTAAAAAACAAGACTTCCTGAGTCAGGGTTCATTTTATAAATGTATTCAGATGGGATGATATCCACTGGGCACAGAAGTAGGAGTCAAAACTTAAAAACAGGTAATTATGCTAAAACATATTACCATACTCTGAGTGTGAATACAGTTGTTTTATTTCCTAGGTTAGGGTGGGGGGTTGTTTTTCCCCTCCTGAGTGCTTGCATCAAAGTGAGCGAGCATAGCTGGACCGAATGGCCTTTTCTCATTCTACAATTTCTTATGTTCTTATGTTTTCTGTAGTTTAAAACTAAAATATGCACTATGTTGAAAACCAGATTTTTTTTCCCCTTCCCTAAAATGCTCCAGCTATGACACCTGAAATATAAATGTTGTATTTAATTCTCCAAGTAGAGATGTTTGGCATAGCTGCAGAAAGACAGGCCATGCTCTTTACCTGGTGCAGAGACAGGCCAATGCAAAACTGTACCACATTCTTTCAAACACATGAAACATTCTCTTGGAGTCGTTGCATGATCCTGAGACCCTAACTCAAATTAAGAACTGATTTAAATCTTAAGATCAGTATTAAAATTCTCGCAGCTGGCCTGTCTTTCTACACCTGTGACAGATGTTTGGTACTTCACACTTTCACACATGTTTTTGTAAATACTTTTTTACTTGAATCACTGCCTACTCTGTGTCTGCAGTAAAGTGAGCGAGGAGGTGAAACAGGAGAGCTCAGAGCTGTCAGAGCAGCTGCGATTGAGAGTGAGTGAGAACTCTGCCATGAAACTGGACATCGAGGACTTGCGCAAGAAGCTTGAGATGGCTGATCTCATGATCCAGCAGGTGAGCAACTGGGATTGTGGCTCATACCTTCCACTGGAGCGAGGAGTCTTTCTGGAGTATTTTCCACAATCCAAGCATCTATAAGATACTATCAGGATGTGAGTGGTGCGTAAGGGTTAAGCAGTCAGTGTCCAGCCAGCACTTGCAATTATTAAACCTTGGGGTATTTTTATTTTCCCAAAAACAATTAACAACTAATAATACACTCCTCTACCAGCAATGGTAGGGAGTGTACACAAAAAGGATTGCAGTTCCGCACTTAAATAATAATCCGCTCCACTACCAGCAATGGTAGGGAGCACAGTCCCAGAAACAATAATAAAGTAATTATAACTCCTGCACATTTGCACGGCAAGGTGCTCTTTTCTCTCCGGTGCTTACAAGTGTGTGTGATCAACAGCTGGCTCCGTGGCTACAGCTTCTGTGCTACTTATACTCTGCAGCTGATTGCAGTGGATTTGTTTAGCAGCCCTGTTGCTATGTGACCTCCCCAAGATGGCCGACATTTGGTGTTTACCCCCCATCAGTCCGACCTCATCCTGTGAAAGTGTTCAACCAACCTTACACTGTGCCTTTTCTTGCCGGGAGGGAGATTTTACAAACAAAAGGAGGCCATTCTGCCCATCTTGCTCGTTTGGTTGTTAGTTGCTTATTGATCCCAGAATCTCATCAAGCAGCTTTTTGAAGGATCCCAGGGTGTCAGCTTCAACAACATTACTGGGGAGTTGGTTCCAGACCCTCACAATTCTCTGTGTAAAAAAGTGCCTCCTATTTGCTGTTCTGAATGCCCCTTTTATCTAATCTCCATTTGTGACCCCTGGTCCTTGTTTCTTTTTTCAGGTCGAAAAAGTCCCTTGTATCGACATTGTCAATACCTTTTAGGATTTTGAATGTTTGAATCAGATCGCCGCGTAGTCTTCTTTGTTCAAGACTGAATAGATTCAATTCTTTTAGCCTGTCTGCATACGACATGCCTTTTAAATCCGGGATGATTCTGTTCGCTAGTCTTTGCACTCTTTCTAGAGCAGCAATATCCTTTTTGTAGCGATGTGACCAGAACTGAACACAATATTCTAGATGAGGTATTACTAATGCATTGTAAAGTTTTAACATTACTTCCCTTGAACACTTCTCACAATATATCCGAGCATCTTGTTGGCCTTTTTTATAGCTTCCGCTCATTGTCTAGATGAAGAGTCAACGTAAACTCCTAGATCTTTTTCATAGATTCCTTCTTCAATTTCAGTATCTCCCATATGATATTTATAATGCACATTTTTATTGCCTGCGTGCAGTACCTTACACTTTTCTCTATTAAATGATAATTTTGAATAACCGTTGCTGCTGCAAAGGTGTTTACGACGACTCCTATTTTTGTGTCGTCTGCAAATTTAACAAGTTTGCTTACTATACCAGAATCTAAGTAATTAATGTAGATTAGGAATAACAGAGGACCTAACACTAATCCCTGTAGTACTCGACTGGTTACCTCGCTCCATTTTGATGTTTCTCCTCCAATGAGTGCTTTTTGTTTTCTACATGTTAACCACTCCCTAATCCATGTGCGTGCATTTCCTTGAATCCCTACTGCGTTCAGTTTGAGAATGAATCTTTTATGCGGGACTTTGTCAAGAGCTTTCTGGAAATCTAAATAAACCATGTCATATGCTTTGCAGTTAACAATTGTCGATGTTGCATCCTCAAAAAAAATCAAGCAGGTTAGTTAGACCTGCTTAAACCATGCTGACTGTCTCCTAGGATACTGTTACCATATAGGTAATTTTCCATTTTGGATCTTATTATAGTTTCCATAAGTTTACATATAATAGAAGTCAGGCTTATTGGTCTGTAGTTACCTGGTTCGGTTTTGTCTCCCTTTTTGTGGATCGGTATTACGTTTGCAATTCTCCAGTCTGTCGGTACAACCCCTGTGTCAAGAGATCCTAGTTAGCAGTTTGTAAATAACTTCTTTCATTTCTGAGTATTATTGGGAGGATCTCATCCGGCCCAGGGGATTTGTTTATTTTAAGAGCTCCTAGTCCCTTCTGTCTCGTTTATGCTAAAGTTATTTAAAACTGGATAGGAACAGGTTGACATGTGGGGCATGTTGCCCGTATCCTCTTTTGGAATTGTTTTTTTGCCATTTGTGTCTCTTAGACATTTAACCTCCTCTTTGAATGTTCTCTTGCTGTTATAATATTGGAAAAACATTTTGGAATTGGTTTTAGCCCCCTTAGCAATGCTTATTTCTATCTCTCTTGGCCTTTTCTAACTTCCTTTTTGACTTGTTTGCAGTTCCAAGTGCTCTTTCTGTGTACTTTGTTCTTGGTCCCTTTTAAATGCTCTGTAAGTGCCTTTCTTCTCAGAATATATTTTTTAATTGATCTATTCAAGCACTTTGGCAATTTATAGTTTTAGATTTACATTTGTCTACTTTTGGGATGTAATTGTTTTGTGCCTCTAGTACTACATTTTTTAAAAAGCATCTTTTTTCCATGGATGTTCTCCAATCTACTTCTGTTAGTCTCTGTTTCATATCTTCATAGTTTGCCTTTCTAAAATTGTCAACCTTAGCTTTAGTAATTACTTCGGGGGTTTTAAAAAATACTTCAAATGAGAACATGTTGTGGTCTGAGTTTGCCAATGGCTCTCTGACCTCTGTTTGAGTTATTCTGTCTTCGTTATTCGAAAAGACTAAATCAAGGCATGCCTCCCCTCTAGTCAGTGCCCTGACAAATTGCGTTAGGAAGCAGTTATTTGTCATTTCCACCATTTCAATTTCGTCTGTCGTGCTCCCCACCGGGTTTTCCCATTTTATATGAGGGAAGTTGAAATCTCCCATTTAATATGGCTTCTCCTTAGCTGCACGCATTTCTAACGTCATTGTATAACAGATTATTTTGCTTGTTGCCTGAATTTGGCGGTCTATAGCATGCCCCTATTATGCCCTTTTCAATTGTTGTCCATTATTCTAACCCATGTTGATTCTGCGTTGTTTTTTTCTTCCAGATTTAACACCTGGGCTTCAAGACTATTATTTGATGTATAATGCTACCCCTCCGCCTCTGTTGCCCTGCCTGCCTTTCCTATACAGTGTATACCCACTAATATTATATTCGTCTCAATCACTCTTGGATAAGCAAGTTTCTGTAACACCTATCACATTGTAGTTACTTTTTAGTGCAGTAGCTACAAGTTCTAATATTTTGTTTCTGAGACTTCTAGCATTTAGATAAATACATTTAATGGCAGTCTTACCTGAGTTGTTGCCCTTGTTTTGATGTAGTCTCCCTTCCTTTCTAGTTTAAATGCTTCTGAACCTCCTCAAGGATCCTTGATTGGTTCCCTTTTTATTTAAGTGCAGTCCATCCTGCCTATATAGATAGTTCTTGTTGTAGAATGTGGTCCAATGTTCAAGGAAGGTGAAGCCTTCCTGTGTGCACCACGTTTTCAGCCATGCATTTAGATTATTTATTTCCAGCTGTCCATATGCTCCTTTGCAAGGTGCCGGCAGTATCCCAGAAAATACCACAGAGTTTTGGTCTTGTCTTTTACAGTTCAGTTCAGATCCCGTCTCTCTCTGTCACACATACACTTACACATTCTGCAACCCAGAGTATCAGACATGCTGTGTTAAATTCAGCTTCAAGGTACTTATATTCACTAGTTAAACAGGTCTTGGAATACATTAATGATCCCATGTGTTAGGAAATGGGGCCATATAATCCTCATCCTTATTTGGTTTGAGTCTTGAGTTGTTTCCATGTCTTCTCAAACCCTCCTTGTTTTTTCTGCTTAGTTTTCCAGCCACTCTGGACCTCCAGATGCCAACCATCAACTTCATATGGTGATGGAGGAGAAGCTGCAGCTGGAGGCACAGCTGGGACAGGTATCTATGGGCTGTGTGTTCTTGTCAGATAAGAGGAAGCCCAGGGTTTTCTGGTTTTGCTTCTGCTTTGGTTTAAGACAAATACCTTAATTTTAGAATGAGGGTTAGATCAAGGGTGGACTGGATCCAGAGAAACATAGAATGATGAATGACTAGGTAACAGCCTTCAAATTAAAAGGGTGGTCAAAAAATGCTTGAGTTTAGTTTAGAAAACCCAAGTTCTCCCTGTCCCCTTGTAGATTTCAATAAATAGATTTCACAATACCAATCTGTCCTTGTTTTGGCTTGGGCTTTGTACTTTTTTTCTGATAAGTTTTACTGTGTATGTTTTATTTTATTTGCGTTTTTGATGTCCTGGGATTGAGAGTGAGAGCAGCCTTTTGTCACAGCATTTGAGTCTGATGGGTGGCTACAATTGAAACAACAAAAGGAATACTGTAAACCCTGAGTATTAAACTATAAGTGTGTAAGGTTTTTATACCTGATTTCAGATGTTTCTAGGTTTGTATTTCTAGTATTCATAATGAAATGCTTGATTCAGTGCTATCTGTGTTGCAGGTGATGGAGTCCATACAGCAGCTTAAAACAGAGAGAGATCAGTATGCAGCACAGCTAAAAGAAGAGGGTAACACCTGGAAAGAGAGGGTTGAGCAGCTGGTTGCTCAGGTATGTGCACAAGGACTTTTTTTTGCTGAGCTTTGCAGTCAGTTAAAATAGAAACCTGTTTCTTTTCTGAGGTGATATAGCCCTCAAAACCAGTTACTGAATACTGTTGTGTTTTGGTCAGTGTAGCATTAGGATGAAACGATAAACCATACTACTATTTTCCATGGTTTGTACAGCCTAAAGGAGGAGGCTGCTACCCTCAGTGGTCGATCAATTTGGCCTACATATTCAATTATTACAGGAGTATGTGGTTGACTGGTCTGCAGGATAGTATCATTGACTTTTTTTTAATTAAGTAACGTGTTGCTCAAGGCCATGTGTCTCTTGCCAGGTGAACATTCTTTCAGAGGAGAGGGAGAAGAGCCTGGTCAAAACCCAAGAGCTAGAAGCTTTAGTTATAGAGTTGCAGAACACCCCCGGTAATGCTCATTCATTTCTTCCTTTACTGTTAAACTTTATAAATATCTACTAAAGCCAAACCACTACTGCCTGCTGACTGATAAGAATTTAGTTTGCTGTTTTTTGGCTTGAAGACACCCTAGCGCTATCAGCAATTTGTGAGGTTCCTTAAAATGTGCTCTAACTTTCTGCATTGCAGAACCAAGGAGCTACTCCTGTATTGCATACTGCAGTCCAGCACTGCACTGGTTCCATCAGTATTAATACCATCTCGTGTTTGATGTTTCTGCAGCCCAGATGTCCCAAGAGAGTGTGCCCCAGGCTGCCCCTCAACCCGAGGGACCTACTGAGAGTGAGGCTGCTCTGCAGGAGGCTGTGAACTCACTGCAGCAGGAGAAGGAAGCCCTTTGCAACCAGCTCCATGCCCAGGTAAGTCTAATTCAGGCTGACCATTTTCTTTTAGAAATGGGTTAATTACCATGTAACTCAGTGAGAAAAGATCATATTATACAAGGAAATAAGATCATGCTGTGAAGTTGGAGGCAATCAGATGGGTCCTTTAACTTCACTTTATGATGAACCAAACACATTAGGTTGCAGCAGTTTTGTTTCTGCATTGTTGTGTTAAGCTGGGCTTTAGATCTTCAGTGGGTTTGGGTCTGGGAAAGGTGCCCATTTGAAGACCCCAGTGATGTACCCTAATTAGCTCAATCCAGACGGTTGTCATGCTGATGCGCTGGGAAGACCGCACTGTGGTTGATCCCCGGAGCCAGCATTGCAGCTGTTGTGTGTGCTGATGCGCTAGGGAGGCAAATAAGCTGATCCCTGGAGCCAGCATTACACTTCAGCCATCAACACCAGGCAGAAGGATATCTACATCATCATATGGAAGGAAATGCAAATGGGTGGAGACACATATGTATCACATTAGTTTGCTGTAAAGCTATGTCTTAGTTGGTGTTTATCTTGGCGCAAAGTTTTAACATCTACTCTCGTGTAATGGAATTCATGTATAACTACAGTAATTGTGATTTAAAATAACCTTTTCTTTGACTTAGATTTATTTAAGATGTTAGATAGTTCCAGGGGGAGGAGCTTCCTACAGGATCAAGTGTATATACCTCTCTGTGTCTCATTCAGGGGTGAGAGGGTTGGAGTGCAGTCTATGCTCCAGGTAACCAGTGAGATGCAGCTGCCCAAGGTTTGGAGTACTAGCTATTAGTTACTTCATACTACAGCTAAATTATTCTAGCTGGGTTAATGGTTAAACTGTGATAGTTTGTTGTTTTTGATCAAATCTAGTCTAGTGTTCTCTGTTTTGGATGTGTTCAACAAGAAATTATTAACTTTTGCAGCTGTGGGGCCAAGAAAATAAAATAAAAATAACTGTTCTTTATTCAAACAACATTGTCTGCTGATTTCTTCTTGCCTAAGTTACCCCAACCTCTACCTCTGGCTAAGCTACCCTTACAATCTCATAATAGCCAGGGGGTGGATTTCTGGGTTGCTTTGAGGAAACCGTTTTTGTTTCCCCACTACATTTTTCAAGCTTTCATAGAAATAAACATCCAAGCAGAACATCCAATCAGTTTTTAAAAAAGCATTAAGTACTGTTGTCAATGATGGGTATGAACTGCTAAAACACGACACTCATGATAGTGTTTTGCTGCCAATTACCAAGCTTCCTCTGATTTGTGTGCAGGTACGAGACAACGAGCAGCTGAGCCGACTGTGTCAGGAGAAGGAGGAGCGCATGCTGGAGCTGGAATGCATGGTGCAGCGCTTCAATGACAGCTCAGTGGACCACCAGCAGATCCTGGAGGACATGCAGAGCGACAAGGCCACCATCAGTCGGGCCCTGGCACAGAACAGAGAGCTCAAAGAGCAGCTAGCGGAGTTGCAAAATGGATTTGTCAAACTGGTATGATCCCAAGCTCTCTCTTCTATTGGGAACCCTGAGTGCAATATGTGGGAAGACAGGGTTCATTAGTCTGTGGGTCTGTTTAGAGCTGTGGACTTGTGGTTAGAGATATGGTTCCCAGAGACAATGTAGACTTGTGGCTTGACCTGGGGGATAGGAAAGCTATGTGGCCATAAGGTTAGAGCTAAGGGACAAGGTGACAGACTAATCTAGTGGTTGAGAGAGTTTGAGATACTGCTTCCTAGTTGTGAAAGCAGAAGTTAGAGATCCAGTACAAAGACAGAATTAGTGCGTTTACATATACAACTCTGGCTTAGGATCGATCAGTTTAAAAGATTCAATCATTTTAGCCACCGGTTTACACTTAGCACTGATCCAGGCTGGCTCTGGCCCTGTATGCGTGTGCATAGCCCCTGAACTGTAGTGCCTGATAACACCATATCGACCACCCCTTGCTTGAAGACATTTCCCCATCCCAACACACTTTTTATGTGTTTCTACTTCAAGGTGTTTCTAATTAAGATTTAATTTTTACCATCAGACATGGAGTGAAGCATTGGCAGCAAGAGGATCTGCCATCTATCACTGCGTCTGATGAGGCAGTCGATCGGAAGTTCCGCTCTGAGGAAGGTGACTCGGATAGTGCAACACCAGTAGTGCAGGTGTCACGATCAGCAGAGCTTTTGCCACTGATTAAGAGGGCCACTCACGTTTTGAATGTTCCGTGGTCTGTAGGTGACAACCGGTAACGCTCAATTTTTGAGGATGGTCCGGCTTTCTCTCAAGTGTCTCCTCCGGTACACCTGGATTTCCTCTTTGAGGTTCATTCATCCAGGGGTCACCAGGCTAAAGATCCTGCTGCTTCACGTTCCTTGGGAGAGCTGTACAGCCTGCATGAGGCAGATAAACTTGGCTTGGCTGATTTTCCAGCAGTAGATGCCGCTATCGCATCATGGCAGGGCAATTTTTAAAGCGTGCCCGGCGGCTTCAGCTGCCTATGAAGGACATTGTCCCTTGTTGGAGGCTTAATGTGGTGCTGGAAGTGCTTATGAAGTCTCCCTTTGAGCCCTTACAGTCAGCAGAGCTGAAATATGTATCAATGAAAGTCCCATGGGAAAGCTCTGTCTAAACAGAGGCTATCAAGATGGAGCACAGATACGGTTCAGACTGCATATGAACGAGCCAACTTGCCCCCTCCAGAGAAGCTCACTGCCCACGGGCATGGAAACTTTGTGGGCTTTATTCCAGGGCACAACTGTCAGAGACATTTGCGATGCAGCGGTGTGGGCTACACCCCACACTTTTTTACGCGGTTCTATTGGCTGAATGTCGTAGCTCCACAAAACACTGGGTTTGGAACAAGAGTGTTAAGGGCGGCCTTGAGCTTGACCCTTGTAGCATAAAATTGGAGGTGAGTTCCCCCTCAATGTTTTTAGCCTTGTTACTTGTACTGGGTTCCTCATGGTAATGTGCAAGGTGGCCTTTGCCGTGCCGTGTAGCTTTCAATTGGTCTGCAAATTCCTTGCGACAGCTTTGGTATGTCTACCCATGAGGTAATGGTTAGTTTCGTACTTGAAAGGTTATTATCATAACTCTGGTTCCCTGAAATAGAAATGTAACCATTAACCTTCTAGGTCGCTGCGTCTTATGCAGCAGTCTTGAGGGAAAAATGATGACGTTTTGAGTGTCATGAGTCTTGTACTACTTGATAATAGAAACAATGATTGAAATTGGAATACTCAAATGCTTGGCAATCTTCTTGCATCCTTCTCCAGCTTTGACAATAAATCATTTTTTGCCTGAGGTCTTCACATAGCTCTTTACTTTTTCCCCATATTGACTTATTGGTAATGACAGCAGTCATCCTATGCCTAACCCTTTTATACTCTCTAATGCTGCGTTTACACTGCCACATCGGACCTAAGCTGACTGATCGCGGAGATTCTTATCATTTTTCACGTAGCGTTTACACTGCGGTTGTGCCCTGAGCCGGCTTAGGTCTGAATGCGCGCGCATACCATCTAAATTACAGTACGAGCTCGGTGACGTCATAACGACCACTGAAGGGATGACGAGTTTTCCCCTCCCCAGACCACAAAGGCAGAAGAGGCAGAGTGGTATTACAAACAAAAAATAGTGTTGTGTTCATATTGCAGGGACTCATCTTAAAGTATATACTTATCTTGCAGTCGACGAGAAAAATGGTTATTCGTTTAGACAGTGTTTGACATAACATAGCGGTTTCTGACCCATTTGTTATGTGAAGGTTTTCACCTGGAGTAAGATAAGTACATTTGCTGTTTTATTACTGTAATAATAAAGACCCTTTTGTTTTCAGAATAACTATTCTGTTTCTTCACCAATATTCTCACCTTGTGTATATATACATAATTTTATGATGCATAAGTCCTTTATTTTTAGTTAAAATAGGCTAAGCAGCCACAGGAATACTGGAGAAAAAAAACATTTACTGTATAAAATTGAAGTTAACACATTTTATTTTTTTCAAATTAGCCTTGTTACTACTACTGCAAATGAATAAATAATAACAATAATAATTTGTTATATACGTATACTATCTAAATTGTTTGTAATTATTCAAAACATTTAGTTCCTTTTTTTAAAAAGCGAAATGACAGGGACCGCAAATAACTAAAACAATCTTTATTTAAAACTTAGAACATAACATGCAATTGTGTAACAGATCAACTGTAATCAAAGTGCAGAGAGGGTGTTGCACAGATCTCTCTTTTCTACAGTGCTTGAGAGACAGCTTTCACAGACAATGCCAGGTGTGAGGTGAGGCTGGCACCGGAGCAGGTGTACCTTCATTGTTCTGGATAAATTCTGCGAGGGGTAGAGGTTGGGGGTGAATGGTCCTGGATGCTGCCATGATGGGAGTTGCACAGACCTTGGTTCGCTAGACCTGCGGCTATTTTTCTGTATATGTATTTATTTTGTGTTTCCGCATAGTGCACTCTGGATTTGAGTTTCGCCCCACAACGCTATGACAGCTCTGCTTTCTTGCTCTCCCCAGTTCATGCCGCGGTTGTCAAAAACAAACAAATAAAACAAAAAAAAACATTTGTAAAAAAAAAAAGAAATATATATATATATATACAGTACTGTGCAAAAGTTTTAGGCAGGTGTGAAAAAATGCTGTAAAGTAAGAATGCTTTCAAAAATAGACATGTTAATAGATTATATTTATCAATTAACTAAATGCAAAGTGAGTGAACAGAAGAAAAATCTAAATCAAATCCATATTTGGTGTGACAACCCTTTGCCTTCAAAACAGCATCAATTCTTCTAGGTGCACTTGCACAAAGTCAGGGATTTTGTAGGCATATAGTCAGGTGTATGATTAAACAATTATACCAAACAGGTGCTAATGATCATCAATTCAATATGTAGGTTGAAACACAATCATTAACTGAAACAGAAACAGCTGTGTAGGAGGAATAAAACTGGGTGAGGAACAGCCAAACTCAGCTAACAAGGTGAGGTTGCTGAAGACAGTTTACTGTCAAAAGTCATACACCATGGCAAGACTGAGCACAGCAACAAGACACAAGGTAGTTATACTGCATCAGCAAGGTCTCTCCCAGGCAGAAATTTCAAGGCAGACAGGGGTTTCCAGATGTGCTGTCCAAGGTCTTTGAAGATGCACAAAGAAACGGGCAACGCTGAGGACCGTGAGACGCAGTGGTCGGCCAAGGAAACTTACTGCAGCAGATGAAAGACACATCATGCTTACTTCCCTTCGCAATCGGAAGATGTCCAGCAGTGCCATCAGCTCAGAATTGGCAGAAAACAGTGGGACCCTGGTACACCCATCTACTGTCCGGAGAAGTCTGGTCAGAAGTGGCCTTCATGGAAGACTTGCGGCCAAAAAGCCATACCTCCGACGTGGAAACAAGGCCAAGCGACTCAACTATGCACGGAAACACAGGAACTGGGGTGTAGAAAAATGGCAGCAGGTGCTCTGGACTGATGAGTCAACATTTGAAATATTTGGCTGTAGCAGAAGGCAGTTTGTTCGCCGAAGGGCTGGAGAGCATACACGAATGAGTGTCTGCAGGCAACAGTGAAGCATGGTGGAGGTTCCTTGCAAGTTTGGGGCTGCATTTCTGCAAATGGAGTTGGGGATTTGGTCAGAATGAATGGTCTCCTCAATGCTGAGAAGTACAGGCAGATACTTATCCATCATGCAATACCATCAGGGAGGCATCTGATTGGCCCCAAATTTATTCTGCAGCATGACAACGACCCCAAACATACAGCGAAAGTCATTAAGAACTATCTTCAGCATAAAGAAGAACAAGGAGTCCTGGAAGTGATGGTATGGCCCCCACAGAGCCCTGATCTCAACATAATCGAGTCTGTCTGGGATTACATGGAGAGAGAGAAGCAACTGAGGCTGCCTAAATCCACAGAAGAACTGTGGATAGTTCTCCAAGATGTTTGGGTCAACCTACCTGCCGAGTTCCTTCAAAAACTGTGTGCAAGTGTACCTAGAAGAATTGATGCTTGATGCTGTTTTGAAGGCAAGGGTGGTCACACCAAATATGGATTTGATGTAGATTTTTTTCTGTTCACTCACTTTGCATTTAGTTAATTGATAAATATAATCTATTAACATGTCTATTTTTGAAAGCATTCTTACTTTACAGCATTTTTTTCACACCTGCCTAAAACTTTTGCACAGTACTGTGTATATATATATATATATATATATATATATATATATATATATATATATATATATATATATATATATATATATATAATATATTCTGTGTTTTGCTAATCATGGGTGCAATCAAAATATTTGTTTAAGCAAACAATAAAAACAAACAACAAAAAGACAATGTGTTAAAGCGTGTTTGAAACTAAACCAATAACTAAGTGGTTTACAATAAAATAACTGGGAAAAACAATCCAGGATAGTTTTTGTATAAAATTATTTTTGACAGCATTTTTTTAAAATAATTCTCACCGATCTAATCAAATATTATACTTTTGTTTCTTTGACGTCCACCACCGTCTGCACCTGTTTAACAAAGCAAAAAAGTTATTGTCAAAAGTTTACATAGCCCAATGTATGGATATTTGGGGTATGTACACATTATTATTATTTTGTTTATTTAGCAGACGCCTTTTTCCAAGGCGACTTACAGAGACTAGGGTGTGTGAACTATGCATCAGCTGCAGAGTCACTTACAAGTGCCTGGTTACAAGCTCTTTTCTTTAACCACTGGACCACACAGCTTCCTATAACACTTTTGACGACAATTTAAGAATAAAACGTAGATATTTACAAATACTCCCCAATAGAAACAGTTAATAAATTCACATATTCAGGACGCTTGTGATTCTGTGAGGGAGGAGCCGAGCGGGACTCGCATCGTGCGTGAGCCGTCCTAAAGTCCTCTGAGTTTTCATTGCCTTTCTGACGGACCTAGCCGCTGCCGAGCCACGTCTTTAGTTGGCCGTTCTTCAGACGGCTGAGAGTCGGCCGTTTGCATTTACACTGCAGAAAAAAGACCTGAGACGGCCCTGAGCCGTGCTAAAAATGGCCAGTGTAAACTCGCCATAAGAATGTTCATCTAAAATCCAGCATTTTCTAGACTAGAATTTAGGTTCTGCATTATCATATTGAAATTTCTAGCACCTTGTAGACAATACTATCATCAAAGGGTATGAATGCTTTTGAATTAGTGTTTTTGGAGTTTTGCAAAAAAAATGCTGAACTTTTGCTGCAAAAGATTTTTCCTATAATTCTTTGTTTTGAGAAATTTCTAGAAATTATACATTTCCATTGGGGTATGTAAACTTTTGACTACAACTGTATATGACTATTTTCTGAAACCGGACTTCCTGTGTAGTTTTTATGAATGAGATGAGTGAGTGAGTGTGTGAATTAAGCTGCTCAGGTAGGTGGGTCAAACAAGCTCTTCAATTGTAGCTCTGTCTCTGTCCCCCCGAAAACCATAAAATGAAAGATCTTTGAGATTCATTTCAGAGTTTGACTGGACATTGTTGTGCTCTCCTAGATCTGCCCTGGCAAAATCCGGAATGAAAGACCATAAATTCCCAAGTCCTGCTGATACCTATAGCCTCTGTGCTCTTCAAAATCTTTACTGTCATTGCAGACTACAGCGACACCATACGGTTCAGTTCATACCACCATGGCCACATGAGTTAAATGTGTTCAAATGGCTACGAAGCAACTAAGGCTTATTAGCAACTTCTTTACAAGGTGAGACAAAGTAATAATGTGATTAGAAAGAATTACATATAAGAACATAAGAAAGTTTACAAACGCGAGGAGGCCATTCGGCCCATCTTGCTCGTTTGGTTGTTAGTAGCTTATCGATCCCAGAATCTCATCAAGCAGCTTCTTGAAGGATCCCAGGGTGTCAGCTTCAACAACATTACTGGGGAGTTGGTTCCAGACCCTCACAATTCTCTGTGTAAAAAAGTGCCTCTTCTGTTCTGAATGCCTCTTTATCTAATCTCCATTTGTGACCCCTGGTCCTTGTTTCTTTTTTCAGGTCAAAAAAGTCCCCTGGGTTGACCTTTTAGGATTTTGAATGTTTGAATCAGATCGCCACATAGTCTTCTCTGTTCAAGACTGAATAGATTCAATTCGTTTAGCCTGTCTGCATACGACATGCCTTTTAAACCCGGGATAATTCTGGTTGCTCTTCTTTGCACTCTTTCTAGAGCAGCAATATCCTTTTTGTAACAAGGTGACCAGAACTGAGCACAATATTCTAGGTGAGGTCTTACTAATGAATTGTAAAGTTTTAACATTACTTCCCTTGATTTAAATTGAACACTTCTCACAATATATCCGAGCATCTTGTTGGCCTTTTTTATAGCTTCCCCACATTGTCTAGATGAAGACATTTCTGGTAAACTCCTAGGTCTTTTTCATAATAAGGAATATTAAATTCCCTTGGTAGTCCGCAGTTTATTGAACCCAGCTTATTAATATTCAAATTATAAACTGCTTAGTGGAAGTGGCTTGTAAACTGCAGTTTAGCGGACCGAGTTTATGCACATTTAATAATTTTATACAATACAGTTTATAGGATCTAGGTTGTGAATATTATTCTGTAATTTTAGGTAGGGGTTTGGGGGCTTGCACCCGACGATTAGACACTGTAACTTACTCTACATGAATATGCCTTATACATGTAGGGCCTTCTGCAGTGTCGCCACAGCTGGGTCGCCACACCCAAACCTTGGGCTCTGTAAGTGATTGATGCGTTTAGTAGGATACTGTCTGTATTTCAACTTTAATATCGGTATTTAAAATATGTGTAGTTTTTTTTTCTTCTTCTAATGAATGTACCTGCCTTTTAAATGTTTTTTGCCGACTATTTTTATTAAAGTGAAACAAGCCGATTTAACTAAGACTTCTTTCTACTCCAGCGAATAACGTGCAAAATGAATTGGAGTGAATAAAATGAATTGCTCTGCATTTTAAGCAGTTATTATTAATTGTATTTGATGAGTTTTTAGCCAGGGTGAAGTCTTTGTTTTATGAAACAGTTAGTGTTGCAGCTACAACCTCCAAGCAGCGAGGGTAAATGGTGATTTTATAATTCATATCACATTTATGTATGCAAGCACTCTTGTCTTCTTGTTATTTGGATAATGACATCACTGTTAAAATTCAAGTTTGATAGATTAGGAGTTAAAACTAAATATAGGTCTACAACAAATATTCTGGCATTGCTACCAGCATCGTAACCAGAGCTGACATTCTACCGAGGTCAAACTTAGGTTTCAGGCTATAGCTGGCAGTATTTATATGACTGATTGGTATTTACTATTCAACCTGCAAATCTGTGTTTACATGGCAAGCCAACAGAGAAAATTAAGGAGTCTCTTGTACTTTACCAGAATTTGTACATGAGCATCAGCATTGATGATGCAAAAAAACAACCAAGGACACGACCTCTGTGTCCTCATAGCTAGTGACGGCCATGATTCTTATTTTCTTTTATATTGAATTTGAATGAACCTCGGGTACTTATTCAGAAAAAGAAAAAAAAAACTATTAATTAAACTTTTGTATTTAAATAAACAACATGTAATAATGTCCTCATATCTTTTTTTCTTCCGTTATAAAAACTTTGAGGGGGAGGGGGGTGCATGGGTGGCTACGGCTCTGTACGATGATTCAATTTAAAAAATAAAACCTATACATTTAAATTGATTGAACTTTCACAAGCATGTGACTTTAGTTTTCAAACTGTGTATTTGTTAGTGCTGTAATGCAAAATTAAACAAACGCTATATGTATTCTGACAAGGTGTCGTGGCAACAAGGCTTGTTTCACATTTATCCGACATGAATTATTAAATGTCTTTTTTCAAATTTATAGCACAAATATAAAAGTCTGTTTTGTGTTTTAGAATCCTCTGTGTCTCAGCATTCTGTCAAAGATATTGTTTGGTTCTGTTGTCCGAGTAACAATCCCAACTTGCTGTTGTCTGTGCCAGTTTGACACAAATGTGATCCGTCTCAGGGACTGCTGCATTCGCTGTAGCCAAAAAACAGACCAAAGTCGTCGCTTCAGTCCCCTCTGCAGGCCACTTTTTAGGACGGCTGGACCTGGGCTGGCTGCGTTTACACTATAAAAAGAAAGACCTAAGCCATCTCAGATGGCTTTGAAGTGGCTACTGTAAACTGGGTACATTTATTGTTAAATGTTAGTGCTATGCAGTTTTACTGAGAGTGCTATGTTCCCTGCAGACCAATGAGAACATGGAGCTGACCAATGGGCTGCAGTCAGAGCAGCATGTGAAGAAGGAGATGGCCAAGAAGATGGGGCAGCTGCAGGAGGATCTGCACCAAGTGAAGGAACAGGTGGGTTATGACTCATTCTTCCAACTAGACAGTGACTGTACTGGTGGTGTCTGAAGAGCTGTGCACCAGCCAAGAGATTTATCAAAATGTGAAGACATTCTTTAGCATAGAATCTGGGGATATGTGAAGGAATATATGTGTGAATTTTCCAATCTTCTATTTTTAAATGTTTTTATAATCAAGTAATTATATTTCCCTCTTAAATACAATTAGCATTCTTTTCAAGGTTAAGTTGCCTTTAACTGCAAGGAGTCTGGAATGTACAATTAAAGCATGGGTAGTTAATTCTTCAACTGCTGTAAAGTTTTCTGATGTATTGAGTTCATTGCCACTTACTCCATCTATCATTAGATGATTTGGTTACACCTACACCTCCTTGACTAGTATCTTAGATACTGTAGCACAGTTAAAATGTGGAGTGTCTTTTAAGAAGCTTGTTGTGGTTCAATGAAAATTTAAATGTGAGGGTTGTAAATTGGGGTGTAGATGGAAGGAATGCATGTTCATTACTTTGCATGGAAAAGCCATCAGGTAAAATATAGGAAGGCTCTGGCATTGGCTAGATCATCATATTATTCTAATTTTAATCGAAACCAACAAAAACAATCCTGATTTTATTTTTGCTTCCCAAGATAAATTAGTCAGTAAGGGATGCGCGACTATGACTAAAGGGGCAGTTCTCAGTAAAAATGTGTTTTTCTTTTAATAAAAGGATAGAACATTTTAAATAAATACATAAATAATTTTTATTATTATTTATTTCTTAGCAGACGCCCTTATCCAGGGTGACTTACAATTGTTACAAGATTACACATTATTTTTTCATACAATTACATTATTTTTTACACATTCATTTTACATACAATTACCCATTTATACAGTTGGGTTTTTACTGGATCAATCAAAGTAAAGTACCTTGCTCAAGGGTACAGCAGCAGTATCCCCCACCTGGGATTGAACCCACAACCCTCCGGTCAAGAGTCCAGCTGACAGCTAATTAGTCCAAGTTCTTACCTTTCAAATGAGCTGTTGACGATCACTCTAGGACTTGTCGAACCGGAGAAATTATGTTTGAAGTGGCTAGTATCAGTGAAACTGCAGTGAATAGAGCCGAAATGGTGGCTTCCATATATGGGGTGACAAGTATAAAAATAAAAAGCACTAATGTTTTAAAAAGTGTTTTTTCCTGGATTTAATGTAATCGCATATTTAACCCAAAAAAAGTCCAGATTTGGCAAAATACATAAATGTTAACAAACACATTCTTAAAAGTCTGAGTGTAGGCAGCACTGCAGCATACAATGCCAAATCAAACCCATTAATGGGCGTGGGCTGGCCTGTTAGCTTCAGATATACCGGCAACTGGTTTATTAATAATAATAATAATAATAATAATAATAATAATAATAATAATAATAATAAAAAAAATAATAATAAAAATAATAATAATAATATTTTTATTATTATTATTTATAATAATAATAATAAAATTAAGTATTTTTTCACAGATTTATGTTAGAAATTCTAGCTAAATGTTGATTTGCCAAGTTTAAAAACAAAATTTTAAATTCACAGATTTGTTAGAAACCCAGATTTAACATGTCAGCTAAATGTTCTCTAAGAGTTTATATGTTGAATGTTGAATTTGTGATACGCTTATGCCTTATGCTTATGCTTAGAAGACTTCAGCAGTCATAACCCTGGTTCCCGAAATAGAAATGTAACCATTACCGTATGGATGTTTACCTCCTAATGACCCCAAACCTGAATAGATTAGATTATGTCAAAGCTGCGCTCCAGTGCCTGTTACGGTCATGCCTGCCCCCGCTACAAGACTAAGCCAAAGGCTACCGTGAGCATTACGGAACCCCAGTAACAAGTAGCTAGGGCTAAAAAATGGAGGCAGAGACTCGCCTCTATTATGTTATATGTTGATCCAGAAGCCGCCCTCAATAGTTGAGTTCCAAAGCCAGGGTTTTGGGGATCCATGACATTCAGTCGATGGAACCTTGTAAGGTATGGGGAGTAGCCCACACCGCAGCATTGCAAAAGTCTTGACAGATGCACCTTGGAATACAGCCCATGAAATTGCAATGTCCCCGATGGAATGCGCAGTGAGCTTTTCTGGAGGGGCCAAGTTGGCTCCCTCATAGGCAGTCCTGACTGTCTGTTTAGATAGCCTCTGCTTAGACAGTGTTTGACCATGGGACTTTGCCCCGTAACAGACAAAAAACTGTTCAGACTGCCTCCAATATAACACGCTAGTGCACACACAGGGCAAAGCGTATGGAGCTGTTGCACCCTGTTAGTCTGGTAAAGAGGCAGATGGAAAGCATTCCAATTCCACAGACTGGTTGACATGGAATGCTGATATCATTTTAGGTAAAAAAGGTTTTGCAATCGAAAATGCTTGCATCTCACTCACCCGCTTAGTGGATGAGATTGCAAACAAGAAAGCTGATTTTTAAGCAATTTAAAAAAATTCAGCTGAATGCAAGGGCTCAACTGGAGGCTTCATGAGTGCAAATTAAGTGAAATTAAGCCTCCAGCGAGGAACAATATCCTTCATAGGCGACCGAAGCCACCGAGCTCATTTCAAAAATTGCCCCACCAGGAAGTAAGCTCCTGGGGAGACTGAGTCAATTTTGACATGGCAAGCTGAAATAGCTGCCAGATATACCTTTTAGAGGGGGATTTCCCCTCGTCAAACAGGTCCTGCAAAAATTGCAGTGTAACTGCCATGGGACAGGTCGTGGGGTCAAAACCCCCGAGGCAGGCACCACGTCTGAAAAACGCCCCACTTGTACCGGTACTGGGAACGCCTGGACGCTGCTCAGCATTCTGCAGGTGTCAATAACCCTGTTGGAAAGTCCCAGACAGCTCAAATGCAGCCGTTCAAGGGCCAGACCCAGAGCTGTCGGCTCGATGGATCAGGATGCCAATGTCCCCTGCGTCTGACTGAGCAGGTTGTAGCGTTTGGGCAGGCTCCACGGCTAGCTGCTCAGGAGCTGCATCAGAGCTGAAAAACAGTCTCCTGGGCCAGTAGGGATAGCACCCTGGCCCGGTCCTGCCTGATTTTCTCCAGACACAGTGGGAGCATGGTGAGGGGTGGGAAGGCATACAGCAGCTGCCTCGGTCACTGGTCTGCCAAGGCATCTATCACCAGCGGGTGCCCTGCTCCTGTTATGGAGAACCAGAGGGGACAGTGGGTCGATTCCTGGGAGGCACAGAGATCTATCTCTGCTCTCCCGAACCTCTCCCAAATGACTCACCACCTCGGGGTGAAGCCTCCATTCTGAGGTGCTGGGAGCTCCCCTTGTACTGTACTGACCTGCGTGGTGTTCATGTTTGTACATTTATAAGCCCACCAAAGGTCACTTTGTTAACTCGTATCCCACAAGGGGTTTCAGCCCTTCAAAGATGGGGCCATTTTCGACACTTTCATCCTGAAGCCTTTTTGTGAGGTCATTAAATCAGACAGTAAAGTAGGTAGACAGTAGCAGAGCTGCATACAGAAGGTCAGTTACATTATGAGCACACCTAAGCAATTTGAAAGTGATATCTCTTCTACTTTAGAAGGAACATGCCCTTAAAAATCACTCAGGAATTTGACAATTGAACAATTTTTCAATTAAGGCGGTGGTACTTATTTTGCATGAATTCTACAGAAGACCTGGCTATATGTACAGAAGCATTCATAGGACTACGGCATTCTAAATATCATTTTTAGATCTTGAAAATCACTCCAAAATGAGTTGTTTCAAGTATGACTACCCCCCTACAAAAGGGGGTGTATCTAGGCAAATCTTCATCATTGAGCTTAAATATTTGGCCTGGTTTCATACCTGACCTGTATCTTCCACTACACAAAATACAAACAAAATCTAAATCTTGAGACAGGGATTTTCCTGGATTTTGGTTGATTTGACACAGAATGACCCTGTTTTTTTTGTTTTGTTTTGTGTGTGTGAAGCGCTTTGGGATGAAATTGTTGTTGTAAAAGATTGTACTGTTATCAATGCATTTGTGCTGCATATTTGGTCCAATGCTGCACATTAGTGATCATTTAGATAAAACATCTGGGGTTATACTAAACTCGTAAAGCAGATTTAAAATAATAAACATCCTAGGGGCTCCCGAGTGGATCATCCGGTAAAGGCACTCTGCGTGGAGTGCAGGATGCACCCTATAGCCTGGAGGTCGCCTGTTTGAGTCCAGGCTATTCCGCTGCCGGCTGTGGACAGGAGTTCCCAGGGGGCGGCGCACAATTGGCCGAGTGCCTCCCGGAGTAGGGGAGGGCTTAGGTTGGCCAGGGTGTCCTCGGCTCACCGCGCACCAGTGACCCCTGTTGACTGGCCGGGCGCCTGCAAGCCTGCCTACAAGCGGTGCAGAACTGCATGGTCCTCCGACGCTGTAACGCTGGGGTAGCTGCATGGCGGAGCTGCAATGAAAAGAAGTGATGGGTGACGGCACATGTTTCGGAGGACGCGTGTGTTCGTCTTCGTCTCTCCCTAGTCAGCGTGGGGGTTGCAGCAGTGAGCCAGGCTTACGAATTGGGCATTTCAAATTGGGGAGAAAATGGGGTAAAATACAATTGCCAATTTCCAAATTAAAATAAATAAATAAAAATAAACATCGTGCCTTACAAAAAAAAAAACAAAAAAAAAACTTTGAATTGAGTGATACTTTGCTAATTATCCAAATAATCAAAGCAGTGATCTATAGATTAGGCTAATCAAAACATCAGAAACCTTGCAAACTGCTCGTCCGAATTTCCTACCTGTGCTATGGGACCAGGAGCTGAAGTGTAGTAACCAGTGTGCCTGTCTCTGTATCCCCAGATGGAAGTCAAAGTGCAGGAGGCCACAACTCTACTGGAGCAGAGGGATCAGTATTTCACACACCTGCAGCAATACACAGCTGCCTACCAGCAGCTGGTGGCTGAGAGAGAGGAATTGCACAAGCAGTACCTGCTTCAGACACAGCTGATGGACCGGCTGCAGCATGAAGAGGTCCAGGGCAAGGTGCAGCTGCAGGTCACCCAGAAAGAGCTGAATCAGGCCAAGGTGGGGCTCATTCTCTCTGTGAGCAAGGGGTTACTCGCTGCTCCTCTGTGCTTCGCTGGAGCTATGCTGATTTTTATAACGGGTAGATTCTCTTAGATGCATCCCAATCCAGTTCCCAGGTTTGTGTTGAAATACTGACCAGCATTCATCTTTCCCCAATATTAGTATCCACCAGACAGTTCTCTTTACTAAAAGCTTTGGTTGTACCTATGTTGTATGTTTATAAACATTACCCAACACAGAAATTGTTTTAAAAGCTGTGACAATGACATATATGTGTGTGTATGTATGTGTAGTCGGCAAAAATAGATTGAACTATTGCCCTGACATCCTTACACCACCAGGCTATAGTCTTCGTCTGTCATGTGATTGGTTCACGTCACTGTCAGCCCGTCCCTTTTCAAAGGAACACGCTTCTCCCCTGCACTCCCAACATGAGAAAATGGCTGAACATCAATTCTGTGATTTAACAGAAAATTAATTACAAATCATACTACAAAAGAAATGTGTTCGAAACACTAAAATGGTGATTAAAATGTCACTGTCACTGTTTTCTGACTTGACGATGTAAACAAATATGAAGGCCGGGATACAAACTGGATTATGCAGCAGTCAGCAAGCCGCATGGAGAGCTGGACGCCAAAAAAAACTTTTATACCTCCTGTATGCAGTATGAACTTCAAAAACATTTTCTCTTTGTTTGTTTGTTTGTTTGTTTGTTTATTCATTAACGTCTGACTTTCAGATGAATTTGGGATGTAGGGTACAGATTTAATGGCAGAGATGTTCATTTTACCATCCTTGCCTCATGTCCAATGCTCCAAATTAGCAGACTGACACTGGCTCCCTCAGAATCTAAAGCCATAATACCTTGAACAGTCAAGATTCATTGGAAAATATAAATATTCCAGGAAATGTTCTGGTTTGTGCTAATAAAAAATACGCATATATAGTCTGTGCAATAGAATCCGTTGTATGTTTTATCCAGAGCTGTATTTGGTATCCAGAGATTACAGAATGCAACAAGCACACTTACCTCACAGGTAAAGGAGATGGCTGTAGCTGATGAAGGATAGCAGCTCTCGGGCTGCTATCCGGTGAGAAGGGAGAAATGCCTATGCCTAAGCAGCTCCATATTTGCTAAGAGTGGTTTAAGTCTTTTGTTTTTCAAGGTGACATTGGTTGTTCAAGATTTATGTTGGCCAGAAGAAAAGTTGATCGGGAGCATGAATGACACATTTCATTAAACTGGTTTTATTATTTTTACTAAATATTATCAGCTGCATTGCATCAGTCGCTGGCAGCAAAAGAACAGAGAATGCATAAAGGTAGTCCTCCAGACAGAATAGAACTTGAGGTCTCTTTGTTAAATTTAATTAACCTGCCCTGTGAGAGAAGCTTTTGTAAATCTGCAGTCAATCCAGGTTTTCTAATAAAAACACTTGCATTTTATAGAAAAGATTTGACCTTTGACCAAATACAGCTGTTATTGATGTCCTGTGACATTTTGGTTTCCCTTTTATTTATTTATTTATTTATTTATTTATTTATTTACTTACTTGAGCTGTATCAGCTATATTTAAACAAAATATGTAAGTCAATATTTATTTATCTATCCGCTATATTTAAGCAAAATATATAAAGTCAATTATAGCCCCCTGTCGGTAAAAAGTCTTCCCTTGAGTCAATAATATTCTACTATAGCCCTCCTCTCCAGTCCATTTATCTCTCTGTCTCTCTCTATTTATATATCTATCACTGTAGAACCTCATTTGTCTGCAACTTCAATTATACGCGGCTCCCTGACAAGTTTTATCTCATTGCCAATGTAGACTTACTGCCCACGGCCCACACACACATAACGAAGCATACATCAGTCTAAAGCAGGGTGATTAGAAAGTAAGTTTACCACATCTATGCACCTTGTGTTGATATGGTAAACTTACTTCCTAATCGCCCTGTATACATACATACGGGTACAGTGGTTTGCAGAAGTATTCACCCCCCTGCAAAGTTTTCACATTTTGTTGGCACCTGAGCATAGAGCATACTCCACGATGCTTTCAAATTAGACTTTACATGTAGAATCTACACAAACTACTCCACATTGATAAAGTTAAAAAAGGCATATAGAATATAAACAAGTAAGATTTAAAGAGAAAAACAGATTAATCTCAGTTGCATAAGTATTCAGCCCCTTGCTACTGCAACCCTAAATCAGCTCAGGTGCAAATGATTTGTTTGAAAGCTCACAAAATTAGTGAAATGGTTTCAGCCTGTGTGTACTCAAAGTGGTTTAACTTGTAGGTCATTTCCCTCCGGTATGTAAAGACTTTCAAGCTGCAGCTCACACAGTGATCCAATAAAGCAAACATGAAGACCAAGAAGCTTTCAAAACAAGTCAGAGATAAAGTGGTAGAGAGGCACACAGCAGGAGAAGGGTACAAGGAAATTTCAAAGACGCTGATTATCCCTCAGCACAGTGAAGTCCATCATTAAGAAGTGGAAGATGCACATACCACCCAGTCACTACCCAGATCAGGTCACCCTCCCAAACTGAGCAGACGGGCAAGCAGGAAACTTTGTACATTTTGTACAAGTTTTGCTGACATTTAACCTCCTCCTCATATAACAGTGTTCAGTTTAACCACTACAGTTTTTTGCAAAACTGTGTACACATTATTTGTAATTCAACAAAATATGACATTATTGGTAGGGGGTGAATACTTTTGCAAACCACTGTACATACATACATACATACATACATTCATGTCAGCAGTGCAGGGGATAGAATGACTATCTAACTGGTTTGTATTTCAGGAGAACCTGAGCCAATTGTTCAAAGAGAATGAGGAATTGAAAGCAGAGGTCCAAGAACTACATGCAAATACAGGGCTCAGCACATTGCCAAGAGATCAAGGTACATGCTTTTATATGATAGTAGTATTATTAGTCTGCATTCTCATTTCAAAAGTGAACTCTGACATAGATCTACCTTGTTACAACCTCTGTATAGCTTTAAACAAGAAATGCATAGTATTGTTTTGAATTACTCTATTTAAACTTGCAGTCTTGCAAAAAAATATGTTAAAATATGTTCTTAATTTCTTGTGCTTGACTGTAATGTATTTCGTGTTCAAACTCTTGATGAGGCTATATCAAATATGTAATTTTACTTTCATCTTTAAAAAAAATATATATATATATCTATATATCATCTAAAATCTTGCTTTTAAATTAGATACTTTAAAACGGACATCACACACCAAGCTGAGGTTTACAGGGCAGTTCCCTTTCAAGTATGAAATGTAATGATTACCAAATGGGTATTAACCTCTCTAAGACCCGAAACCTGAATAAATATATCAAAGCTGCTCACAGAGCCTCTGTGTCACAGTCATGCCCGCCCCCGAGGGCATAAAAGGACTGCACGAACTCGGTGCCATTTTTTTTTTTTCAAGAACTGACCTGACAGGAGAGCCCATTCAGATAAGTACTTGTTACTTTTTCTGTAAAAAAAAAATCACATTTATTGTGTTTTACACAAATTATATGTGATATTACAAATAATCGATGTATTAGTTTTACTAAATGCACGTGTTTGTGTACTACAGCCTGTTTGTTACATCCCGCTGTGGCCTTGTGCCCTGCGTGAAGCCGGCAGCTTGAGTCGGCAGACGTGTAGTGAGAGCAGCTGCTCTGAGTGCAGATTGGCAGCAGAATGACGTGCTCTCACTCGCTGCCTCTGAGGAGGTTAGCAAACAGGAGCTGGCGTTCCCATCTGAGGACGTGGAGTCAGACAGCACGGCCCCTGTGGTTAAGCTCTCCCTGTCAGCAGAGCTTGTGCCATTGATCAAGAGGGCCACTTAAGGCTTGCAGGTGCCCTGGTCTACAGAAGGCGAGGCAGGAAAGCTTCTCAGACCCTACCTTTGGGTCTCCTGCACATGCGCCCTCTGCAAGCCTTGTTCAACGGTGTGGTGTCTCAGGCGCGTCAGGTCCAATTTATTTTCACACGCGCAGTTTATTTCAGACGCGCTGTTTAAAAGTATTTTTTTCACAGTAAAAAAGGTTTAAAAGGCACTGCATATCAACAGGACACTCAGTACTGCATCTCCAGCCCCGCCCCACCCCTTGTTCGCTGTATTTTTCACATTCCTCTTCATAGTAGTGCATACCGATAAATCATCTCCTGATCACTCGTTTTATCACCAAACTCAATAATTATTATTATTATTTATTTCTTAGCAGACACCCTTATCCAGGGCGACTTAGTCGTAAACAAAAATACATTTCAAGAATCACAGTACAAGTAATAATACAATTAAGAGCAAGATAAAAATACAATGACTTTGGTTCTAGCAAGTACAAGTATATGACAAAATACGATTCAATAACGGAGCAGATAAGTGTCAGTGATAGTTAAATATAATTAAATACAAAATACTACAGATTAAATAACACTTGTGACAGATTACAGTACTCAAGTACAGGATTAAATGCAGTAAAATAGGGGACAGATAAGAGCAAGTAAAGCGCATTTAATAATGCGATCCAAGTCATTATTTTATTACTATAACATCTAAAAAAAGCTCTGCAAATGTCTGTGATATTCTTTTGAGCGCTGGATGCAGAAGCAGCTATCTTGTTTGTTTATGTCCGTGTTATCTATGTGGTGCCGGGGCTATCTGTATTCATGAGATACGCCCCCTTTTTTTCCCTCTTCGGCTTCTCTCAGCTCCTATCGGTCTCACTCGGCCATTGAATGGTTTTCTCAGCTTTTTCCAGAGAAAAAACGACTAGAGACGTGTGTTTTACATCTTTTTGATGATGTCAGACAGGGTCCGACATTGGACCGGAAAGGGAAAATTGCAATTTCGGACCAAGTCCGACATAGGACCGCAAAGGGTTAAGTGCATTGTCTGTCTAGGTCCTGAGCACTCTCAGGAGGCTCTAATTGATCGCACTTCGTGTGATTTCTGTGGCCCTTCACCAAGTGTACGCTGGACTTATCGGCTGGCCTGTCATTCCAGGAAATGGTCCCTCACATCCGCTCAGCGCTCGGCATCGCCGCGCTCGGTCAGTGAGGCTGGACCCTCCCCCCATGGCTCTGTGTCAATGGAGGGGGAGCGTCACAGTCGAAGAAGTCCAGTCGAGAAGCCATGTCCCTCGTCTTCCTTCCCCTCCTCCTCCTCATCTTCCTCCCCCAGTTCTCCCACTCCTTCTCCCCCTCCAAAATGGAAGAAAAAGAACTCTAGCTGTTCACGTTCAGCAAGTAGGGAGCAGATAGATAAGATCTGGGAGGTCCTGTCACAACAGCAGGTTATTGTTACTGAACTGCTGCAGGAGTGCACAACAGCTCCGGTACCACCAGTCTCGTCCCACCTGCTCCTGTGCAGGCAAGGGCAAGCGATCTAAGGGGTGATGCATTGTGTTGTCACCTCTGAGGAGGATCATGAACTGGATATAGCGTTCCCATCTGATGGTGCAGACTCTAACAGCGCCCAACGTTTCTTATCGGAAGAGCTTATGCCCCTGATACAGCGGGCTACTGCAGTTTTGCAGCTGACGGTGCAAGATTCTGACTTCGCAACAGCTGTTGCAGCTCAGCAGGCCAGGCATCTGGTTCACGGTGAACCCATGGGACTACCATGTCCTTGCGTCAGCTTGGGTATACTTCACCCATTTGTAATGGTTATATTCCCTACTTGAAAGGGAACATTAGGTTATTATCATAACCCTGGTTCCCTGAAATAGGAATATTAACCATTAACTTCAGGGTCGCGGCGTTCATGGTCACAATCCTCAAAGGAAAATGGTATCGCGGCATCACACTGCTCTGCCAAGAAGTCTTGGTAGAAAGTTTCAGGTTTGAGTGTCTTTAAGGGAACACCCATTTGTATGGTTAATATTCCTATTTCAGGGAACCAGGTTTATGATAATAACCTAACGTTATTATCATAACCCTGGTTCCCTGAAATAGAAATGTAACCTTAACTTTCAAGGTCACTGCGGCCATGATTGCAGCAGGCTTGAAGGAAAAATGCCGCAGAGTTCTGTGCGTGCAGGGGACTCGGGCACTCCGGGGCGGGCATGACTGTGACACAGAGGCTCTGTGAGCAGCTTTGATATATTTATTCAGGTTGCAGGTCTTTTAAAGAGGTTAATGACAATTTGTTAATGGTTACATTTCTATATTAGGGAACCAGTGTTATGATAATAACCTAACGTTTATAGCCTTTTATATCAAGACTTTTCAGTGGTGTTTAAGTGTTTGCTTGAATTAGGTTTGACTATATATGAATACAGCACTAGACCACAGGATGAGTTGCTGTGTGTTAAAGTAGGGCCAAGCATCACACGAAGGAAAGGCTTTAAAAATTAACAGATTTTTTTTTTCTTACCATTTGTAATTTAAGATGTCTAAATTAAATTACCAACAATTAATAATGGTTGGGTCATTTATATGCATTTTGGGACCAAAACATAATAAAATGTGTTTTTAGTATTTTCAGTCTGGAAAATATGACTGTACATTGAATTTAGTTTTGTGCACTTTTGCAAAAGCATACCTCATTTGTTTTTCCATACACAGCCAAGAAAAACACACATTGTCAAAAAAGAATACACACGTCTGCTTTTTTGGCTTTGTATGGCATACATTTTCAATTTTCTAGCTTTTAAAACATTTCTTTTGGGGCTGTCACTCGATTTAAAAAAATTTGATCGGTTAATCTATGGGCATTAGTTGATTTAATCCGTCCATATTTTTAAAACGGTAACAATCTTATTGCGGCTGTCCTGCACAGTAATACTTCTAAATCAATATAATCTTTGTAAAAGCATTATTATTATAATTTTTTTTTAGTAAATGTAACACATTTTCAAAGAACAGTCGTTCATTTGGGCCACTGTCAGTCACATACCTGAAAACACAGCTGAGCTGTGTTTCCCATTACAGCTAATCACTTGGCTTCCTGTACTTCTCCTTTTTATTGCATCTAGCAAAACCTGAGACACCGAAGATTGTAACAAGTCATTCTGAATCTTGTTAGAGGTACCCGAGAATACTGTGGCTATTGACAAGTGTTTGCTTAACATGCTGTCATAGAAAGTATCAAAGAAAGTAATTCCACATAATTACTCTCTCTATTTGAGGAATTGGTGCCTTCATCGTGCCTCTGAAAGCCAGTTCTTACTTGCTCATTGAGATGTATTGTATCCCTAAGCTTCTGCTCATGCATTTGAACATCAATCCTGGTTTGTCCAAAAGTTTTGAGTGTAACAGTGGCTCGCAAGTGACTTTGGGAATGTTTTTGTGCCGTCTTCGTTAGACATCCTAGATTACTGTAGCCAGTGCTGTTCCATATCGCCTTTTCTGTACTGAACAAAAGACCAGCAGTATTATTATTTTTAATTGACAGCTACCGGTAAGCCACATATACCTTTAATAATTTACATTTTGGAAGTGGCAAGTATATCCCTCCCCTTCCTGTGTCAGTTCAGGTATTTGTGGTATATACCTCCCTTTTAACAATCTCCATTTTTTTCTGAGAAAGTTCTTCTTGAAAATTGAATCATAACCAAATCGACCACGATGCCTCCGTTGTCTGATGAAATTTGTTTTTTATTTGTAAAAACTAAATTGAAATATTACTTCGACATCCTCAATATAATTCTTAACGCTCTATAATAATCAATATCACACAAAATTAAGCTGTTGTTACACCGCTTAGGGCCTAGCATATTTATGTCCAGCCTCTGCTCAATTTACTCAAGACCGTCAGCCAAGGAAGAGAATACCTTCAACTGTTTGTCCCACCTCTGCTCACTTATGATTGGACTGCTGCAGAGAAAATGGAGATCTTCTATTAGTTGGTTTTATTTTATATACAAAAATAAAATTCTGCAAGATTTTAAATTGTAAAACAAACTAATCGGAGAAACTCTAATTTCTATATATCTATTCTTTGAAACAAAAAAATATGTTTTCTGGAAAAATATGAAGATACAGTGAATTATATGCAGTAAAAAGCACTCGTGAGTAAGGGTCAGTCAGCACACCGATTTCCTACAAGAAATCAGTTTGTTCGGAATTAAATGTTCTCTGTTTGTGTTCCTCATAGTTGTTTGTTAGCCCATTCAGTCACAGTTACCCTGTGTTTTAGAGGCAATGTTAGTCCATTCAGTCACAGTTACCCTGTGTTTTAGAGGCAGTGTTAGTCCATTCAGTCACAGTTACCCTGTGTTTTAGAGGCAGTGTTAGTCCATTCAGTCACAGTTACCCTGTGTTTTAGAGGCAGTGTTAGTCCATTCAGTCACAGTTACCCTGTGTTTTAGAAGCAGTGTTAGTCCATTCAGTCACAGTTACCCTGTGTTTTAGAAGCAGTGTTAGTCCATTCAGTCACAGTTACCCTGTGTTTTAGAGGCAGTGTTAGTCCATTCAGTCACAGTTACCCTGTGTTTTAGAAGCAGTGTTAGTCCATTCAGTCACAGTTACCCTGTGTTTTAGAAGCAGTGTTAGTCCATTCAGTCACAGTTACCCTGTGTTTTAGAAGCAGTGTTAGTCCATTCAGTCACATTTATTCTGTGTTTTAGAAGCAGGTTAGCCTATTGTCATAGTTACTGTGTTTTTAGACGCAGTGCTAGTCCGTTCAGTTACAGTTACTCTGTGTTTTAGAAGCAGGTTAGCCCATTGTCGTAGTTACTGTGTTTTAGAAACAGTGCTAGTCAATTCAGTCATAGTTACTGTGTTTCAGAAGCAGTGTTAGCCCGTTGTCATAGTTTCTCTGTTTTAGAAACAGTGTTACAGTCAGCACTCGGATATCCGTTACCCAGATACACATCAGTCACGTTTTACCGCCCCTTGTATTAAGAATAAAATCAATCCCCATTATATGTATGTAACATATAATTTTTATCTTTTGCTAAATTGCATTGACTTTTATGTTTTATGCAGTTCTGTGCATGGGTAACATTTTGATTTCATTTTGCTGTTGGGTTGTGTTGGGATGGGGAATTTTACATACTGCTACAATACGTACCGGATTTAAAGGTATTAGTGCTGAGCTGTGGAGTTTCCAGGATATAATGACAGACAACAGTTGCGGTTCAATGCAGTAGGAAACCGCTGTATTTATTTTTTAATTTTTTTTTAGTTTTTAGTGAACAATGGCTCCCATTCCCATTCAGGTCCCGCTTCTCTCTTTCAGACTGTCATCTCCACACACATACCCCAAGTCCCTCCCCGTTCCTCACTCATTGGTCCCTATCCTTGACTGGTTGTGTCAGACCTGCTCCCACCCCCCTCAGTGACACACTCACACACAGGCAGTCTCAGCTCTGTCACATAAGCACCAAAACACGCAGAGTATGCTAACAGATCTGAACAAGAATAACACCGTTTACAAACACACATTATTTACAGAGTACTCCCATCCCCTTCCCCAGTCCATAATCAGGTCCATTCCTATACATCAGCTGCCCCCGCTATAGTATGTACTGTGTATTACAGTGCATGTGTCTTCTCTTTTGGCAAGTTATAGTTTCAGAATCATATCATTCTGAATTAAAATACTACTTCTGTTGAAAATATATAGTACTGTACCAACCAAACCAACTACAGTACATCTAAATGGAAGCCTACTTATTTTAAATCAGTCCAAGTGCTGACTGTAGTCCATTCAGTCATAGTTACTCTGTGTTTTTAGAAGCAACCAATTCAGTCCATCCTTTATCACTATTTGCACTTGCACTTGCACTTGCATGCAGCACATTTCATTTTGACATCCTAGCAGGATTTCTAACAACTGCCTGCTGTAGATTTTTTAATTTTTTTCCCCAGTGTCTTTTTTTGCGTATATGGTCGCTCGTTGTGATCACTTCAACTTCCTCCGCTGGCACGTATGTGATCGAGGAAGTTTCTCTAAACGGAATGAGGTTTATAAAAAAAAAAATGCAAGCAAACTTTCCTTTTACTGTGGGTGCTGACATCATCTTCATACGCTATCAGAAGTGCTGTAAAGGATACAAAACATGATGGAAAACATGCAAAGTAGCAAAACGTGATGATTTGTCACGCACATGTGACCTTTCCTTAGCCATACCTTAAGAGATGGAAACTGGGGCTAAGAGCAACCAAACTTTTTTTTATTATTGGTGCTTTGTGAGTGGCCCTTCTAAGCATGCTTAACTAAATGTATGTTAGACCAGCGGTATAATTCACTTCATATGTGTGGTCATCTAGGTGACGGTGTTGAGAGTAAAGCTTTGCCTGAAGGATTTGAGAAAATGCCTATTGCAATCCCCGAAGACTTTGAGAGCAAGGAAGAAATGGTAAGATTTCTCTTGCATTGTAACACGGCTGAAGTTCAGAGAATAGTGAATCGCTGCTTGTTCCATAGTTAAGACTTGCAATAAATTTTAGAAGTCCATCATTATTTTGTACCAAAAGGTTACACTGTAACCCTACACCAGTTTACAAAAACTGATTGTTTTACAATGAAAACGTAAATTCTAAGTGGTTGTTTTCAAATTCTGTAATTGAGCATACCATGGAGGCAGACAGGAAAGCAATATATATAGGTTTAGAGTTCAACACTGTGACTGTCCGATATGCTCCTTGAAATTTGACTAACTCAGACTGTAGTTTGGTGCCTTAGAATTATGTTACTGCAGGTATATCATTTTTAAATGCACTGGAAAATACAACACCTGCACAGGTTTCTTACAACTGACTATTTACCTTAAATTCATCTGCCTTTAATTCTGATTGAGAAGGTAATGGATGGTGGAGTTTAAAGCTGTGCCTCTGGAATAGGACAGTACACAGCAGATGCAGACTGTAATTTGAAAGCAATAGTAGTATTATTTGAAAGTAGTATTTACAGCAAGGGAGGCTGCCCTCTGGTAGGGACTGGGTGCACAGTCTGACTTCACTGGTTTTGTTTTGTTTGCAGGCTGCCTTCCTGAAGTCTGCCCTGTCTCGGCTGGAGAATGAGAGAGATGAGATAAGCCAGCAGTATGCTGAGCTGAAACGGCAGCACCAGGCTGTCAGCCAGCAGATGACATCACTAAGGAGCGAGCATCAGCATCACACTATAGCCGCTACAGGTAGGCAAGCGGGAACCAATCTTTTTGCATTTTCATTAGTCCTGGAAAGGTGTGTTCCTACAGATTTGTTTTTACCAAGACAAAATCAGGTTTCCATCCTGTTGAAATGAACATTGTGGCTGGTGGCTGTTTACTCCTACACCCAGTTAAATGAAAATGTAATTAAAGTTTCTTTTTTGTTTTTTGTTACTTTTCTTAAGCATCCCCTTGATCTATAATGTTTCTGTAATTCACTGCCACCACCTTTTTGACTGCCGATATCTTAAACATTTAAAATGGCAACTTGATATTTTCAATGTTATCCCATGCAAAATTGAGAAACAAACTACATTTAAAAAAACAATCAAATCAACTGGTTGTAATCATAAAAAGGTAAAGAGGATATTATTAAACGTTATTAAAAATACACAATATTTTAACTGTGTCATAAGATTTGGGGAGGGGGTAACTGCTTAAAGTTTAACCTGCTCCAAGGTACGCTGTTTTATTGTTTGGTCTCTGCAGGCTCAGGTGGGGATGGAGTTCCAGTGGAGGTACATGAAGCCCTGAGAGCAGCAATGGAAAAACTGCAGGTTGGCATAAAAAAGGCTGTTCTTAATATTGTAAAATACAATGCCTTCTTGGGAGAGTTAATTAAAGGGATTTCCTATCAGTAGAGTTCAAGTGGTACTTTACTGTAGTATGCAGAAGAGGTGAGGTTTTGACTAAGTACAGTAGTTTAAATTGCTGCATGCTTTGATGTGTATTGTATCTGTAGAATACACTGAAGCAGACGTGGGAGTGAACTGTGACTAGACCAGCTGAATGTACCCCCGCAGCCACGACTCTGTGGTTGCTTTAAGAGCATTGATGTTAACAGCAGAGATCACTGACTCCATATAAAAGATAGCCAACTGAATTTTACTTCCAACAGGCACCATATTAGGATGCATTACTGCTCATTGACTGTCTGTCTGCTGTCCCTCTGTGTTTCTGCCCAGTCTCGATTCACAGCACTGATGCAGGAGAAGGTAGACCTGAAGGAGAGAGTGGAGGAGCTAGAGCATCGCTGTATACAGCTCTCAGGAGAAACAGACACAATAGGTAACAGCAGAACACTACATAGATGAGGGTCTGCTATTACAGCAAACGGAATGTTTTCAAAGAGCAACAGTTTTGGTAAAAGCAGGTGCCATTTTAACATTGCCACTGCTGTACATGACTAAAAATAACTGTTTTGTTGGGACTGAAAACCTGCCGTTTTCAGTCCCAGTAGTTACTAAAAAGTAACTTTTTCATTGTAAATATACACTACAGGTCAAAAGTTTTAGAACACCCCCATTTTTCCAGTTTTTATTGAAATTTAAGCAGTTCAAGTCCAGTGAATAACCTGAAATGGTACAAAGGTAAGCGGTAAACTGCCAGAGGTTAAAAAAAAAAGTTTAGGTTACCAAAAACTGAAAAATAATGTACATTTCAGAGTTATACAAAAAGGCCTTTTTCAGGGAACAAGTAATGGGTTAACAACTTACAGCTGTTCTGCAGCAATGGAAGTAAATGAAGCCTTGAAAGTTGATGCTAACAATTCCTACAGGTGTCCCAACTTTTGTTGATTACTTACAAACCCTCTGTCTGTATAAAAGCAGTGTTGGAACAGACTGTGTTACTACACCCTCTTAAGCATTATTTGGACAGTATTGTACTGCAGGAAGTAGTATATTGCTATCATAATGGCGAGAAAAAGGCAATTAACAAAGGAAGACAGACAGACCATTATAACCCTTAAAAGTGTAGGTCTTTTCTTTAGAGAAATTGCAAAGAAAGCCAAGGTGTCAGTGAGTACAGTTTCCTACACCATCAAAAGGCACTTGGAAACTGGAGGAGACTCTGACAGGAAGAGGTCTGGCAGACCCAAAGCCACAACAGAATCAGAAGACAAGTTTCTGAGAGTCAACAGCTTGCGTGATAGGCGGCTCACAGGACAACAGCTTCAAGCACAGCTTAACACTGGTCGAAGTAAGCAAGTCTCAGTTTCAACTGTGAAGAGAAGACTTTGAGCTGCAGGTTTGACAGGTCGAGTGGCAGTAAGAAAGCCATTGCTAAGATGGCAAAATAAGAAAAAGAGGCTTGCCTGGGCCATGAAGCACCGCCAGTGGACTACTGAAGACTGGAAGAAGGTCTTATGGACCGATGAATCAAAATTTGAAATCTTCGGTTCATCACGCAGGGTTTTTGTACGCCGTCGAGTAGGCGAAAGGATGGTTCCTCGGTGTGTGACACCAACTGTTAAACATGGAGGAGGAAGCGTGATGGTCTGGGGCTCTTTTGCTGGATCCAGAGTCGGCGACTTGTACAGAGTGAGTGGCAACCTGAACCAAAACGGCTACCACAGCATTTTGCAGCGCCATGCAATACCCTCTGGTATACGCCCTAGTTGGTCAGGGGTTCATCCTACAGCAAGATAATGACACAAAACATACCTCCAGGCTATGTCAGAACTACCTTAGAAGAAAAGAACAAGACGGTAGGCTTCAAATCATGGAATGGCCAGCACAGTCTCCAGACTTAAACCCCATCGAGCTGGTTTGGGATGAACTGGACAGAAGGGTGAAAGCAAAGCAACCTACAAGTGCAACACATTTGTGGGAACTTCTGCAACAGTGTTGGGAAGAACTTTCCGAACAATATTTGATTTCCATTGTAGAAAGAATGCCACGAGTGTGTTCGGCTGTTATATCTGCAAAAGGTGGCTACTTTGATGAGTCAAAAATTTAGATTAAATTTTGTTAAACAAAACGATTCCATGATTTCTTTTTTTATCTCCAATTGTTTATTTGTTCTATGCTTTAATTTCAGAGTACATTGAGACATTAAACTGCGTAAATTTCAATAAAAACTGGAAAAATTGAGGTGTTCTAAAACTTTTGACCGGTAGTGTACCTCCTGATTGGACATTCACTTCAGGACTGCCCATGAGATGGCCAACCTGCCCCCTCCAGAAAGCTCCCTGCCCATTCCTTCAGGGGCATGGCAACTTCATGGGCTTTATTCCAGGGTGCATCTGTCAAGGACATTTGCAGTGCAGTGGTGTGGGCTACTCCCCATACCTATACTAGTTTCTACAGACTTAGGTCGTGGGTCCTCAAAACCCTGGTTTTGGAACTAGAGTGTTAAGGGTGGCTTCTGAGTCGACACTTAAAACACAGGCATAGAGGCGAGTTTCTCACTCAGTTGTTTTTTAGCCTTAGCTACTTGTTAAGAACATAAGAAAGTTTACAAACGAGAGGAGGCCATTCAGCCCATCTTGCTCGTTTGGTTGTTAGTAGCTTTTTGATCCCAGAATCTCAACAAGCAGCTACTTGAAGGATCCCAGGGTGTCTGCTTCAACAACATTACTGGAGAGTTGGTTCCATACCCTCACAATTCTCTGTGTAAAAAAGTGCCTCCTATTTTCTGTTCTGTATGCCCCTTTATCTAACCTCCATTTGTGACCCCTGGTCCTTGTTCCTTTTTTCAGGTCAAAAAAGTCCCGTGGGTCGACATTGTCTATACCTTTTAGGATTTTGAATGCTTGAATCAGATCACCGCGTAGTCTTCGTTGTTGAAGACTGAATAGATTCAATTATTTTAGCCTGTGTGCATACGACATGCCTTTTAAACCAGAGAATTCTGGTTGCTCTTCTTTGCACTCTTTCTAGAGCAACAATATTCTTTTTGTAACAAGGTGATCATAACTGAACACAATATCTAGGTGAGGTCTTACTAATGCATTGTAAAGTTTTAACATTACTTCCCTTGATTTAAATTCAACACTTCTCACAATATATCCAAGCATTTTGTTGGCCTTTTTTATAGCTTCCCCACATTGTCTAGATGAGACATTTCTGAGTCAACATAAACTCCTAGGTCGTTTTCATAGATTCCTTCTGCAATTTCAATATCTCCCATATGATATTTATAATGCACATTTTTATTGCCTGCGTGCAGTACTTTACACTTTTCTCTATTAAATGTCATTTGCCATGTGTCTGCCCAGTTCTGAATGCTGTCTAGATCATTTTGAATGACCTTTGCTGCTGCAACAGTGTTTGCCACTCCTCCTATTTTTGTGTCGTCTGCAAATTTAACAAGTTTGCTTACTATACCAGAATCTAAATCATTAATGTAGATTAGGAATAGCAGAGGACCTAATATTGATCCCTGTGGTACACCACTGGTTACCTCCATTTTGAGGTTTCTCCTCTAATCAGTACTTTCTGTTTTCTACATGTTAACCACTCCCTAATCCATGTGCATGCATTTCCTTGAATCCCTACTGGGTTCAGTTTGAGAATTAATCTTTTATGCAGGACTTTGTCAAAAGCTTTCTGAAAATCTAAATAAACCATGTCATATGCTTTGCAATTATCCATTGTCAATGTTGCATCCTCAAAAAAGTCAAGCAGGTTAGTTAGACACGATCTCCCTTTCCTAAAACCATGCTGACTGACTCCCAGGATACTGTTACCATATAGGTAATTTTCCATTTTAGATCTTATTATAGTTTCCATAAGTTTACATAAAATAGAAGTCAAGTTTATTGGTCTGTAGTTTCCTGGTTTGGTTTTGTCTCCCTTTTTGTTGATCGGTATTACGTTTGCAATTTTCCAGTCTGTCGGTACAACCCCTGTGTCAAGAGACTGTTGCATGACCTTGGTTAGCGGTTTGTAAATAACTTCTTTCATTTCTTTGAGTACTATTGGGAGGTTCACATCCGGCCCAGGGGATTTGTTTATTTTAAGAGCTCCTAGTCCCTTTAACACTTCTGCCTCTGTTCTGCTAAAGTTATTTAAAACTGGATAGGAACAGGTCGACATGTGGGGCATGTTGTCCGTGTCCTCCTTTGTAAAAACCTGTGAAAAGTAATCATTTAGTATATTTGCTATTTTTTTTTTTTCTTCGTCTATGATTTTGCCATTTGTGTCTCTTAGACATTTAACCTCCTATTTGAATGTTCTCTTGCTGTTATAATATTGGAAAAACATTTTGGAATTGGTTTTAGTCCCATTAGCAATATTGATTTCTATCTCTTGGCCTTTCTAACTTCCTTTTTGACTTGTGTTTGCAGTTCCAAGTACTCTTTCTGTGTACTTTGTTTTTGGTCCTTTTTAAACACTCTGAAAAGTACCTTTTTTGGGATTCCATATGGTAACGCACAAGGCATCCTCAGCTTAAGGCTGCCACACACCAGATGTGATTTTCTTCATTGGGCGACAACATACTTTCGCAGCAACGTGACCATACACACCAGAAGTAACAAATAGGGGATACGACAGGTTTGAAAACTGTAAAACTGTTAAAGTGCTATTGACAAAACTATGATCAAGAATGGTACATATTCATCAACATGATGGTGGAATTATGAGTGTCGTCTTTGATGGTATTTCAACATATATGGCAATAAATCATACATATCGGGCTTATCCAGTTCAAAAATTGACTCCATATATTGCCTTTGAAATCTGTATCTTTATATTTGCGGTGAAGTTTGTCATAAAGCAAGTATTATTGTTTCCTCAGTCATTCTGGATACTGCTTCACCCTGCTGGACCTCATGCATTAAAGCTGTTCTCTGATTGGTTAATTCCCTAGTTGTCGCATGAAAAATCATAAATAGGATTCAATGAAAGATACTTCTCAAAAGTATCGGTTCTATTCATTTTGTTGCATCGCTGCACAGTTTTGCTTGTCGCATCGTGTTTGGTGGGTAGCAGCCTTTATCCTTGTAGCATTCCATTGGTGCAGCAATCTGCCTTTGTAACGGCTTGGGTATACTTACCCACACGGTAATGGTTATATTTTATAGTTGAAAGGGAACGTTACCATAACCCTGGTTCCTTGTGATAGAAATGTAACCATTAACCTGCAAGGTCGTTGCGTCCGTGATTGCAGCAGGCTTGAAGGAACAATGACAGTGAGATCTGTGCGTGCAGTTCATTGCAGTGCAGTTCGGGGGGCGGGACATGACAGCGTCACAGGCTCTGCGAGCAGCTCTGTTACATCTTATTCAGGTTTCGGGTCTCAGAGGTTAATACCCATACAGTAATGGTTACATTTCTATTTCAGGGAACCATGGTTATGATAATAACCTAACATTTTCTCCAGTAATTGTAGTGTCATATTTAGGGTGAGTGGCAAGCTGCTTCCCCTGACCTTCCCTTTCTCTGTGCTCCAGGGGAGTACATCGCCCTGTATCAGAATCAGAGAGCCATCATGAAGCAGAGGAACACTGAGAAGGAGGAGTATATCAGTATGCTGGCCAAGGACAAAGAAGAGATGAAGGTGTAGCGGCTCATCCACCAATTTGATTAACTTTTATGTATCATAATAATGGCTTGAACTTTTTCAGTATATGTTTTAAACAAGTGCTAAATGTACTTATTTTAATTCCTCACCTAACACATTTGATTTGAGATGGTTCTTCATTATAACATCATGAAACCTGTTAATTGTGCAACAAGTTTTGGAGGATTTTTTAAGAGATAACTTTCCATTAACTCTATGCATCTGATAAACTGCATTTAAATGCATTTGATCTCATATAAAGGAGCCCAAAGGTGAGTTATTTATTAGGGAATAAAAAATATGCATCAAGTTGTTCAAGGCCTACTTGTAATGTGCTCACTGCTTTTGATTGCATTATTATTGATCAGAAAAAACAAAGTTAAAATCATTGCAATCATTGTACTTGTCTGTCTTTGATCTGGTTTTATGGGCTTTACCTCACTAAACATGTGTTCCCTGTATTGTCTGTGCAGATGAAGCTTGGGGAGTTGCAAGATCTGGTGATGCAGTTGGTTGGTGAGAGGAATGAATGGTACAGCAAATATATCAGTTCAGTACAGAACCCGGATGTGATTGCCAGCAACATAGAGCCCAGTGTCCCCGCTGAGAAGCGCATCGAGCTAAATGCCACTGACGGAGAAGGTAGGCACTCTATTAAATATCATTTGTTATTTATTTGTTTATTTAACCAGGAGATTTACCCATTGAGAAAGAGGCCTCATTTGATTTACAGGGGATATCTACATGCTTAAGCTGCCTACAGACTTGCACGCGCAGTCCATTTATTAAGTGCGCGTCAGGTCCAATTTATTTTCACACGCGCAGTTAATTTTAGACGCGCTGGCGCCGGGGACAGCGGGGCCTCTCCCTCTGGCGCCGGGGACAGCGGGGCCTCTCCCTCTGGCGCCGGGGACAGCGGGGCCTCTGGTTCCGTTGTTGACCTCACCCATCTCTGGAACATTAACAGCAGCTCTTTTGGTTCTGGCTCTGGAAGTCCCCGTTCCACTCTCCACTGTCTGTTGCTCTCCTCCTGAGCAGCGGTGGCCACTTTCATTGCACGAAACATCTCTCGCAGCTGTTCTCACATGTTGTTTTTGGCAGAGAGAGGAATTATACATCACACAAGTTGTTTAGTGTTGTGTTTTTTTTATTATTCAAAAAGAAAAAAACTTGCAAATACAGTATGCTACTATATTGGTAAAAAAAAAAAAAAAGAATGACAAAAAAACATACTACCAATAAAAAATAGTTAAATGATAATAAAAGTAATAACTACATCTAAATAATTATCCATCGTTTTACACACACGGAAACGAATAAAACATAGGGAAAGTACCTAAGGCATAAGTTACCTAAGGCATCAGATGCGTGCAACTCGTTTATGTTAGTTCAGCCACTTGGATTACTGGGAACAGTGCATCACAGTCCCCAGGGTGCTCAATACTGTGCAAACCGGTTACTCTCTCCAGCTCCAACACGGACCCCCTCCTTTCCGGGGTGTGGCAATAACAGCTGTCACGGAACCGCAAGCCGCCACTCGGGTGGCTCAGGAGGTAGCAGCTGTGCTGCAAAAGCGGGCCATTTGCATAGTAACCCCCCCCCAGCAAGACGGAGGGTTCTACTCCAGTAATTTTTTGGTGCCAAAACGCGAATGCTGCCTCAGACTGATCCTGGATCTCAGGCAGGTAAACCTGTCCATCAGGCTCGGTGGCTGGTTCATCACGGTGGACCTGGATAGAGCTCGACCGATATGGATTTTTCCAGGCCGATAACGATACCAATATTTAAATAAAAAAAAAACATGCAGCCGATAGTATAGGCCGATTTTATATGAACATTAATAATTTAAAATAAATAAATAAGAACCACACAAAACATTTTAACAGTTTTCAGTTAACTATAAAAACTAGAACATAAACACAACAGTTAAATGTTTTCTTAACTATAACCGATATGCAAAATCCTCACAAATGTCACATTTCAGTCCAGTTTTTCTTCTGTCAGACTTGGTATACATATCTTTTTGTTTCTAATAGTTCCAGTTTAAGAGCTGCAGGTTGTAATACAGAAAGGTTAATTTTTCAGCATTCTCGCCTTTCATACTGCTGCTTTTGTCATCATATATGTTGCCAACAGTGCTGAAGACACGTTCACTTGGAACTGAAGAGGGCGGTGCACAGAGAAATTTTCTTGCCAGTGGTGATAGAACTTTGTATCGTTCACCGTTTTCCTTCCACCACTCCAGCGACTTGCCACTTTTGCGATCTATGACTGGCTCACTTAAGTACAGATCAATCTATTCCTCTAGCTTAACAACCACTTCAGAGCTTTCAGCTTGACTTGATCCAAGAAGATTGTCATATATACCGTCTAGTAAACTTGTAGGAGGAACTTCCTTTTGCTCTTTTGGGTTACTTTCTTTTTCAGAGCTGGTACTACAGCTTGGTTGGCTTGCTGCTTTTGAAGCTCTCTCAGCTTCGCTCTGCTTCTACCGTGAGCCGTGCCTCTGCTTCTATTCTACCGTGAGCCGTGCCTCTGCTTCTACCGTGAGCCGTGCCTCTGCTTCTACCGTGAGCCGTGCCTCTGCTTCTACCGTGAGCCGTGCCTCTGCTTCTACCGTGAGCCGTGCCTCTGCTTCTATTCTACCGTGAGCCGTGCCTCTGCTTCTACCGTGAGCCGTGCCTCTGCTTCTACCGTGAGCCGTGCCTCTGCTTCTACCGTGAGCCGTGCCTCTGCTTCTACCGTGAGCCGTGCCTCTGCTTCTACCGTGAGCCGTGCCTCTGCTTCTACCGTGAGCCGTGCCTCTGCTTCTACCGTGAGCCGTGCCTCTGCTTCTATTCTACCGTGAGCCGTGCCTCTGCTTCTATTCTACCGTGAGCCGTGCCTCTGCTTCTATTCTACCGTGAGCCGTGCCTCTGCTTCTACCGTGAGCCGTGCCTCTGCTTCTTCCGTGAGCCATGCTTTGGCTTTGGTTAAGGTACACACAGATGAAAATGTCCTTCCTTTATAGTGGGGGTCAAGCACATACGCAAGTACTACAGATTTGACATCTTCTATTTCAGAGAACCATCTGGTAAGGCTCTGCAGAATTGTGCTGCGCATAGTTTGAATTCCTCTGGAGGAAGGTCCTTCATCCTGAAGTAGGCATTTTAGACTGTGACACTTGGAATTATGCAAGATGAAGAGGCATCAGCTTTGCTCAATTCTTTAACAGGAGTTAGTTTCCACTAGATGTGAGGCTATGTCCCATTGATCATTAGTCATGCATGGAAAATGTCCATATTCACTGCAGTAAACATTCAGTGGACGTTTCTGTTCTGTCATTCTCTGTAGCATGTGCAAAGTTGAATTCCAGCGAGTGGGACAGACTGTTATGCTGTGTTTGGGGAGACCAAGCTCTTCCTGTATGGCATGTAAACTTTGCTTTGCAAGCACGGAGTGGTTGAAATGAGTTGCACTTCGTTTAAGACTAGCCAGAATGTCTATCACTGCCCTTTGACTGGAACTGCCATCATTTATCACAAGCTGTAGTGTATGAGCAATGCAGCTTAGATTAGGTGTTTCAATTCATTGCATTCCTTTCACCATGTTTTCTCTGCTGTCTCTCAGAACTAGCAGTACTCGATCTGTGCTGATCTCCTAGTAATTTAGCATATCCATGAAGGTCTGTCCAATGTACTCTCCAGAATGAGACCCACACATTGGCCGTACATTGAGAACAGCTGACATTCTCTTCCAGTCATTGTCAATCCAATGAGCAGTCAGACTCATAAGTGCTTCTGTTGTTCCTGACCCACAGTCAGTAGTGAAAGATGTGCTGTCGCCAGCATTCTCTGCTGCCACTAGAGACTTTACTTTTTTTCCATTTTACGGTATGTTTCTTCAAGCATGCGTGTGTGGGAACATTTCTCACTTTTGATGCCGTATCTTGGTTCCAGTGCACTAATGAGGCGTGGAAAACCAACATCAGACACTACAGTCAATGGCTGATCATCAGTTAGATGCTTTAGATATGGGATCATATGTGGCCCATGCTTTCGATTTATCCAGTACTTGGAAACAGTGTAGGTTGCTTTCCCGGATTCAGTGAAGACTTCGTGCTTTCTTGCTCCTCTTTCTTAGATTGTGTTTTGTTATAAGCACTGGGGTGACAGGTCTTCAGGTGGTTCCAGATATTGGACGTATTTTTGTCCCTTTTCCTTTTTTTGATCCTAAGCTAACTTTAACAGAACAGAGGCTGCACTGTGCTGTACCAGGGTCAGTTTCTGAAAAGAACAGCCACACTGAGCTGACTGAGCTGTTTTGATCACCTGTCCATACTGTGCTCAGGACCAAGGTCATGCTCCGCACAACCCTAGCTTTCTTGCCCAAATGTATTTCGGCCTTCCACGTCAACCAATCGGTGGAGCTGGAGGCTTTCCAACTCTCCTTTCTAGTCAGATAGGGAGCGTAAGCTCCATGCGCTTTGCCCTGTTACAGCATTAGCATATTATATTGACAGAACAAAAAGTTCGAGGCAATCCTGAACAGCTGTTCATCTGCTATAGTGCTAAGGCCCACGGTAAAGCCCTGTCTAAACAGAGGCTGCCTGGTTGGATTGCAGAGACCAGTCAAGATTGCTTATAAACAATCCAACTTGCCCCCTCCTATTAAGGTCACTGGTCACTCCACAAGAATATGTCTACCTCTTGGGTGTTGTTCCAGGGTGCATCTGCCGCTGACATTTGCAATGCTGCAGTATGGGCCATGGCCCATAGTTTCACAAGGTTTTACAATCTAAACGTGCTGGATCCTCAAAACCCTGGCTTTGGGACCAGAGTGCTAACGGTGGCTTCTATGTCAATACCGGAAGCACCTGCAGAGAATTGATTCCTGCTACATACTAAAAATAATAAATAAATAATCTATATTGTGGCAGCCTTACCATCTGACCCAAGTTATGCACTTTGCAACGGCTTGGGTATAATTACCCATTGTGTAATGGATACATTTCATACCTGAAAGGGAACTTTAGGTTATTATCATAACCCTTGTTCCCTGAAATAGAAATGTATCCTTTACAATCTTTAGTCGCTGCGTACATTACACATAGCAGGGTAAAGAAGAAAAAACTTGACTGCCACTGTTCAGCCGTCTTCACGGAACCTAGTGACAGCTTTGGTGAGTCTCAGGATTTTCAGGTAAACAAAGTTAACCCATTATTTAATGGGTACATCTCTATTTCAGGGAACCATGGTTATGATATTAACCTAACGTTATAAATAATAGAGCAATTTAACAAGTTTTCAAAAGTTGTATTCTTTCAGAATTTATGATCTGGGGCTACATTTTACTTGTGGTGCCAATATCCTTATAGCCAATGGGTAAAACGGTACTAGGGAACTGAGAATATGGACAATAAAGTGTTGTTTAGTTTCTTCTGTTCTTCTATTTCCCCTCCCTGTTGTAGAAATGCCAGAAGTGAGTTTGTCAGATGAGGTGGCTGGAGGCAAGTCGGAGCAGAGTGCAGCTGCCCAGGAGGGGAAGCCTAGACACCAGGAAGACAGGACCACCCGTCAGATCATGCAGCTGCTGCAGGAGATCCAGAACCCTCAGGCCCGGACCAGCTCCTTCTTCGGGGAGAACCCCTGCATCCCCTTCTTCTACCGAGCCGATGACAACGACGAGGTTAAAATCATGGTCGTCTGAGCTGAAAACGGGCTGCAGTTTGCATAGCAGTGTAAGAACCCAACAAACTCTAAAAACAACATGGCAGACAACAACAAAAACATGCTCACTGTTTGTCTGAATTCTTTCTGACTGTTTCATAACTTGGGTGGTTTTGTTGTTTTAAACCAATGAATTATACGATTTTCTGATTTCTGCCATTAAAGTTTTAGTTCTGTGCCATCAGTTTAAAAGAAGCATTTCCCAGCTAGATGAAAAATTACACACATTTAAAATGTTTTATGTGCAGCGTTCTACATTCTTCAGGAGACATAAAATAGATTTCATAAGTTATCTAATTGTGCACAATGACAGCATCAAAAGCAGCATTCTCAGAATAGGAATCCTTAAAAATGACCACAAAACACTGCTAAGACTTCAATGTTTTACTGTATTTTTTCTGCAGCTTGGTATTGGTGAATTGCAAAGTCATGCACCCTCCATTGTATTCAAGCACTATGTATTTGGACTGGGGAATTCATATCACTACAGACTACAGCTGATCTGCATTAGTCTGAGAATAGGAACCATAAACACTGGCTTATGACCACTGTCAATTTCTGCCTGTTGACAGGATAGTTTGTCCAGAAATTATATATTGCACACTAAAATAACTAAGATTGTCCTGCGTGTAATTCTGCAGGTTATTTTGGGGTTCCTTGGTTCCTTGCTTGCATACAAATACAAATTGCCTTGTGTTATTGGCAAATAAGAAATTCACTTTGTACTAATGAAGAGGTCCACCATAAATACTTTGCATTTGAAAGATTTATTTAAAGGATTGTTGAATAAAAAGAAAGGGTACAGCAAGAATATTTCCTTTTTGTTTTTTGTGTTAAAAAAAATCTAGGATAATATTTTCACAAGTAACAAACATTAAACCTTTAAATTGTACTAAGTTTTGATGGGGCAGGGTGCATAAACTATGAACTTGGGTGAGAAGAATGACGACACTAAAGGTCAGAGGTGGCTGGTGACAAGGAAGATACCATTTTGAACAATGAGGAGACTATGGGCAGCACACTTTGCTCTTGTCGTATACATTGATGTAATGAAGTAATTGATGTAATTACTCTAATGAAGAAATTTGAGCTTTGGGTGTTAATATGGCATTTAAAGATGTGAATACCCAGGCATTAATACTCAAATTTGTATGATTTGTGAGCAGAATCAATTTTCAGTGGTCTTACACTGGTCACAGGTCACTGGTCAATGCAGTCCTAAGAAGAGGTACAGCATTTTATTTAAAAGCCTTTGTTGTCGCTACTGTTTTAAATACCACATTATTTAAAAGTATGATCACATTTTTTGTACCCCTTTAAAAATATGTGCTGTGTGGATATCTAAATCTTTTAAACTTTAGAATTCACGATTTTAGTAGTGTTTGAGAAAAGTCTGAAGAAAGATTATGTGTAGTTGTAAAGAAAATGTAACTTCTGTTCTGACAATGCAGATTTTTGTGTCAAGTGTTGGGTAAGATTTAATTTACCCAGTACTTGAGTGCAACAGCAGAAGATATAATGGGGGTTGGTGTAGCACTCTGTGCTGCTTTACTGTGTAATTTGCAGCACACAAAACCTGGTATATAATGAATAGGCTTTGTCCTGTGCAATTTTGTTAAGATTGGCACTGGGATTAGAATAAAAATGTTTTTCTTTCATGGGAAAAGATTGAAATATTTGTATTTCGGTTACTGAAGGTATGTTAGAAGTAATGATGAAGGTGCAGGGAAATCATGTAAGATGATTTCTTTTGTTTGTTTCTTACTGGATCCAAAGAGCACTGGAACTGGACATTCTTACAGGCATGTGATAACTATCCGTGTGTTTTTTCACCGAAGACTAATCTGCGTTTTCCTACAGTGGACAGTCTCACTTGGCTGATGCTGCTGTTCAGGGTCATTTGTAGAATGCCATGGGAAAGCTGAAGGCTTTGATAAAATAACCCAATTGCAGGCTGTATTTTTATCTGTTTAGCCTGTGATTATTTGGAGTCATTCTTACAAACTGTGTTTCCATTGGCTAGCCATTGCCATTACTTACCCTAATTTATATTTCTAGTGTTTCATAGCCTTTTAGTGTCTTGTGTTGATTCATCATCCAGATTATCTTTATCTTTATCTTTATTTTATAGACTCTCAGTTGCTCCAAACACTACTGCATTTTGCTGTCTAAAAATGGAGGCTTATCTGATAATACCAAATGTATTTTACAATATAAAACACTTTTCCAGCCTCTGATCTTAGGATGAGTTTAAGGAAATGGGTTCAAGCCTTGTTTCCACGAGGCACACAGTATTCCTGCAATGCACCCAACTGCAATTCATCTTCTGGTGGCCGAAAAGATTAAGATGCCATCGCAAAATTCAACTGGACTAAATTGTTTGAGGGGCCTATTTTTATTTTTGGAAGATTTGAGACCACCTTGGTTCCAAAACTATTATGAACTTAACTGGCTGTGTTATATACATGTGTGTAAGAAGTGATGCAACTGGATCCTGGCCCTAGTTCTGTTATTAAAATGATTAGGGGAAAGGATGTCTTCTGTAAAATAATTCTGTAAATACTGTATCTGTGTAACATACTGTATATTCATTGAGTAGTTTAAACAAACAAAAAAAAGGTTTGCATCTTTTTCTGCTGCTCTGGCATTATTTACCTATAAATCTAATGAGAGGTGGCTGGGGGTTGATTTAATATTGAGGGTTACTCATATTTATTTACAATACACATCAGTTTAAAAGAATGTGAAGAGGAACGCAATAATATGGAAAAAGCAATTGTCTGCATTATATTTCTGAAGTGATTTAATCCTGTTTAGAATTCGTTTTCTGAATAAAACTGATCCAGCAAATCTGTTAAATCTGTGTTTTGTTTTTTTTCATTTGCAACATTCTGTTTTCTGAATTCTAATATGAAATTCCAAGTTCGGTCTCATCTATGCATTCATTGTACAACCTCATCATACCCTCCTTTGATTTGTATTCTGCATTTTTGGATATATACTCAGGGTTTGTACAGTCATGGAAATCCTGTGCTAGCTGCACCTTTATACAAAAAACCCTCAAACATGTAACCTTTAGACATAACCAGACATACAATGTAGACACTACAAGACACGCTATTGGACCCCACAAATCGAATGAAGCACAAACAACACGATTGGACAACATTCACAAACACTGGTCAGGATTCAATCACGCTCCCTCCCACCCCACAGGCACTCGGCACATAGACAAAACACGGAACAGCGGCACAAAACAATACAACACATAACACTTGATACAGGTCGCTACAATATTTTGCCTCTCTGCCCCTTTTTTGCTCAGTGTATACACACTATTATTTTGTTATGGTTTTGCCTTTAAAAGGTTTAAAATGAAATAAACGGAAAGTCATTCATAAGACGCCAGAAGCCCGCCATCGTAAAGCACAGTAAAACGCACCCTACACGCAGTGGTTTAAGCCATGGTCCGAACTGGACTGTTTACACAGCTAACTCTAGCAGCAGAGTGTCTGCAGCAAGATGTTGCGCAGTTAGAACATAAGAAAGTTTACAAACGAGGAGGCAATTCAGCCCATCTTGCATTTGGTTGTTAGTAGCATTGATCCCAGAATCTCAAAGGATCTCAGGGTGTCGGCTTCAACAACATTACTGGGGAGTTGGTTCCATAGCCTCACAATTTTCTGTGTAAAAAAGTACCTCCTATTTTCTGTTCTGAATGCCCCTTTATCTAATCTCCATTTGTGACCCCTGGTCCTTGTTTCTTTTTTCAGGTCAAAAAAGTCCCGTGGGTCGACATTGTCTATACCTTTTAGGATTTTGAATGCTTGAATCAGATCACCGCGTAGTCTTCTTTGTTCAAGACTGAATAGATTCAATTCTTTTAGCCTGTGTGCATACAACATGCCTTTTAAACCAGAGATAATTCTGGTCAGTTGTCTTTGCACTTTTTCTAGAGCAGCAATATCCTTTTTGTAACAAGGTGACCAGAACTGAACACAATATTCTAGGTGAGGTCTTACTAATGCATTATAAAGTTTTAAAATTACTTCCCTTGATTTTAAATTCAACACTTCTCACAATATATCCAAGCATCTTGTTGGTCTTTTTTATAGCTTCCCCACATTGTCTAGATGAAGACATTTCTGAGTCAACATAAACTCCTAGGTCTTTTTCATAGATTCCTTCTTCAATTTCAGTATCACCCATATGATGCACATTTTTATTGCCTGCGTGCAGTACTTTACACTTTTCTCTAATAAATGTCATTTGCCATGTGTCTGCCCAGTTCTGATCTTGGTTAGTGGTTTGTAAATAACTTCTTTCATTTCTTTGAGTACTATTGGGAGGATCTCATCCGGCCCAGGGGATTTGTTTATTTTAAGAGCTCCTAGTCCCTTTAACACTTCTGCCTCTGTTATGCTAAAGTTATTTAAAACTGGATAGGAACAGGTCGACATGTGGGGCATGTTGTCCGTGTCCTCCTTTGTAAAAACCTGTGAAAAGTAATCATTTAATATATTTGCTATTTTTTTCTTAATCTATGATTTTGCCATTTGTGTCTCTTAGACATTTAACCTCCTCTTAAAATGTCCTCTTGTTGTTATAATATTGGAAAAACATTTTGGAATTGGTTTTAGCCCCCTTAGTAATATTGATTTCTATATCTCACTTGGCCTTTCTAACTTCCTTTTTGACTTGTTTTTGCAGTTCCAAGTACCCTTTCTGTGTACGTTGTTTTTGGTCCCTTTTAAACGCTCTGTAAATATTCGCTGAATATTTTTTTTAATTGATCTATTAAACCATTTTGGCCATTTTGTTTTAGATTTAGATTTGTCTACTTTTGGGATGTAATTGTTTTGCGCCTCTAGTACTACATTACAGTTGGAGTCTCCAATAAAGCATTCATTAAATAATATAGGCTAATAGGTAGTTGTTAGTTTAGTTAAGATGATTATTATTATTATTATTATTATTATTATTATTATTATTATGATGAATTAGTTAAATTATATTAATTTTAAAAAAGGCAAGAGAGAACTAGACTTTTTTTATTTATTTATTGATTTATTTTTAATAATAAGGACCTTTGTAGGTTTGTGTTGCTGTGGGGCCACGATCGGGTTTAAGTTAAACATGAACTTTAAATAAAATGTTCCTGTTATTAAGCACGTAATAATCTGAAGCAGTGGTATTTCAAAATAACAAACGACCGTTTTTACTTTGAAGTAGGCTAGAATGGAAAAACTCGTTGTTCTTGACTTTATTGAAATTCATTTTCAGTTTTCATATTAAGCTTTTTGCTCATTCAATCAAACCAAGTAGGAATTTGCTTGCATCATTTAAGACCTTTTCCAAGTCCAGTTAACTTTTTCGTGCATAAAAAAACAACAATAGAGTCGCAGTCCTTTTTGTTTTTCGCAGACAGTGCCATATTATTTTAAGCACCTGAAATCGTAAGGTAATTACAATATTTTTGCTAATATTACTCTCCCCTTCGTTCTGCGCACTGTCAGATATAAAATAATGTCCGATCTACGATCTCTCCCTTCAAAAGAACAGTAGTTGCTTGTCTTTGTTTAACACTTTCCTTTAATAAACTCCATGTGGGAATTCTAGCTGCAGCACTGTGCAGAGATGCCATTGGTACTGGTTGCGCCAATTGGTGCTACTTGCATGTATTTGTAATTAATGTGTGCTCATTAAGTACATATTGAACATTTTATATTGAAACATGTGCCCAGTTTTGTAGGTTTGCAATAACTAAAACTGTTTTCTTGGTTTCTTAGAGCTTCTTAATTGTAAATGAAATCAATCAATGCATTTGCCTCTCTAAGCTGGGCAGTTAGTTATTCTGTTTGCTGCCCTTTTTTTTTTTTTTTTTTTTTTTTTTACAAAGTTAGGCATCTATGATTTGAGACACAAAATTCTTGGGCAATTGCTTCTGACTGATTAAAACACTGAATTGTTGTACTGCTTTTAGAAAGAAACAGGTATATTGATCAAAACTGACTGTTATTGAATAAGAAAGTTTACTGGTCTAGAGCTTAGAGCTTATCTACTCTCGGAGTGAGTAGAGTTTAGATTTCTGTTATTATACAGTTAAATAAAATAATGCAGAAGCTTTATTTTTACGGTTGGTTATTAGTTATTAACATTGAAACTTGTCAAACTGGTCCTTGAAATTTGTATCAGAAAAACTGCATGAAGCCTGTATACTGTAACATTGTTTGCCTTTTTGTTTGCTTCCCCAGTCTGGCTGCTGACAGAGGGGTCCTGCAACACCAAGAAGTGTGGGGATACTGGATACGGGATCCTCAATTAACATTTTTCCCTGCAGAAAAAGTATGGAGGGGAATTTAGTGAGCTATAGTGGAGTATTGTGATTTCCATTACACGAGAGTAGATGTTAAAACTTCATGCTGATTTGAACTCGGCTCTCGCCAAGATAAGCACCAACTAAGACGTAGCTTTACAGTAAACTAATGTGATTCATATGTGCCTCCATCCATTTGCGCTTCCTTCCATATGATGATGTAGATATCCTTCTGTCTGGTGTTGATGGCTGAAGTGTAATGCTGGCTCCAGGGATCAGCTTATTGCCTCCCTAGCGCATCAGCACACACAACGGCTGCGATGCTGGCTCCGGGGATCAACCATAGTGCGGTCTCCCCAACGCATCAGCATGACAACTGTCTGGATTGAGCTAAGTAGGGTACATCTCTGGGGTCTTCAAGTGGGCACCTTCCATCCTCGGTGTTTCGTCGACTAGCCCACGACACCTCAAGAGGGCTTGACGGTGATTCTGGCATCCCAGCATCACCCCCCTCCGTCCCCCACTCAACTCAGACCAGCTTACTTACCTGTACATCAGCTTTCCTTTCTATTGTGCTTGAGATCCCACAGCCAGTTGTTGCTCCTCTCTGCTGCTTCAGATAAGTTGTGGATTAAATTAACACATCTGTATTCTGCCCCATGTATTTGATTTGTTACATAAACTTGCAATTTCCCTTTCCTCCAGGGTAAGTGTCAATGAATTAAAGACTGAAGACTGCATGGCAGTGATCACCATTAAAACAATCTAAAGAAAGAAACAGATTGTTATCCTGTTCTTTACAAAAGAGTTCTGTGTTTTAAAGACATAATTTAATCAGCAGCAATAAGACACAGTACACATTCTGCACCAGAGAAGCACAAATTCACTTTAGTTAAGCAGAAATCCAAACTTCTTAGATCTCTGCAGTTCATCAGAAACAATAGTTATAATACCCAGAATAAAAAGTCATCCCACATTTTATATAACGTGTAGTTTTTTATTCTGTTTTTTATTTAATTCAACACAATCACTTCATTATGATCATTATTCTAATATATTACTAAACTCTAAACAATGGAAGCACAATACCCATAAATGCACCACAAAGATACATAACACAATCAAGATCTGTCTTTGTTAAAATACGTTTATGTTGTTTCTAAGTTTGGAAGGGGAATAGGGTACATGGGTACAACAGTTAACAAGACATGCTGGTTTGTTCAACTCATAAACTTTAGGGGCCAAGTCAAAACTCCAGTAGTGATCATTTAAACCTTCACACGTGAGAGATTGTGCAGTGATAATTTGAGGGCTTATTTGTTAACAGTATTTCACATAGTTCATGACACTTTACGGGAAGGGAGCGTGTTATTATTATTATTTTTTTAAATGAGGACCAAATGCTTTATATGAAGGCAAGGTATTATATGTTTGCAGATGTTTATGGCTGATAGCTGATATCTATTTGAGGCATTAGTAAAAGTGTTCTTGGCTGAGGCTGTTGATATTCCAGTGTGATTTAGATGTTCCTTCCGGATGGCCCATGCTGTCCTTTGAGCTTTTGTTTGTACCCACTACGATAGGTCAGACTAAGGTACGTCAGGTGGTGAAAATCCCACGTTGTGAGGGGCTGGGAGTTTGCTGCTTTTTAAATGCATTTAAAATAATAATAAACCGTGCTTTTTGAAGGTTAGTGCAAAAAACCTTTAAAACCATTACCAATCATTGTGGCTTCTTTCTTTAATAACACTTAGTATTGCCTTCGTGTGCCATCTAATGATCGAACTGTAGTTTGTTTTAAAATCAAAGCCACATTTGACGGATATCATGTGGTTGTTTAGCAATAACCAAGCATTTAATTTCTAATTTAATTAACGTTGCTAAAGAAAAGTGTATTAAAAGTTTCTTGTATTTTACATACTTAATCTTAAAATCTTTCTGCCTCTGTGAACATTGAATCATACGGTTTTCAGAGAACATCACACTGGGAGATTAAAATGGTCCCCAAGCATTTGACAGCCATGCCAACATTTGAAAGCAGCAGAATAAAAACCTTGTACAGTTAGTATTGCCCAAGCCTACCATACCATCACCTTAACCCTTTGTTAGACTGCTAGATTCTAGATTTGATGATCTAGATATATATTGTGCATTTTATTTAAATCTGGTATTTCATTCAGTCTACCATTTTCCTAACAGGAGGAATGCAGGTGATTTGTTGATCGGCTGGTTTGGATGACACACATAGGGTTAAAGCAGTTTTAAGATTGACCTTTGGGGTGTCTCTGTGCAAAGGCAATGATACAGTATTAAGAGACAGTATGATAAGGTTACATAAATTGTTATAAATGTACAACACTTCCACAAAACAGATCCCAGCACCTACACAAATAACACAGTCCTACCGTCCAAAATTACATTTCCTGTGTGGTGAAAGAAATCCCTTCCTTGTCAGTGGTGTCCAGCTTGAAGCTTCAGCATGTTTTTGTTTTTTTTAACTACATTTTATTTAGAAATGTGTCAAGGGCTGGTGCATCACTGAAAAGGACCCAGGATAAGTCGCAGGGTGAGCTGAAAGCACTCCGCTAGGCTGGTAGTTGGTGGTGCTGCCCTCTTTCTGCATGGAGAGACAGAGGCAGAGAGAGAGACAGGGAGGGGGGGCGGAGCTGCGTTAAGACTCGAGTGGAGGCAGGGGGCTCTCTGGGCGGGATGGGCTGCCCTTGCTCGGTCGGCTGGAAACAAGAAAAAAAGCAAGAGGAAAGGAGAAAAGAAAAAAGAACACAGTAAAAGAGAAGCAGGAAAAAATAAAGACAATTGGTGCAAAAAAAGAAATAAAAAACAAGTGTCCTTAATATCAGCACTGCCAGCAGATATTTTCAATGCTTTAAATAGCTCTGTAGAGACATTTTTAGAGGGTGCTTTTAGATGAAACAGTTTAATTCTGTTCTGTTGATATACATTTGAGAAATAAAAGATAAAAGGAATGTTATTGTCTTGAACTGTTGCATTGTTGTTTTGTAATTGGGAGCAATTTTACTCAATGCATTTTTTTTAAATGTAATATTACTCAATGCAACTGTTGCTCACTTGTTGCTGATTTCACATACCAGTAGACCACTTTTTTTTTTTTTTTTTTTTGACAAATTTGGAATTATTTTACCCCTGATTTTCTCCCAATTTGGAATGCCCAATTATTCAACCCATCTCATTGCACTTGGGAGAGATGAAGACGAAGCCATTACAGAACTACAGAGTTGGAGGACCACGCCGTTCTAAATTACACACAGGCAGGCCTGCAGGCGCCTTGCCAGCCACAGGGGTCGCTGGTGCGCGGTGGGCCAAGGATTCCCCAGCCGACCTAGCCCTCCCCGCCTAGGCAGCGGTTGGCCAATTGTGCGCCGCCCACTGGAAACTCCCGGCCACGTGGCATAGCCTGCATTCGAACTGGCGATCTCCATTCGAACTGACGATCTCCGGGCGCATCCTGCACTCCGGTGGACTGCATGTACTGGATGCGCCACTCGGGAGCCACTAGACCACTTTTTCTAACCCTTCGTCGGTTTGGCTACACAAGCAACTGGATTTGTCTGTTTTTGGTTGGTAGTGTCTTTACACAGGGTATAAGTTAGTGCCACTGGGGTGATTTAGTTTAATTTGCTGGTATGTGAATTAAGGACAGGGCATAACAAAGGATTGTTATAAAATACAAAGATGCAGTATTCCTTTTGCTTATATCCCAAATAGCAGTCCAAAGGACACATCCAGAACTGTCGGGGCTTGAAGCCACTGGTTTAACTGGTCGTCTTGGGCTGTGTGTAGAATAATTGCGTGTTTAACTTTAGCGTGCTCATTTTAACTAAATATCAACTGCAATTCAGAAATGGTTGGAAGAAAAAATAAAGCCTGTTCATGTATATGTATAGTTGCAAGTGATGGAGAGGATGTGCACATTTGTGCTGAAGCTTATAAAGCTAAGTTATCAAAATGAGTAAACATATGCTTATTCACAGATACTGCTGGGTACAAGAACACCACCATAATTCTGTAATTCGCAGTAGAGATGCTACCTGCCATTTTTGCTATTGGAGGTTGTGAATCTATTTCTCTTTCTCTCACTATGGCCATAATTAAAAAACAAAAATTATATGAACATATTTAGATCTTTTATTTAAGATCATGTAATCAAAGAAACTACAAAATGATATTGCAAAAGTCTACCGGAAGCCATAATAATAGTACAGTATTTCATGTTAGAGTTTGTTATGTAACATTTTTCAATTTGTCAGTTTTTCATTAAGTATACTGAAAACTACAAAAAGTGTTATGTAATTAAATGTTAATGTGACATTATTCAGCAAGTTTCATTCGACATTAAGAAGAAAAAATAAACTTTTGCCCATATCTGTTTATGACATTAGGAATCAGATACTCAACAGCGTATCAAATTTAGATGTGTCATCAAACTATGCTACTGCCTGACACTAACCCACATTTTTGAGCATTTTTCTTCAACTAGTCAAATGGATCTGGCTAATAGTTAAGCAGATGAAATCCACTACATGTGCGTTAGATCCTATCCCTACTCCACTTTTTAAAGAAGTATTCTCCAAAATAAATAACAAGGCATTAAATATTGTTAATAGCTCCCTTTTATCAAGTATTGTTCCTAACTCTTTCAAGACTGCACTAGTATAACCACTGCTCAAGAAATCTTCCTTAGATCACAATGTTCTTAATAACTACAGCTCTATTTCAAATCTTCCATTTCAGTCTACAGTTTTAGAAAGTGTAGTTGCCAAGCAACTTAACAAATTTCTTGCAGTTCTTGAAAATCTAGTAGGATTGTCAGGTTGGGTTCTGTCTTGGTTTCGATCCTATCTCTCGAACAGGTTGCAATTTGTTAAAATAGAGGAGACCTCTTTTTTGTCAAAGGTTACATGCAGGGTCTCACAGAGCCCAGCTCTGTTCTCTTTGTATATGCTGCCTGTGTAATATCATTCGTTGCTATGGGGCTCATTCTCATTGTTACACTAATGATACACAGCTATATTTATCCCTGAAACAGGGTGACAGCTCGGCTCTAAATATTTTGAGTACCTGTCTTGCTGGCATGAAAACTTTTTAATGCTGAACTCACATAAAACAGAAGTGATGATTCTGGGATCTCAGAAGCAACAAGGTAAAATACGTCTGATTTACTCCTTGATGGATTCAGGATAGATTTTAAGGTGTTGCTTTTAATGTATAAGGCATTAAATGACCTTGCATCATCGTATTTAAATATATTCCTAGATGCCCTCTCAGATCACAGAATGCCAGGTTGCTTCTGTCCCACAAAAAACACAGGTGGGAGAGCATTCAGTTATAGGGCTTCAAAACTGTGGAATGATCTGCCTAGCTCTGTAAGGGAAGCACCAAATGTCAAGTGTCACTGCTTTTAAAACAAGTTTTAAAACACACTTTTATAATGGAGCGTTTTTATACTAAAATGATGTTCCTTTTATTCTCTGCCTTGTTTTACTGTTCTATGTGTTTCTTTTGTTTTTATTGTTCTTCTTGCATTCTTTTATTAATATTTGTCAATGTTTTATTCATCTGAAGCACTTTGCTGCAATTTTTATTGTGAAAAGCGCTATATTAAAAATAAAGATTATTATTAGTAGTAGTATTATTATTATTATTATTATTATTATTATTATTATTATTATATAAAGGAAACACCGCATCTTTGGGTTGGGAAAACAAAGAGATTAAGATAAAAACAAAAACAGATTCTAAAGGGATAGAACACAATTGAGTTTAAGCTTGGCTGTAGAGCTAGAGAATGAAATTACTGTCAGCCATTAATCTCAAATGCAAGCATGCAGAGTCTGCATTTACTTTAAACTTCAATAAATGAGCCAGGCACCTGGGGAAGAGTGGCTAAGTTTGCTGGGGTAAAAGTCTGTCACACAGATAGCTGTAAAGAGTGAGTACACCCTCACACACAACTTAATTGCACAATTCCCAAGAGAACGATATTCAGAACACAATTTGTTGCTTTTAAAACTGGACAATACAAACACAGAATGAGTTACATTTTTAAATGTATTTATTTAGCATTTCGTTTTTCATTTGTTGAAACAGTCGTTCTGAAAAGCTATCTACTCCGACACGAGCTCAAGCAACATTCCACTCGATATGCCCAGTCCAGTCCCACACCTAACTGGACCTTCATCACAGCTCGCCTGTGGGCATACAGACAGAGTAGGTGCCCTTGGAATTATAGACACATAAAGATGCATTATTATATTTATATATATATATATATATATATATATATATATATAATATATATATATATATATATATATAGATAGATACAGTCTGGATGTAATTCACACTACACTTTTTTCATTAGATAGGAGTCATTTAATCTACTCTACAAAATACAAATACTGGACTGTATCAGGAGACACACTGTAAACACTATCTACTCTACACTAGACGGGAATGTATCACACTTGTTCGTTTGTGTGTGCTGGGGAAAGGGGAGGTGGGTTGAATTGCACATCACAGTCAGGGCGTAGGGCTAAGGGCATCTATTGCAGCCCATAGGGGACAGGCGGATGCCAGCAGTTAGAGGTCTAAGAGGGGGGGCTCTGTTGTCCGGGAAACTGTGGGTTGGGTAGGTGATGCAGGGGCCCTCCGGCTGTGGAGAAGCACAGGAAACAGACAGAAAATACAAAACACTGTCAAAACATTACAGGAAATGACATCACAGCACGCTTACAAAGACTTTAGGCAAAGCTCTGGCTGGGTTCATGGCTACTGGGAGGGTTTATCCAGCTGTGTTTAGCAATCAAATCATTACATTGTAGGTATTGTCATTTTCCAATATGAAACACTTGCACATTATTGTAAATGTTTCATCCGTAACCCTTAAAAAAGTTTACAAGGTTACATTTGCACAGTCATTTTGCAGGTTTACCAAGCTTTTCTCAGATATGTTACACATTTGCCATGTTTTGGCTTTATAACACTTTGCTTTGCTTACTCAGTAGTGTGACAGTACATGTCCTATTGCAAATAGAAACGTATTCAATTCAATGACAAATGTTTCGACAAAGTCTTTTTCAATTTCTTCAGTCTTTAGTTGAATGTGTGTCATTGAATTTCTTGAAGTAAATTATGGTAAATGTTAATGTGATTTAGTGTGCCCAATTATATTACCCTCGATTTTCTCTCCAATTTGGAATTATTTTTTCCTCACCGCAGTGATTCCCCACACAGCTCAGGAGAACTGAAGGTTCAGTGGACGTCCTCCAATCCCACGACCAAGCCAGCTTCCTCTTTTACACCCATGAACTCGACAGAGGACGTTAGAGAACTACTGGACTCTGGAGGACAAAGGCCAGCCCTGCAGGTGTCCGCTCTGCGCTCCCTGGGTGCCTGGCCAGCAGGGTCCGCTGCAGCATGATGAGGAGAAACGGTCCCTGCCGGTCTTGCCTTCCTTACCAACAGGAGCTCCAGAGCCAATGCGATGCTCCCTCGGAATCCCCAGTGACCGGCTACTTCAAACAGCAAGGATGCAAACCTGAGCTGTATGACTCGCCCTGCACGCCACGTGGCTGTATGACTCGCCCTGCACGCCACGTGGCTGTATGACTCGCCCTGCACGCCACGTGGCTGTATGACTCGCCCTGCACGCCACGTGGCTGTATGACTCGCCCTGCGCGCCACGTGGCTGTATGACTCGCCCTGCACGCCACGTGGCTGTATGACTCGCCCTGCACGCCACGTGGCTGTATGACTCGCCCTGCACGCCACGTGGCTGTATGACTCGCCCTGCGCGCCACGTGGCTGTATGACTCGCCCTGCGTGCCACGTGGCTGTATGACTCGCCCTGCACGCCACGTGGCTGTATGACTCGCCCTGCGCGCCACGTGGCTGTGCTTTTACCAAGGGAGCCTCTCAGGAATCTGAATAACTTGTAAGCTCCACTGTGCAATATGGCCGCAACAGGAGAAGGGAACTAACAGATAACTTGGTTTCCTTCAACATCAGTATGCCAAGGATCTCGCAACAAGCTTCTGCAATACTTTGTAATACTAAAGTTTTTTCATTTTATTTTGTAACTTCTCAAATATACATGGATTGTTAATATTGTTAATGTAATTGTGAAGAAGGTTCTCAGGTTTTTTCAAGATAAGGAGCACCTTTTTCATTATTTTTTTTTTATAACAGATTTCCATAATTACACTTTAAAACTAATAGATCACAAAAAATTATATATATATATATATATATATATATATATATATATATATATATATATATATATATATATATAAAATCTACCCAATTTAAAATGTCCAATTATGTTCCCTCACCACAGCAATTACCCACAACTCAGGAGAACTGAAGGTCCCACGACCAAGCTATTTGCCTTTTTACACCCAGGAACTCCGAAGTATGATGTCATCTTCCCTTGGTCTGCTGTGCAGTATACCTGTCAGGTTTTATACTGTTTCACTGGCAGATCTGTGAAGTGCAGTTTCTTGTCCATTCATGAGAAAATTATGTGAGCGAATGACTTTAGCATCTTGAGTGAGAACCTTACCGGACCACCTTAAATATGTATTCCCTACCCAATTACAGTGCAACCTCAGAGTTACAAACCCCTTGGGAATGGAGGTCGTTCGTAAGTCTGAAATGCCCATAACTCTGAAAATGAGTTTTCAAGTTTTAATAAATGTGTACACCTGTTATCTACACCCTCAATCTGGTAAATAATACAAGGATACAGCACAGTAATGCAATACTCATATTGTTATTGTTATGGTCTTTAAAACAGTACTATAAATGGAAAAAGGCTAAATTGAAGTTACCATTGAAATCGTAATTGTAGCAAAAACACAGATTTAAACGCAGCTTTGCAATCTGCCTCACCTTTTTGAATACATTTGTTGGTACAGTAATTTTGCCTTCCCCATGACCAGCACATAGCTTATGTAGGAGCTCCTATCTGGTTGCATTGCACGCATGATTGAATGATTGCATACTTCCGGTTGAAAGTGGGGGTTCAGTAGACCGGTCAGTTTGTAAGTTTGGTGTTCATAACTCTGGGGTTCTACTGTATTATATTGTTAAGTATACTAAGGGAGGGGGAGGTGGAGGTAGCATCCGGTAAAGGCGCTCCGTGTGGAGTGAAGGACCCTATAGCCTGGAGGTCGCTGGTTCGAGTCCAGGCTATTCCACTACCAACAGTGGACGGGAGTTCCCAGGGGGCGGCACACAATTGGCTGAGCTCCACCCAGGGGGGGAGGGCTTAGGTTAGCCAGGGTGTCCTCGGCTCACCGTGCACCAGCAACCCCTGTAGTCTGGCCGGGCGCCTGCGGGCTTGCCTGTAAGCTGCCCAGAGCTGCGTTGTCCTCCAACACTGTAGCTCTGGGTTGGCTACATGGTGGGCTTGCAGAGTGAAAAGAAGCAGTTGGCTGATGGCACACGTTTCGGAGGACAGCGTGTGTTCATCTTCTTCACTCTTGAGTCAGCGCAGGGGTGGTAGCGTTGAGCTGAGCCTAAATACAAACGGCCATTTCAAATTGGGAGAAAAACGGGGGTAAAATCAATTGGCAACTACTAAAGTTAAAAAAAGAAATGCTCTGATTTCAACTGACTCAATTTGGAGGCCATGTTAAAAATGTTTTTCTGAACACAACTTTACTTTCACAGGCTTTGTCCAGAATGTATCTGTCACCTGGCTCAGGAGGTCTCAACCCCAATGTATCTGTCACCTGGCTCAGGAGGTCTCAACCCCAATGTATCTGTCACCTGGCTCAGGAGGTCTCAACCCCAATGTATGTGTCACCTGGCTCAGGAGGTCTCAACCCCAATGTATCTGTCACCTGGCTCAGGAGGTCTCAACCCCAATGTATCTGTCAGCTGTAGAACTGCTGCTACGCTTGGCCTCGTATGCCTCCCTGACCAGTAGAGGTCATAGTGGCGCAGTCAGGTGAAAATAAACCCGACGGTTTTCCCTCTAACTTGTCGGAGCTCAAAGACCAATGACAAATCAGAGCAACCAAGATTGGAACCAACTCACATACACGTATCAGTGCCTTTACTAGTTGAGCCAGCCCAGTGTTGGTGAGTTTATTTGTCTAAGAATATATATTTTTATGGTCTGACACAATCTTATAGTGTGTGTCTAAGGATGTATGCTTTTATTAGTCTGACGCAATCTTTGTATGGCAATTAACATTTCTCTTTTAACCCTTTCAGTCCTGAATTATTTCTGTCAAGGTGAAGAATAAACTCCTTTATTGAGTATTGAGTAGTACCTCAGACTAGGACCTAGGAGTCTTGTGAGGTTGCAGCGTGATTTCCGACGGCATATTTTATCACTCAGTGCTAAGATAAGGCAGGACCTCAAAGAGTTAAAGGGTGATTATAAAGTAAATTTGCCACTATCATTAACCACAGACCAAAGAAACTTTGCAGATTCAAGCACACCAAATAATGTCAACAATATTCTCGTGCCACCACATGTTAAAGAGGGCAGAGTATCTGATGCCTGTAACATGCCTGTAGCATGCCTGTAGCATGCCTGTAGCATGCCTGTAGCATGCTCAAGGGCTATGCAACACTTCGTGACAGATGGCATCCTTCAATATTCTTAGGACCGCTTTTTCCACAGCAGTAGTAAGTGATTTTCCAGTGTATATAGGGGTAATAGATATTCATGTAATCTGCACAAGATCCCAAACAAACCGGAATGTCTCAATAAACAGGCACCTTCAGGACAAAGCATCCACTAATTTCAGAGTTACTTTAGCAGCCAGATAGAAACTAGAGCATTAAATAAGTGGAGCAGAGATTCACCTGAATATGTATCCTAGGGAAGGGAAATGTAATTATTGGCATTAAGGGACATTAGGAGCTTATCAGTGACAAGAAGTCCAAAGCATTTCATATTACCATTAGAAACAGGATATTTGTTCTTTTAGGGCAGACTTCCCCTTCAGAGTCAAGAAATGACAAACAGGTGAGATGAAATGGAAGGAAATGAGGGAAGAGGACAGTCATTGACAGATACCAGCAACACAAACAAACATACAAATGGGAACTGCTGGGACAAGAGTGATTAGAAGGGGCTGTACAGTACAGTACATTTACCGTTGAGTTAGTTGGTTGCATGCATTGTATTATATAAGGTATTATTTGGTCTCGAGTCCGATCCAGCCGTCACCTTTTTCTCTTTTGAGGTTTAAAAAGGATTGCATGTTGTACATGCAAGGTCTTTTTTCTATTGTTATTTGCTACTGCAGGTGGTTCTGAAACACTTAAAGTGGCTGTAGCTTAGAGAAGAATTCCGTAGCACTTACAGGTTTTACTTTCATTCCTTATACCAGTCTCAGATATCCAGCTTCGTAGAAAAACATGCTACCGTTGGTTACACATGTATTCTTATTTTAGAACCTGACACATGCTACTGCACTTGATTTCAAACATATTGCAAGCCTTGCGGTAAGTTAGTTTTACATTTTTAACCCAGAGGATGAAGTTGTTCCCACCCCTTCAATGGCTTCTTTCCTGTCATTTACCAACCAGCTACAACCCCTTTTGACTGACTTGCTTTTAGCTATTAACATGCTTTGATCCAAAGGTCAATGTTGAGGTGAAATGACCCAGGAAGTGCAAGTGCAAACGGATCACCTGAGAATAAGGCATAGAAACTGCAGCATCCTTTAACCTAAAGTTGTACCAGATATGTTTTTAAAATAAAATATATGTTTGCTGTACCATGTGTTTCTTTCAAAACTGCACATTTGAGACTTATTTAGTCCATGGAAGTTTAGCTTTTTTTTTTTAGTTTGAAGACTAGAGTGAGTCGCCAAGTGTGCTCCAGCCCTTAGCCTCTAAGTCATGGAGCTTTTGTACAAAGCTGGCTGTATGGAAATAGATAGTTACTATTAAGCACTGGATACATTGGCAACTGTTTAGGACAACTGTCACCCGCAATGCATTTGGCATGGCAATTAAACCAGAGTTCTCTCTGACCAATTAAGAGTTTTCGTAAGCATTGTGCTAAACAAATTCCCACCACTCAGAGGTCAAATACCAGCTGACCTGACCCAAGTTTCCTCCTGCTGGTGGGGGCGGGGGGGGGGCGGGTGGGGAGGGTATGGAAGAGAAGTATGAGCAGGGTGACCAGATTTCCAAAGCTCGAACCGGGACACAAAGATTAAACATCGTTTTTTTTGTTTGTTTTTTAAGCATGCTTCTTATTTGAATCTAGTGCTTTTATAACTATTGCTGTTTTCACATTAGTCTACACAGCACTGCACCTTCCCTTTCTAATTCATGGTTGATGACGGTTTACCTCATTAACGTAAGGAGTGATGGCTGGCGCCAGGAGTGCAATGCTGCAAACAGGACTTTAAGTTTTGGGGGAAAAATGTCGGGACATCGGGACATTTGGTGGAAAAGAGGTTGTCCCTGTGAAATTGGGATGTCTGGTCACCCTAAGCATGAACCATGCAGCAACATGATGGTAAATAACCACGGTGTGAAAGCACAAGACGTACCATTAGCGTTAGTCCTCATGGGTCACGGATAATAATTCTGAAAAAATAATATTGAATCAATATGGTGGCGTTGGGCAAGGTTACAGTTAAAGAGAAACACACACTGTTCAAACCGTGCTTTTTACAGGCCCACACAATTGTAAAACTGTAAAACATTATCAATTCATAGCAGAGTTAACTGACTGCAAAGCATGATACTGGTACTACAGACTTTCTTTTTCCAATACAGTGCATTATGAATGTACTGGAATTTCTTAACATCAATTTTTATTTCCCCCAAACCCCTGACCAGGGCTTCATAAAACACTATGAACAATTATTTACCTTTTTTTTTTTGACGATTTTTTAAACAATTAGGCTGTATTCACACTGGGTCCGTTTCAAACGGACTTGGTCTGGTTCATTTAGTTTGCATGCATGCTAAAGTTCTTTTGGTCCCTTTCCTTTTTTTTCAGGACCGAGTCTCTTTGTGTTCACAATGCAGTTTGCAAGTGCACTCGGCTCGTTTATATCGTGTGTGAAACAGATGTTTACAATATTCTGTGAGGCATAAGATGGCAGCTACTTGATGTACTGTTCCGGTTTTTAATATATCATGTTTTAAATATTGCTGAGGAAGAAAGTACTGGGAGAGCACTTCGCTAATTTAATGAATACATTTCTTGAATGCCTACAGTAGGAGAATGCAGTTTACGCAATTCTGCATGGTTTTCCTAATGTTGGCATTAAACAAAGTAATTTGAGAAAAGACTGAATATATTTTACTATTTTTGTGAGTGTTCTCCAGTTTGGCAAGATTTTGGTGTCTGACAAAAAAATTCTACCCGAGCTTCAGTTTCTCGCACTGTCTATGTAGTTTAGGATTACCAGATTTCCACAGTGAAAAACGGGGGATGAATTTATTGCAGATGATACAACTCATTATTTTCTTTTATATTGTCATCTAGTCAACACATGTTAAATGTACAAAAAGCCAGATTTAAAACATAGGTCAGCTATTACCACTTAAACATATGGTATACACATTATCAGAACGATTCAACAAAGAATCCAGAAGAATGTTTATTTTATTTTTGAATGGTGCTAACACACAACCTAAAATACAATAGCAAAACTGGGACGATTACAATTATAAAATAAAGGCTGAAAATCGTGACAGTCTCAATTTTAAAACTAGAGTTGCTAGCAACTATAAAGGCTTCCAAGCAGTTATCGTGAAATTTAAGCGCATTGGTTAGCGCAGTATGTACAACATTTTTCACAGCTGTGGTATTTACCGTTCATGAGAAGAAGACTTGAAAATTCCTCAATTTTCATTAAATTCAAGATGGCTGCCACACCATGTGACCAAAGGCCGCCATATTGACCATGGCACAACATCCCATAGTCCTCTACATCCGTGCCAAATTGTGTGCGTTTTGGTGGAACCGATAAGAAGTTATAGGCAGTTTTGTAGCCAATTGCGTATGTTGATGATGTCATACATCACCGTTTGACCTTTAGGAGAGGTCAGAGGTCACGGGTGATGACATTTTTTCATAGAGCACATATGACTTCCTATACGTGTTCCATTGTAAGTATGACCCTGTCAGCACGCCCTAGGAGTTAAAATTTCAACGTAAATTACAATATGGCCGCCGCGCCGTGTGAGCAATCTGTTTCAAACTTCAGCAGGTATTACTTTCCAATGGTCTGTGCAATTGTGTTGACAATGAAGAGCATAAGTGCAATGGTGTTCTTGTTATGGCTTGCAAAAGTTTTTTTTACAATTATCAATATGGCCGCCAAACCATGTGACCAAAAAGTAATTGTTCAATCGACCTCGATTGAACATATGTTTTTTATAGGCCATTGCTGCACTATCTGCTGCCATTGTCATAGTTCCACCTTAAGTTGTTCTTAACGGCAAGAGTTTTGAAAAATTCCCAAAATGTGACTTTTTCATTTGGGGACGCCAGTCTGGTTGTCCAGCCATAGGCATCTACTTACGTATGCGTTTTCATAACTCTGCGACGATGTTTGGGAATAATAATAATAATAATAATAATAATAATAATAATAATAATAATAATAAACACAGCAATAACAATAGGCTTCCCCAGCCTTTGGCTTGGAAGCCTAATAAAGGCTGAAAATGGTGACAGTCTCAATTTTAAAATAAAGGCTGAAAACAGTGACAGTCTTAATTTTCCCAGGATGTCTGTTAACCCTGTTCCCTGAGACATTGTTTTACTTCCCGAGTCAGGTTACCTTGTGTAGTTCATTTCCTTTGTGCAAAAGGACCGAGTCCAGCTGTTGTTCACATTGATGTTTAGCAAGTGAATCAGAATCAGTGCGTTTGCCAAACGGACGAGACCACCTCTTAGTGGACTCAGTACGGTTTGTTACCCAAGCGGACTTTGTTGTTGTTCACAATTCCCATCAAACGTACTGAACGTACAGAGTGCAGACCAAACCCTAAACGGACCCAGCGTGAACAACACAGCCTAAAAGTGAGATGCACAAAACCTCTTTGCACTCTCTTAAAGAATAAGTAGCGGGGTTCTGAAAATATAGCGTTCCACGTCCCCACGTGCAACTGTTTAAATGACGTACCTGTCATTTCTCTTTTCACTGTTTTTATGACGCTCTGAAAAAAAGATTCATTTGATATATTCTATTTTTGGGCAAAATAGGCAAACATTACATTTTAGTTGCTCTTTCTTTATAAACTGGCGTAGTCGGATTACTGCACGGCACGGCGGTGGCTTAGCCTGTGTGTAGTTGCACACGGTCCTATGCTGGATTGGGCTCAGTTGCCTTTGCCCCCATTACATTAGCTTTACATCTTTTTCATGCATTCCATCTATCGATAGGCAGCTCAATTCATTTTAAAGTAAATTATATTTTATTACGACACCCAACACGCACGTGTGTTTACTATTTACAGCTATGCCCAAATGTTTTGCATCACCCTATAGAATGAACTAATTATAGCCCTATAAAGTCAAATGAAGCATGCTGAATAAGTAAGCAATAAGACACAACATTATTATTTTTTTGTTTTTATTGGGGAAAAAATGATGGCCAATTAAAGCTTTTTTTTTTAAACGTTCTTAAATGCTCGTCGCAATAATATCTGCTTGTAATAAGTCTTAATTGCTGGGACTTAAATGGCTTGGAATGCATATCAGCCAATCAGGACGCAGACATCTCCCAACCTATTTTATAATGTTACATTAACATATTGAAAAACTGACACATTGAACAATTTTTGAAATTTAACATGAAATACTGTACTACTATTATTGCTTCCGCGAATTTTGCGATATCATTTTGTAGTTTCTTTGATTACATGATAAATAAATATCTAAATTACGTTCATATATATTTTGTTTAATTGTCTCAATGCTAAAATTCTAGGTGATGCAACATTTTTGGCCATAGCTGTATACTAAAAAATACATATCTGTGTCAAACGGGATGAATTAGTTCAAGAAGTTGTAACTACAAATACATTGCAAGAAATATGTAGTGTTTTCTAATCCAATTTCACTATGAACCCGAGTAGTAATTGTGTGACAGGCAGGATTTTTCAATCTAGCTGTATTTATTTCTTTTAGTTTAAAAGAAGCTTTTTGTATGGTAAGCTGTACTGTATGAGAAACAGATTTGAGATGTTATTGTATGTATTGCATTTGAATGAATTGTGCAGGTGTTTGCAAACTGAGGGAATACAGTAACAAATAAAGGCAGAGGCGATTTTTCTGGCATTTGCAATTGCTTCTATGTAACTGTGCGATGCTGTCTTTCTGTGCCATGTGTCATTCAAACGAACGTTTTAAACATAATATTATGAGATAAATAACCGGAGCTTGTGGACGTTCTTGTGCCTTCCACTTTCTTGTGCGCTGCAAAGGAAACGTGTGCTAACATGACAGGATCCTTTTTTTCTCAACCAAAAGTAAAACATCACGTGCTGTGACAACACATCACATTTCTGGTGGTTACAGTTCTTTTTCAGGAAGGCATGTGCATATAAGCTATACAAAAATTATCTTCTTTTTTATTATCAAAAAGCTATACTGTACTTAACCTAACCTCTCACTCACGTCCAGCACCTGGGTGTGCAATTATTATTATTTATATAACCGAAGTTTCTATATTTCGGACAACCTGCCTGGCTCCAGACATGGTGTCTCATTTATGAAAATCTGGAGTTGGAGTACAAGTAGTGAGCCTAGCGTGTGTGATAAATCTATATTTACTGCCCCATTTACTAATGGAGAACGCAATAATTTACGTGCACAGTATTTGGCTAATTTACACACCATACCGTGCACGCTATATGTATTGTGAGCAATAATTTAATGTGCACGATAATGTCAGAGACTTACTCATGACCACCGTGATACCAAAGAGATTGGCCTGTCCCCGGGACTGTGACAGAGTTGCGTAGTTTTCTGGGCCTGGTGTCGTATTATTGCCGCTTTGTTTAGGACTTTGCACAGATTTCCAGGCCCCTGCACCACTTGACCGAAAAAGGGGGCTGGTTTGCCTGGGATACCGCCTTTGGAAGACTGCGAGAGGCCCTCGTGACAGCTCCGGTGTCCCCGACTCCCTGGACACGGACGCAAGCAACGCCGGGATCGGTGCCTGCCCAGGAGGGCCTGGACGGGGAGCTAGTAGTTGCGTACTCTTGTGTTACTCACCGGAACCGGGTGACTGTAGTACAGTGGAACGTCGCATATCCGACCATCACATAACCGCCCTGATCAATTAACCGAGCTGTTTTTCGGCTCTTGGCAATATCAAGAAAAAGCGCATACCGTGACAGAGATGTTAAGAAAGCAGAACCAGGGAGGCAGGGACTTCTAGAGTTAAGAAAGAAGCCATCAGTTGCAGGTTACTGTACATTTACTGTTTCGTTTTTTTTTTTTTTAAAAGCTTTGTGTGGAGATGGCTTGTAGCAAACCGCATAGCAACACTGTGTATTGTAGCCTAATTAATCTTGTTTACATTTGTTTACTTTTAAAGCAAAAAATGTCCTCATGTTTAAAGCAGTTTTCATGTTGTTTTTGTTCACTAACCTATTTATGGAGGTGTAAATGCTTTTTCTATAGATGTTTGCAAATCCGACTTTTTCACATGTCCGCCTATAACCCAGTCCACAGGGGGTCGGATATGCGACGTTGTATTGTACAGGCCGTGCGCCACTTCCTCCCCTACCTTTATGGGCGGAAGTTCCATCTGCGCACGGACCATGCATCCCTGCGGTGGCTGCTTAACCACTTCAACTCCATGACGTACGCACGTACGTCAATTGAAAACCCACTTACAGTACCATGCCGTACCTGCGTACGTCACGCTTCTCATTCTATTCCATGATCGGTTTCTCAGTCTAGCATTTCAGGTTTCATTCTCTAAAGCAGTGCTAGTACTGTGGAATGTGCAATGAAAGTTGGGGGAGGGTCAGGTGACATTTTTATCCAATTGCGTGTCACGTAGCAATTCCAGTCTGTAGCTGTGGGCGTTTAGAAGGCTGAGATTTTTTGCTGGAAGCCATTCAGCTTTTACAAGTATATACACTACCGGTCAAAAGTTTTAGAACACCCCCATTTTTCCAGTTTTTATTGAAATTTAAGCAGTTCAAGTCCAGTGAATAACCTGAAATGTTACAAAGGTAAGCGGTAAACTGCCAGAGGTTAAAAAAAAAAGTTTAGGTTACCAAAAACTGAAAAATAATGTACATTTCAGAGTTATACAAAAAGGCCTTTTTCAGGGAACAAGTAATGGGTTAACAACTTACAGCTGTTCTGCAGCAATGGAAGTAAATGAAGCCTTAAAAGTTGATGCTAACAATTCCTACAGGTGTCCCAACTTTTGTTGATTACTTATAAACCCTCTGTCTTTATAAAAGCAGTCTTGGAACAGACTGTGTTACTACACCCTCTTAAGCATTATTTGGACAGTATTGCACTGCAGGAAGTAGTATATTGCTATCATAATGGTGAGAAAAAGGCAATTAACAAAGGAAGACAGACAGACCATTATAACCCTTAAAAGTGTAGGTCTTGCCTTTAGAGAAATTGCAAAGAAAGCCAAGGTGTCAGTGAGTACAGTTTCCTACACCATCAAAAGGCACTTGGAAACTGGAGGAGACTCTGACAGGAAGAGGTCTGGCAGACCCAAAGCCACAACAGAATCAGAAGACAAGTTTCTGAGAGTCAACAGCTTGCGTGATAGGCGGCTCACAGGACAACAGCGTCAAGCACAACTTAACACTGGTCGAAGTAAGCAAGTCTCAGTTTCAACTGTGAAGAGAAGACTTCGAGCTGCAGGTTTGACAGGTCGAGTGGCAGTAAGAAAGCCATTGCTGAGATGGCAAAATAAGAAAAAGAGGCTTGCCTGGGCCATGAAGCACCGCCAATGGACTACTGAAGACTGGAAGAAGGTCTTATGGACCGATGAATCAAAATTTGAAATCTTCGGTTCATCACGCAGGGTTTTTGTACGCCGTCGAATAGGCGAAAGGATGGTTCCTCGGTGTGTGACACCAACTGTCAAACATGGAGGAGGAAGCGTGATGGTCTGGGGCTCTTTTGCTGGATCCAGAGTCGGCGACTTGCACAGAGTGAGTGGCACCCTGAACCAAAACGGCTACCACAGCATTTTGCAGCGCCATGCAATACCCTCTGGTATCGCCTAGTTGGTCAGGGGTTCATCCTACAGCAAGATAATGACCCAAAACATACCTCCAGGCTATGTCAGAACTACCTTAGAAGAAAAGAACAAGACGGTAGGCTTTAAATCATGGAATGGCCAGCACAGTCTCCAAACTTAAACCCCATCGAGCTGGTTTGGGATGAACTGGACAGAAGGGTGAAAGCAAAGCAACCTACAAGTGCAACACATTTGTGGGAACTTCTGCAACAGTGTTGGGAAGAACTTTCCGAACAATATTTGATTTCCATTGTAGAAAGAATGCCACGAGTGTGTTTGGCTGTTATATCTGCAAAAGGTGGCTACTTTGATGAGTCAAAAATTTAGATTCAATTTTATTAAACAAAACGATTCCATGATTTCTTTTTTATCTCCAATTGTTAATTTGTTCTATGCTTTAATTTCAGAGTACATTGAGACATTAAACTGCGTAAATTTCAATAAAAACTGGAAAAATGGAGGTGTTCTAAAACTTTTGACCGGTAGTGTATGTATATATATATATATATATATATATATATATATATATATAGTGCTTTAAATTATTATTATTTTTATTTATTATTAGTTTTACTTGTTTAGTTATAGTTTATATAGTTTTTAGCGAAAGCTAAACATGGCAACGTACGTGGTCTTTCTATAATGAGCAACAGGAGTGAAGTTGGTTCGGAGGATTTCAATACCAGCGACAGTGATGCTGACTTATCACTCAGCGATTATGATAAAGAGGATGTGGAGCCAAGAACAGTACAAACTGTACAAACAGAAGAGCATGCAGCTACTTTACAGGTAAGCCAGCTGCAAACGGGAAGCTGTTTCTTGATTCTTGATGTCTGAATAGATGTTATCCCGAAGGTGACTGGCTACTCTTGCAATTACACTGGGAATACAAAGTCATTACAAGTGACTACGTTGGCATGACTAGATACTACTGTAAAATGACCAGCTTGTACATAAAAAAGGCGTAGTTAATTTACATTTATTTAGAACACATACTATTTTATGTATTCTGATTGGTCCAAACCAACACTGTACTAAATATTTAAAACAACGCGTTTTTGATCTGGATGGTCCATAGGACTGTTACTTTTCTACTCAACTGCTTAACTAATTGCCTACTGGGCGATACCTCTTTAATAGTTCTGCTGTGGGCATGCACAGTTTATGACGCCATTGGCTCTAACATAGAAAGCATTGAGAATAAACTACAGGGAGTAACTTTGGCAGTGGAAACTTCAATGAAGTGCGCTACTGCAAAACTCTTTGCTTTAACAGATAATTGTTTTTTTAATTCTTAGTTTTGTGTGTACTTATCTTAATATTTATGAGTTTTAACTGCTAATCACATTATTGTATTGGCTTTTGTTTTAACGCGCTGTTCGTGTCACAATGGACCAATCAGAAATAAGGTCAAAGGTAGTGGCTGTCAGCCTGTCGCTGTCTTGCTCATGCAAAGATTACTTTTGGGGGGTGGGGGGGCACGACTAAATGTATGCTAAAAAAGGGGGGTGGCATTAAAAAAAGTTTGCGTACCACTGTCCTAATTTGCTCTGTTTTCTAATTACTCACAGAGAGAGCGAGATGTACTGGAGAGGAGGTCTATAGTAGAAAATGATTGACCTGAGGGAATACTATTGTTACCGACAGGGGGCTATAATGCCTGAAGCCGCAGGTTGAGGGCATTGCACCCTGGAGGTAACAATAGTCTTCCTGAGGGGCATTTCATTTTCCACTATGGCTGAGTCTGCTGCAGATATTTAATATATTAATCAGTCAAGAAAATAAGTGAGGCAAGGCTGGATAGTAAATACAACTTTATATATTTTGTTTAAATATAGCTGATACAGCAAACGTCTGGTTTGCCGACTGCTGCATAATCCAGTTTATAACCCGCCCGTCATATTTGTTTACATCGTCGAATTTGTTTGAATTTCAGAAAGTCAGAATCACCATTTTTGTGCTTCTTTTGTAGTAGGCTTTGTAATTAATTTTGTGTTAACACAATCAGTGTTCAGCCATTTTATCTTGTGAAGAGTGCAAGTGTTCCTTTGAAAAGGGGCAGGACTGACAGTGATGTGAACCAATCACATGACAGACGTGACGTAGCGACGTGCTTTTGGTACATTTCTAAGAACGTTTAAATGCTATGCCGGTGTCAGTGTTTAAACGTTTAAACCAGATCTACACACACACACACTATTTATATTACATTGATGTATATTGACAGCCCTGGTTAGTATTTTCTAAGCAAAGAAATCCTAAATAAGCAACAAACGTTTTAACACCGCAAAAACTTAACTACAAAGTAAAAAAAAAAAAAAAGTATATATTGAAATTAGGACTGTCACTCGATTCACATTTTTAAGGTTTTTAAAATTTTTTTTTTATATATAACGATTTTATAAAGCCTGTCCTGTATGTAATACTAAAAAATTAAGAAATGGGAATTTTTAAAAGCATTTCTTATTTGTATTTAGTAAATGTCTCTCTTTGTATTTGTACTGCACTACTGAGATGTACCTGCGCACACAGTGAATAAAATAAACTCAACTTTCTACATATTATATTATATTAAAAGAACAAAACAAAACCAATAAAAAATCACAGCTGCATGATTTCTATTACATGAGAGTAGATGTTAAAACTTCATGCTGATTTGAACTTGGCTCTCGCTAAGATAAGCGCCAACTAAGACGTAGCTTCACAGTAAACTAATGTGATCCATATGTGTCTCCATCCATTTGCGCTTCCTTCCATATGATGATGTAGATATCCTTCTGCCTGGTGTTGATGGCTGAAGTGTAATGCTGGCTCCAGGGATCAGCTTATTGCCTCCCTAGCGCATCAGCACACACAACGGCTGCGATGCTGGCTCCGGGGATCAACCATAGTGCGGTCTCCCCAGCGCATCAGCATGACAACCGTCTGGATTGAGCTAAGTAGGGTACATCTCTGGGGTCTTCAAGTGGGCACCTTCCATCCTCAGTGTTTCGTCGAATCTATGAAATGCAGATTCCAATACATTGTTATATTAACGCTACAGTTCAGGGATCGGTGCCACGAACGGGAAATCCACATATAGTTATCAAGGACTTTTAAACAAACGATTTGCGTAAAAGTGTGCTGGTAAATTAAAACCTATACATGATTTATTTACACGTATGAGTTCTTTGAATTAATATTTAAAAGAAAAACTTTTAAAATCGTGTTATAAGCATTCAAAGGGATGCAAGGGCTAAGTAAATGTCAGCCGAAGCGTTCTGTTTATTATGGATAAACAGAACTCTAATTTCTTAATGTTTTCATTTTAAATGATGAAGCGTTGAAAGTGTTTTTGTGGCACGGCAATTTTTTGGGGCATAATTATTTACATACCATGGTTTTCTCGTCCGGTTCCACAAAATACTTCCAAACATGGCTTTGCTTTGTTCCTTTGTTTATAGATTCGATTTTATTAAAATATATATAAAAATATATAACAAACTTCAGAAAAAAAACCCTTGTCATTAATTAACTTTATTACACCGTGGAACTGATACCATATCACGCCTACTAGAGCAGAAAAACAGAGTGCACCAATGAAGCACCAGATAGACTGAGAATAAATATGGGTTTGTGACAGGGAGAGCCCTGTCTGGTTCTTGCACGGATGTGTGCAGCTGGGACGCGGAACAGGAGGCAAGTTCCTAGGCAACCAATTGAGCAGTTTGACTCGCCCGGCGCTGATCTGATCGGGAGGTCCTGATTGGCTGGGGGGTGTGCCAGGGAGGCTGCGCGGAGCTCAAAAAGCATCTGCACCACAGCTCGAGGAGACTGCACTACCATGGTACACAGAGGGGCACTTTGTTGACATCCAGGAGGAGAGTGTCTGCTCTGCAGGATAACTACTACAGAACCCTTCAACTGCAAGACGGTGCCTGTGAAGGCTCTGCCCAGCCAGGACCATCGCCACGACCCGCAGTCGCTGGGAGGCGGGACTTCGGGAGCAACAGCAGAAGGTTAGTTTAGGGGATGCTGATCTACATTAAATGGTTTTGTTTCATTGAATCTTGAATCAAATGAACGAATCTTTGAATCGACTCACCAAACTGAACTGAATAAAATGAATCGAGTCAGTAAAAAGAATCGAACTGCCCACCACTAATACATTATCATCCCACAGAGCTTTACAACTGCTAATTCAGAGGATCTTACTGCTTACTTAGTAGATACACTGCATCTTGACTCTAACCACACAACAGCAGTAGGCCAGATCATTTAAATGCTTGTGAAGAATGGCATTGATTTCAACTGTGTGTCTGCCTTTGTAATAATAGACAATTATTTTTTTAGGTTGCTAGGCTCCAGTGGCATATATGATGTTATATCATTTACTAATAATTTGATGGTATCTGTGGTTTTAAAACTTCATAAAAAATACTTTCAACATACTACTAGAAATGTACAGTGTGTATAAAGAAAAACACAAAAGCTTCTGTTTTGTCATTTCAGGTTTGCAGTTAACGTTTCTCCTGTGTTTAATATTTTGGGATTAAAGGCAGCAAAACAGGTTATGGGAATTACACGGTCACTGTAATTAATGTGTCCTGATAAGTCTTAAAGGTTTACGAAAATGTTACTGAAATATGTAATTCAAGGTTGTTTTTAAAAAATCAATTTTGTCTGGTTACTTTGTTTGCAGCTAACAAAGACTCAGTTTGTTTGTTTCAACTCGAGTTCCAATGTTACAAAGCACTGGTACATCCTCAGACACCCCGGGATTTATGAAGATTACGAGGCAGGTGTATATGCAACACTTTCAGCTATGTTAATATATTTATATAGTCACCATGTACGTGGGATATTTAATTAGGCTGTGCTTAAAATAGCTTTAAAATACACATAAGAGAATTATGGAAACCGTACTCATTTATTGAACCGGAAAGGTCCAATAAATGAATGTACAGAGTGAGAGTTGAGGTGCAGTCACAAATATAAGCAATAAAACTAAACACTTTTTGAAATGTAACTCTAGTGAACTTCTAATTGACTGAGTTGCTGACTTTTGATTAATATTACAAAATAAATCAGAGGGAGATAAAGTTGAACATACAAATATTTATTTCATTTGCAGATTTAAACATAAATGTTCCATTAACAATTACTTTCTCTGCTTTGACTGTCTTGCAGGATGCTGTGAGTCTACACCCCCCTCCTCCTCCAAAGCTCATTGTGACAAACCCAGAACCATGTTCTTTCGAGCGTCCTTATATAATAAATAAAGTGTGTGTAAACCTTGTGCATAATGCCGCATGATGCGACAACTTGCAAATGAATAATTTAGCTTGCTTTATTTGTGCATATAATTAGCTTAGTGATTACGGGGTTCTGAGAAATATAGCATTACACATACCCCATGTGTTGCTACAAATTTCTTTTTTTATTGTTAACTTCCTGACAACTTTGTACACTTACAACTTAAAGTCTGTTTCAATGATCTCTTCAAAATGTCCGCTCTAGTGCATTGATAGTGTAAGGATTATTGCCCACATTGTCAAACAAGTAACACAGCAATAACAATCCATGATGTGCTACAGAACAGAAAAGCCAGAGCACTTGTTATGTTTTTTTTTTTTTTTTTAAATCACTCTTCCTGCAGTGATTTAGAGGACAAATATCAAACCCTAGTGCACTAGAGCGGACATATTGATAAGAGATTTGAAACAGACTTTAAAGTTAGAAGTGTAAAAAGTTGTCAGGATGTTAACAACAGAAATAAAAATTCCAGGTATGTTATTTAAACAGTTGTAGCAACACTTGGGGACGTGTAACATTAGATTTTTCAGAACCCCTCTACTTACTCATTAAACAAGTCTGTCTACGTGATCAGTGAAGCCATAACAGCTCAAGCATGGGAATTATAATTGTCTAAAAATAATATGAATATGTCTCTTAATGTCCCAAGTATATCAAATACTTTTTCCAGGCATGTTATGACAAAACTAACAATTATTGAAGAGTTTTTGACTCGGTTGTAATATTTATAATGTATGTAAATTCTTAGACAGACAACATACCTTAGTGTCATGTGAAAGACTCCAGGGTAGATGGGTCTATCGCAGCACAAACATACTATTGCGACAATTCACAAAGTATACATTTTGTCGTATGTACCAAGAGAAAATATGTTAATGAAGAGAGCCGCAATCTACTCATTTTAATATGTGTTGCATCTTCTTAGTGAAGTCTCTAGCATTATACATCGTGAGAGTCGTGCGACATTGTTCAAATAAATACTGGCAGCTGAGTTGTGGTTTGCTGCAACAGAGGCTGCCTGAAGGATAACGTCTACACACGCAAGGGTGCAAGAATCAAAATAACATTGTTTTTGTTAAATGTAAATGTCAACTGTACAATGCATTCTGTTCCGTCTTCATTTTACCTATCTTAATACTGTTTTATTTTTATATATATATATAAAAATGAAAGGCAGTTTAATCCCATCCGAATCTAAAGTGGGGCCCCCATCTTCACCCCCAAAAAGCTTTTCATAATCATACAGTAGCCCCTCCCTAAACCTGACATGTTTGTCCGACATAAGGAGGTGTCGAGTTTAAAAATAATACAATAACATTTTAAATGTAAATCATTGCGCTGAAATAACACTAATGTGTTTTGGGTAGGCTACACATAACAGTATCGGTACAATAGGCCTATACAGTATACAGTACAGAAGTAAAATCAAATGATTACCTTGCGCACTTTCTTTTTACTTTATCCTACCGGTAACACAAAATAAATCAGCTGCTGCATTGTACACATTGGTGTACAATGCGAATAAAAAAATGATGTAAAATGAAAACTAAATGATTTTAGGTATTATTATTATTATTATTATTATTATTATTATTATTATTATTATTATTATTATTATTATTAGTATTATTATTATTAACTTGGCCTACTTAGTAGCCTAGCCAATGAACACAAAATAGATCATGGTCCTATACAGGGCTGGATTAAAGGACGTGGGGGGCCCTGCGTTAACCCATATTTTGGGGGCCCTATGCACATTATGGCGAATGGTGTTATTGGCATATTGTATCTTGGGCTCCCTATGAGATGTTCAGATACAAACAAGCCCAGCATAACGTTAATTTGATACGAATCATATGCAATATGTGAGTACACCGTACATCGTAGGAACCTGTTCATTGCAAGAAGATATTTCTGGACTTTTACTTTATTTTCAATTTATGCATTTTTTCAGGACCAATCAATGAGGAAGCGTCTTCGAATTGAATTAGATAACTTATCTGAACACTTTATGTTGGCTTTTTTCTTTGCTGAGGCTTGTTAAACTGTGTATGCCTTTATTGCCTTGTACCATACGAAAGAAATCACATGCGAGTGACAATAATTAAATCTCAATTTTAATTAACATTCAAACATCCGTAGGGAACATTTTTTTATTTTTTCACAAACCTGTTTGTAGATTCCTTCTACAGACCAGTAGTAGCACTGCATTCAACAGAACAAAACAATGCAGTTTAACAAAAAAAGGGAATAACTTTTCTGTCCTTTACTTCTCTCTGGGTTTTCTTTTGTACTGAGAGAAACAAACACTACGGACTGAACCCGTTCTTGTCGGCTGCACACATCCGCATTTGAGCGGAGCGGAGCAGAGGACAGTATGGGCGGTGAGCAGAATTTTGTCACAGCTTCGCTCTGCTCTGCTCACATTCTGTGGTTACTAGTGATGACGTTAGAACATTTACAATTGTTACACATTACCAGAGAGAGAAAAAATATTGCTCTCTCTCTTGCTAGCCTGTAATTACAACTAACAATAAAGCTCTATGCAGTGACAGTGCAGATTAGGCAAAAACAAGCTGATTATACGATTGTCACCTGGATTGTGCTAGCTACCTATACAATCCACGCGATGGGCTTAAAAAAAGTGGGGTGGCTTGAGCCCCCCCAAGCCTTATGGCAGAACCGCCCCTGATAATATGAATCTACAAAATACATGTGTGTATCCATTACATTAAGTTAAGTAATTTATGTAACACAATGTTTTATAAACATTGTCACTTTTTTCCAACTTTATGTACAGTGCATTTGTTTTTCAGTCTTATGACTTCCGCAAAGTCGCATGTATTGTAATGATTACAATTTATTATTTTTAAACGTATAATTAAATCGTAAACAATAGCTGCAACAACTGTTTTGCAGGATAAGACAAGAGAAAGAAATATAACGAGTAATAAAACGATTAATAATAATAATAATAATAATAATAATATTTAATAATTAAGTAATAAGTAAGGACATATATTAGTTTTTTCTGAAGAAACGAGTAACTAGTAACTAGTTACTTTTTTTCAGTAATGTGCCCAACACTGTTACTATGTTTTTGAAATATCTTACCTGATATATCAGTTAGCATCATTCTAGATGGAAATACTGCCCTCAGTTAAACCTGCTACTACATGGTCTAGAATAGACTGAAAATGGGTTTAAATGAAGCCATTACTGTACATTGAAGTTGAAAAGGCCTTTTGACACCTGCCTGTCTAAATTGTTACGTTACAATTGAGCTCATAAGAGTCATTTTGAGGTTTACACCTCAATTAAACCGGTATGTTGCAATGACCCTTGGGGTCTCTCTCTGTACAGTGTGCTCAATTAGATGACCAGGGCAGTAGTTGGTGTCTGAGAAAACAGCAGGAAGGGGGATTGGTTCAAGTGAAACTGGGCGGGGTCTCGGGAAGGTTAACAAGACAGGAAGCAAGGAGGAGGAGGGGGTGATCTTGCTGTGGAGAGGTAGAACTCTGCTGTGAGGCTGCCAGCCGCTCGCTGATATTTATAAGGGTCGATATTCTCATTGATTGGAAGAACAGGACTGAAGAAGACCTCTCAGGATCAGACAGACACAAGAGAAAGAGGCAAGGAGAGATACCTCAATAGCTTTTTAGTTCTTATTATTAATGGATTAAACCAACACACTTTAAAAGTGGGCCCCAAGATGAGGGCAGGCCTCTATAACACAGTGCTCTCCAGCCTGCTGCCCTCAGATCAGGGTCGCTCTGAATTCTTATTATACCAGGATTAGAGTTAGGGTTAGGAACCTGCCACCCTCATTATACAGCAGTCTCCACGAATAGGAACACCTCCTAAGAGAACACTTCGCCTAAAGGAACACCCTTGTGGTGAAACAGATTTTTTCCATTGTAAATGCTCCTGCTAAAGGAACAAGAAGTTAACTTAAAAGAACACCACCTTGGCACCGAAAGCGATTCGTTCACAACGGATACAGTGCTGTATTGTAAAAAAGCGACTTGTCATGATTTCCACGAGTGCACCTCATCGCTACAAAATGGCATGTAAACAAAAGCAAAATGCGTCGCTGTTTCTCTTGCTACACAAAGTTGGAAATTGTTCGAGCTCTTGAAAAAAAACCATGAATCATTCTGTTAAATAATGTGAATGTCTTGTATATTGCTGCTGCATTTTGTAACGTGTGTAAGGGTGCTGTGTTAATTTAGTTTGACAGTTAGTTTATTAATGTTAACTTAACCCTAAGTAATGCCCATTATTTTTGCCTCTGCCATTGTGATAGACCGAAACAAACCTGCCAGCTAATTTCATAGTACATAGTAATTTAAGCTTTATGACTGTGTTTTTGCTTTAGTTTTATTGTTAGTTTGTCTATTACTTTATTATAATAGTTTAACATACACTTGCCTGTTTTGCTTTTTACTTATTCAGTTCATTTTATATGTTGATGCACGTGCGTCATGACAAATAATACATATGTATTTATTTATTGATTGATTCATATTGTGTCTGGTGGCTCACTCTGCCTTAGAGAACACTTTGGCTATAAGAACACTTTGCTTGCTTCCCGAGGGGTGTTCTCTAGCAGGAGAGCACTGTACCAAACCAGGGCCCCTATGATTGCTCCAATTGTTAGCTGACCTTTCTCATCTAGGGCTTGCATTTGAACTCATCAGAACAATCATTCTTAGGTTATAAAAGCTCATTGAATTAGGAAGATAATGGTAACATAAGAACTGCAATATAATTCATTATTTTTTGTACGAGCAGTTTGCACTTTCTACAACAGCCTTTTCCAGGTGTTCTATCTTTATAGAATCTCTCTAATAATACACGGAAAACCTCTTCATATGATGCTTGAATACCTTCATTTGAAGGCAGAAGGTATCGTATTGCAGTTTTTGATTAAATAAATCTGCCTGGTTTGAGTGCAGGCATTAAGACCCTGGCTATTGCACATGACTGTAACCAAGGCAACTAGCTCAATATACTAGGGATAGGAGAGTCGAATGTATGTCTTTACTGGAAGCAACCATTATTTAATTCATCGGTTTTTCTCATCAGAAGTTGGTCCAATCAACATTTTTGTGTAATGTGAGAATTGCACTGCTATTGTGTCAGTAATCATTTACATTCAGGATGTTTTAGGTGTATGAAGGAGCTATAACTTTTATTAAAGGCTGGAGTTCGAGGAAATATTTTGCAAAACTGTCTCCGAGCCTTGCTAAGATGTGCTGCCGTGGCCCTGTCTGGTTTCTCAGTGAGGCTGGAGATCGCTGAGTGGAGCATCACAGATTCAGTACAGGCCGCAGCCCCAGACACTTACCTGGGGACGCCGGGGGGAGCCCGGTTGGGTCGTGAGGGGACTTGAGGAGGGGGGCCACCAAAGGGGTCAGGGGACGCTCCGGGGCGGGAGGGGACAGGTGGGGCCCCCGCGGGGGGTGGTCCGGGGGCAGGGCCTCTGGAGCCAGCCCGGGTGGGGGGCACCGCTGGGGCTCTCCTCTGTGGAGTGGGGCTGGAGGCGGGAGACCTGCAACACAAACAAACACAGGGAGTGGTCACTTCAATACGTCATGCTTTCCCTGACTGAAACACTCACTCATCTTCCACTTTGACTCAACTTTCCTTCTGTTTTGCCGTTAACAAACAGCAGTGCTCTAGATTGGGCTGGCACAACTCATTTAAAGACACTTTGGCTGACCTAGCCTACGATACATATATCAATGGAAGGCAACTACAGCAGAACAGAAATGTAGCTCCTGAAATCCTACTCAACACACTTTAGCACATCACTTTAAACAGGTAAAAAACACAATAGTTGGGTAATTGCAATAAGAACTACACAGAATGGTTACAAACATCATACATACAAAGGAGACAGTAAACCCCTAAGAAAATGTATCTTGAACCTCTTTACAGTTCTCTTTAATGATCTACGAGCATTAGAGAAGTGCTGACTGGGCAGATTGGATCATTTGCAGCACCATACATAGGCGCCTAACCCATGGGGCAGAAGGGTCAAACTATATATTTTGCCCCTCCACTTTTTTTGTTCATTTTATATATATATATATATATATATATATATATATATATATATATACAGACAGTGCTCACCCTTTATAATGCGCCCCGTTATAGTGCGGAATTGGTTATAACATGGTAGGGTCGTGGCTCCCATTTGCTTCATAATGCCATTACAGTAGCCTTTTTATACTCGTTATAAGGCAGAACACAAATAGCACGGTCTTGTAACTGGCTCCCCACTATAGCGTTAGAAAAGGGTGAGCACTATCTATCTATCTATCTATCTATCTATCTATCTATCTATCTATCTATCTATCTATCTATCTATCTATCTATCTATCTATCTAGCTAGCTATCTAGCTATCTATACCATATTACTTTTAATTACAGCTGCCCTTCAATAAGCACCGCACTCAGATATCAGATTTGTAATAGACACCGCTGTCGAATAAACGACACTCTCGATAATGAAACATGTACCATTTTTTTTCCTACCCCAGCTCAAATAAATGCAGCACTTATAAAGGAACGTACACAACACTGTGGCAAAACATTACAAACAGAAACAAAATGAATTGCATAAACTTGAATAACATCTATTTAAAAGAATACAACACACTGGAGCATACTGGTATTTTACTGTAAAGTTTATGGAACCCAAACAAAAAAAGAATACTAAACAGTGAACAATAGCAGAATTTTGCGCAACACTGCTTATAGAGCGTTATTGAGAATTCTACTGAGAACGTCAAAGTCATATTTCAATTTACTTTTTACAAATAAAAAAACAATGTCATCAGACAACAGAGGCATTATAGTCGATTTGGTTATGAATCAATTTTCAAGAAGATCTTTCTCAGAAAAAAATTGGGATTGTTAAAAAACAGAGGGGTATAGCACAAATACCTGAACTGACACAGGATATACTCGCCACTTCCAAAATTTAAATGATAAAAAAAGGTATCCGTGGCTTACCGGTAGCTGTCAATTAAAAAAAGAATACTGCTGGAACTTTTTTCTGCTGGAAATGTCTTTTGTTCAGTACAGAAAAGGCGATATGGAACAGCACAGGCTACAGCAATCTAGGATGTCTAACGAAGTCAGCACAAAAACATGAGCATTCCCAAAGTCACTTGCAAGCCACTGTAACACTCAAAACTTTTGGACAAACCAGGATTGATGTTCAAATGCATGAGCAGAAGCTTAGGGATACAATACAATGAAGGCAGTGTGGTCCAGTGGTTAAAGAAATGGGCTTGTAACCAGGAGGTCCCCAGTTCAAATCCCACCTCAGCCACTGACTCATTGTGTGACCCTAAGCAAGTCACTTAACCTCCTTGTGCTCCGTCTTTCGGGTGAGACGTAATTGTAAGTGACTCTGCAGCTGATGCATAGTTCACACACCCTAGTCTCTGTAAGTCGCCTTAGATAAAGGCGTCTGCTAAATAAATAAATAATAATAATAATACATCACAATGAGCAAGTAAGAACTGGCTTTCAGAGGCACAATGAAGACACCAATTCCTCAAATAGAGGTAATTATGTGGAATTACTTTCTTTGATACTTTCTACGACAGCATGTTAAGCAATCACTTGTCAATAGCCACAGTATTCTCGGGTACCTCTAACAAGATTCGGAATGACTTCATCTCTTCGGTGTCTCAGGTTTTGCTAGATGCAATAAAAAGGAGAAGTACAGGAAGCCAAGTGATTAGCTGTAATGGGAAACGCAGCTCAGCTGTCTCGTGTTTTCAGGTATGTGACTGACAGTGGCCTGAATGAACGATTGTTCTGTGAAAATGTGTTACATTTACTAATAATAATAATAATAATAATAATAATAATAATAATAAAAAATGCTTTTAAAAAGATTAAATTCCGATTGGGCTTATTTTTTTTAGATTCTATTGATTTGTGTATGTATTACTATGCAGGACAGCCACTATAAGACCGCTACCTTTATTAAAAATGTGGATGGATTAACCACAGATTAATGTACCAATTAATCAACTCATGCCCATAGATTAACCAATCCAAAATTTGAATCGAGTGACAACCATACAGTCGCAGACAAAAGTATTTGGGCAGTTTAAAAAAATGACATAAACCACAAAAAGTGATTTCTATAATTTCTAATTGAAGATATAAAGGTAGATATACATTAAAGTAGACATTCAGCTTTATAATAAAACAACGCATTAACATAACATGCATAAAATGAAAAATAACATGCACAAAAATGAATTTCATACTTTGACAAATGTATTTGGGCACCCCTTACATTAGTATTTTGTGTGCCCACCCTTTGCTTCCTTTGCTTGCAGTCTTTCTTTGTATTTTGAAAATTTGGTTGAAGAAATCGTCAAGCTATTTCAAGAATTCAATGGAAACTCCAATCGCTTTCTTTTGTGTATTGTTTTTAACAAAGGTTTGCATCTTGATTTTCGCCGATGGACATTCATCTTGTTAAAATATCGTTGAATTGTTCGCTTGTGAATTTCTTGACCATTTTCTCTCAATTTTTGTGTCAAACCTTTTGCAGTAATCTGAATATTTTGCCGGGCTGCTTGAACGATTCTTCTTCCTGATTTTGCAGAAATCCTTCTTGGTCTTTGTGGCAATGTGCCCCGCCCCTGTGTGCATTTGTTGTGTTATATGTTGTATGTTACATGTGTTAATGTTGGTGTATTGTAGTTGGTACACGGGATATAATGTGGGTAATGAACATGGGTATTTAAAATGTATAATTGTATTTAGGCACGAGGATTGCACATCACTTCACGTGCATTTAAAGTATTTAATATATCAGCATGAGGTTGCACATAATTAATTCACATGCTGGGATTCAAGTGAATAATTAATTAGTAATTGAATCCCGGCACAACAGTATATATAGATGCACGTTTTACTCACTCGGGGTTGTGTGTTCGGTGAGTGGAGAAAGGAAAGTAAAATAACGTAAATAAGTGTTTAAACTCACCGTGTGTGTTTGTCTGTTCGTGCACTGTCTGTTCGTGTCTGTTTACTGTTTTATCGTTTTGTTCGTCTATTTATTTTGGCCTTAAGTGCCACGTCCTGTGTTTTGTTTTGTTCAAACCTTTTATTTTACAATAAAACGGCGCAAGCAAGCGCATTTACCATTTCATCCACCGTCTGTCTGTGTACTCCTTTCTGGTCTGACGTAACCACTAGAGCCTGCTTGTCACAGTCTTCCACACCTGGAGCTGGTTGCAGCAGTTCCTACTCTCCTGTGTTTGTCAACAATAGCCCACACAGTACTTTTTGGTAAACTGAGTCTTTCTGCTATTTTTCTGGTAGTTTCTCCTTTTTTGTTTAGTTGTATCAGTGCCATTTTGAGAATGTTGCTGTACTCTTTAGTTTTCACAGTTTTTGTTGCTTTTTTGCAAGCCTCTACTAAAACCAAATACAATCTGTGACCCATGCAAGGTATATAGGATATTGCTGCTCTAGAATGAGTGCAAAGAAGAACGACCAGAATTATTCCTGTTTTAAAAGGCATATCATATGCAGACAGGCTAAAATAATTGAATATATTCATTCTTGAACAAAGCAGCGATCTGATTCAAAATTCTAAAAGGTATTGACAATGTGGACTCAAGGGACTTTTTCGACCTGAAAAAAGAAACAAGGACCAGGGGTCACAAATGGAGATTAGATAAAGGGGCATTCCTGGGATCCTTTAAGAAGCTGCTTGGTGAGATTCTGGGATCAATAAGCTACTAACAACCAAACAAGCAAGATGGGCCGAACGGACCCCCATACACTGTCAGAAATGGTGTGCGAGACGACTAAACTGCAATTCCAACTGCTTCCAGATGAGAGAGCAGACTCACAAGCGCAGGGTATCCATACTGAGGTCTTCTCAGAGTCTCAACTGTACAAATTCATTTAATGCGGGAACAATTCGAGATCTTCAACAATGAGCGTCAAAGTAATTGTAGCTAACGAAATAATAAATCTTACCAATTTTTGCACTTTCAATAATTACACATTTCTCAAATGTGCAGCTTTTAAAGAAACACATCTTATAGCAAACATGTATCTTCATTTTAAACAGACATCTTTTACTACACTAAATTCTCAGTTTGCTTGCTTTGCCTTACAGGAAGTCTATTACTGCTTTGCTTACTTCCTTGGGCATTTCACCCCAGCATTGTCTTTTGGGTCAACGTATGTTACTTGCTGAGAGCATGTCAGTCAATAGGGGAAGAAGCTGAAGAACCCTTTTGATCTCAGGCAGGATAACCCTTGTTTGCAGCATGCTGTTTCCACTGTGAGAGTGGCTCTGAGGATGGGTGTTGGAAACACCATAAAACCCAAACCAGTTCTCACACAGGCAAGGTGTCAGTTTTTGGTCTGGTGTAAGGAAGAGGGGGTCAGCTTTTATCATGTATATTACCTCAGTGTACTTGTATTTCTGGACTCTTTATCAAACCTCACTGACGGGCATTAAAGGTCTTATGATTGATAGAGACTCCTGTAGGATTAGACCTATTTTTTGTTTTGTTTCAAGATTTGTAAGTGCAGTTTGCATGTGGTTACATTCTGCGCTGTTTTTATTGAAAATCACCTGCAAGACTGAAGTTATTATTTTCGAGAAATGTTATTTTGAACTACTGTGTGTTCTACAAGGTTCTTTATCATCTCAGCACATTTTTTCAAGGTATCACACTGACTCTGCAAATGAATTATGTTACTTATATTTTAACATTCAATTCTTAAACTCAGGAGCATGTTAAAACTTCAATATAAAGCCATATAGACAAATAAAAGAAAGAAATATGTTATAAAACAGTTTGTTTAATATTATAGGCACCTTTTTTTAGCGGTTGCCTCTGACGATGGTTCCAGTTGGATTTGTAGCTGGACTGGGGTGTTTACGCTTCAACCTGTGTAGCTTCAAATTTTTCTTGTGTACAGTTTCCTAGTAACTGAAGACATTGTATTCTGGGAGATCTAGCTGTTAGTGAAAGTTTTAGGGGAGGTGGGAGGGGAGGCAGACAAGTTGTGCTGCATCAGAGCTGAAAACCACAGTCTCCTGGGGACTACTAATAGCGCCCTGGTCCGGTCCTGCCTGTTTTTTTATAGACACAGTGGGAGCATTCCGAGCGGTGGGAGGGCATACAGCAGCTGCTTCGGCCACTGGTGTGCCAAGGCATCTATTGCCAGCGGGTCCCCAGCTCCTGTTATGGAGAACCAGAGGGGACAATGGGTTGATTCCTGGGAGGCAAATAGGTCTATCTCTGCTCTCTCGAACCGTTGCCAAAAGAGGCTCACCACCTCCGGTTGAAGCCTCCATTCTGAGGGGCTGGGAACCTCTTGAGAGGTCCGCCACCCCATTTATCATCCCGGGCAGGTGTACTGCTCGCAGGGAGAGGAGGTGATCGTGTGCAGCTTGCAGGCTACTCGATGGAGACTGGGGGACATGAGGCCGCCCTGGTGGTTTATATAAGCCACCACGGTAGTGCTGTCCGTCCAGTCAAGCATGTGTCTCCCTTGAACCTCCTGTAAAAAAAATCTGCAAGGCTAGAAACACTGCCTGCAGCTTCAAAATATTGATATGGAGCCCCTGCCTTGTGCTCACCTGCCATTCCACACAGCGTCCCAGCCTAGACTGGGTGATGACCTCCCTTCTGGAGACGCTGCCCAGCGTTACGCCTAAGCGCAATATGGGCAGGCTGTGTCCACAAAGAAAACACCTTCAGACACTGGCAAAATACTGTCACCAGGCAGCCATGGTTCAATGAAGGCTGAAAAACCCTGCTGTTGAACCAGGCTTGGAGAGGGCACATGCTCAGGACACCCAAAGGAAGGGACTAGGAAGCTGCTGCCATCAAGCCCAGAAGCCTCTGGAATGTAACTACTGTGAGCTTTCTGTTAAGCCGAAAAAGATTCAGACAAGTGGCTATTCTCTGCACACTGTTGTCCAACAGAGTGGACAGCATGGACCTGGAGTCCAGGCACACTCCCAAATAGGAGGCTGTCTGTGAGGGTTAGAGCTGGCTCTTTGCACGATTCACTGACAGGCCCAACTGATGAAGGTGGTCGGTGACGAGTTCCGTGTGGGACTCTGCCTGCACTGAAGACTGAGCACAAATGAGCATGTCGTCAGGTAATTGAGTACTTAAGTGCGCCGGTTTTTCATGGGGATACGGAAATAGGCAATAGGCAGGAAATAGGGGCAGCAGTGTGGAGTAGTGGTTAGGGCTCTGGACTCTCGACCGGAGGGTTGTGGGTTCAATCCCAGGTGGAGGACAGTGTTGCTGTACCCTTGAGCAAGGTACTTTACCTAGATTGCTCCAGTAAAAACCCAACTGTATAAATGGGCAATTGTATATAAAAAAATAATGTGTAAAAAATAATGTAATTGTATGTAAAAATAATGTGATATCATGTAACAATTGTAAGTCGCCCTGGATAAGGGCGTCTGCTAAGAAATAAATAATAATAATAATAACAGGCATCTTTGAGGTCCACCATGGTGAACCAATTGCCTGGCCTGATTGACTGCAACAGCTGTTGCATCGTCACATTTTGAACCTCCTTCGGCTCAGAACAGGTTGACCTGCCTGAGGTCGAGGATTGGTCTGAGGCCACCATCCCGCTTGGGCATGGAGTAGAACCTGTCCTCCAACTGCAGGGGGTTTGCCATATGAATAGCCCATTTTAGCAGCAGAGCTGCTACCTCCTGAGGCACCACAGCAGCGTCCTGTGGGTCTGTGACTGATGCTGCAGTCACGCCCCAAAAGGGAGAAGGACCGTGCTTGAACTGCAGAGAGTAGCCGGTCTGAACGGTAGTAAACACCCAGACCTCTGTGTTGCACTGACGCCAATACTCCAGATGGCTCCCTGAGAAGGGGAATCTGCTGCCCAGAGCTTCTCTATTCCCGGGTGCATGGCTCTCCCTTGGCACAGAGCCCAGGGGGTGAGGACGCAGCCACCTCTCTATGAGAGGGTGATGGGGAAGAGCTCTGTGCAGGTGAGGGACGCAGAGCGCGCTATAGAGCTGTAGGAGAAACGTTTCTCTAGTGTACAGTTAGAGAATGCACACAAAACAACTCGCAGAAATGCGGTTTACCAGTGCCTCCTTTCCATGCTGCTGTCTCAGGCAGGAAGAGCATCTGCTTGTCCACAGGCAGGCTGGCCTTGCATGTGTCACAGGGATAAACCCAGGAATTATGCAAATAGAAAGCAATGTACAGTAAGAATGTGCAGTTGCTGTTTGGTACCAATTCGTTGTCTGTAGCACCAGGTAGGTACATTAGTGTGCAATGGGGGTTACACATCCCCAATACCCCAGCCGAGGCTGGATGCGTCTGCTCCAGCAGCAACGCCGCTGTGTAATAGGGTGGGAGCTGCAGCTCCTCTATACAGTACTTTCTGTAACAGGATGTTACAGGCAAAAGTACTGTAAAACAGATAAAAAACAGCGCAAGTGATACCATCTCTGGTACTGGACCAGGGATGGTATCACTGTTTTGTACCACAATACCAAACCGTGCCTGAGCACTAGTGCTGTACTGTACAGTAAGTACCCTTGCACGGTACGGTTTGGTGGTGGTGGTGGTACATCCGGTATGGTACCTTGGGTGTGGTAAGGTTTGGTGGTACACTCGGTGGTGGTACATCTGGTACGGTACCTTCAGTATGGTCCGATTCAGTGGCACACTCAGTAAGGTTCAGTTCGGGGTACCCTGGTGCGGTAACCTTGTGTGCTGTTCGGTACGCGTACCGGGTCGGAAACAGGGTAGGTCTGAGACCGACAGTTACCGCAGAAGCAATACATAGGGAGCCACCTATATTGCTTCGAGCAAACCAATACATCCCTAAGACTGGGAAAAGCCAGTTGTCAGACCTCTGACAGTCTTCGCAATGGCACTGCAAGCAGAGACCAGAGCTGCACCTGCTAGTGAATCGGATGGTAACCTTGTTCATTGTACCGGCAGCAAAGGGAGCAGGTCTATAGGGATGCCCACCTATAGTGCTTTTGGCCAAAAGTCCAAAAACTGAGGAAAGCCTACTTATAGCATAACAACCTTCACAATAATTCTGCAAGCAGAATTAATGTGGCAACTAGACACTGGGAAAAGCTGCAAGCAGTTTATCCCGAAGCGTGTGTCTCAGTCAAATGCAAGACTGCTGAACCCAGCAGCTGCATTCGTATTTCTGTGAAAAAAAATACACAGAGAAACACATTTTCTTACACAAAACAGTAACAACTCAATAACCATTTCTTTTATATAAATTTTTGTAAACAAAAACAACATTTTATTTTTTAAACTTGCCTGACCTAAGCACCACGTTACTGGATCCTTAGCTGATATACTATCCTTGCACTATTGCACTACTAATATGTCATTGTAGATATAACCTGCTGCATCCTAGTTCATATTGTATTTTAGTAGTATTATTTGCACTTACTGTAAACTATACTGTATGAATCTTGCATTGTAACCCTGTACAGTACTGCCCTGTAACACCTGTAAGTCACCTTGGATAAAGGTGTCTGCCAAATAAATTAATAAATAAATAATAATATGAAAAGTGTTGTCAGAATACAATAACAAGATTCTTATGTTGCTGGGGGCTTAATGGGACCCCCAAGCACTTTGCCTTTTTTCTGCCTCCCCATTATTTTTGGCCACCAGCCGCCACTGCCACAGATCCACACAATTTAGTAAAATATTACACATTTAATTAACTTAATTAATACAATATTTGTGTATACCTTCACTCATAACTATTAAACACACAACATTTAGAAATATTTAAAGGAAATTGAATAGCAATGTTTCCACTTGAAATCTTTCTCAATGTATTCAATGGTTATAGAAGTTAAAAAACTAACCCTGGCAGGTAAACAGGGTGTCTGAAACCTGCTTGCACAGGGGATTTTTTGAAACAGAGTGAGAGGTCAAACTTAGTTTAAGAATGAAAAAAGCCAATCTTAGACTGCTACATTTAACTCTTTTCTATAGGTAATTATAGGTTCAGAAGTTTGTCATGGAGTAGAACCTGTCTCTAGACCAGGGGTGTTCAATTCCGGTCCTGGAGGGCTGGTGTCCCTCCTGGCTTTTGTACCAACTTTGACCTAAATTACTTAATTGGATCAATTATTACCAATTATTGGTCTAATTAAGTAATTTAGAGCACAGTTGGAACAAAAGCCAGGAGGGACACCGGCCCTCCAGGACCGGAATTGAACACCCCTGCTCTAGACAATCCTTATCCAATACTATTTTGTTAACACACATCTATACATGAACAAATCCAACCTACTGAAAATAATGTTTTTGATGTTAAGAGGGAAATATATTATTTTAAACCCAGGTTGGAATAATTAAACATATATATATATATATATATATATATATATATATATATATATATATATATATAAACATTTATCTAATATATATATATATATAGTATGTACCTGTATTATATTTTGCATCAAGGACCCTTTTTCACTTAAAGATAGGAGCTGTCAAAACAGAGTAAATGTTTTGATTCAATTAAGACTTCTGATGTATTAAATGGAGCAAAAGTTCTATAAAAGCCATAGTAAGACTTCAGTCAAGCATCATTCGACTTGCTAACTACAAGTTGTGTGGTCCATGCTCTGAGGATCTCTGAAAAAGCTGGTTGCTGTTTGGTCGTATTCAGGAGTCTGCCTTTGAAGACAGCTCTCATTTTTACGTTGTATTCTACAACTACACTTCCACGTGGATGCATTGCTATAAGGTATAGGAATTATATTTTAGCTTTGGAGAGTGATATATTGTATGTTTTAGGATTTAGTGGTGGGCATCTTAGCTTTTTGCACGGCTAGCCTAGGGCTAAGCATATGTTAATCATACTTGTACTGCTGTATTGAAGTATTAATGCTGTTAACCTGTAAAGGCACTGGAAACACCCAGATTGCCTATTAGCAGGGATCCAAAGTGGCCTGCAACCACTCGATCCATTATTAAGCATTTAATAAACCGAAGGAGTAATGATACTGATCTGAGTCGTTAAAACTTCAAATTGAATGAGTCTGTGTGATTTTCTTGATTATTTAAAAGTTGTCTGGATATGTTGCGAGCCCAGTGCACAAACAATCCACTACAGGAGTCCAAAACATCTCTGTCCTCTTTAAACATCTCTGCTGAGTTTAAGAGTATGTACAGAGCAATAAAAGAAGTGTGTGGAATCTGACACAGGTCTTTTGTTGTGGTTTTCCGAGAGCTAGCCGGAGACTTTTAGGGAAACCATCAGACTCTGGCCTACCTCCTGCCAGACTGCTGCGACTGCACCTGCAGCCAGGAGTCATCGACGGGCGGGGGTGTGGGGGTGCTGCTGGTAGTGGTGTTGATATCCCCAATGATGCTCAGCGCCTCCCGCAGAGCGTGGTACATGCGCAGCATCTCGTCACGGTGCTGGGCCTGCTCGGCTGACTCCTCCATCAGAGTGTTCTGGTCTCCGCAGGAATACAGGGAAGCCAGCAGCTCAGCGTGGATAAACTCCTTGGTCTGGAGGAAGAACACACACACCCACACGCACACGCACACCCACACACACACACACAGGGGTACACAGGGGCATACACACACACAGGGGTACACAGGGGCATACACACACACAGACACACACACACAGGGGTACACGGGCACACACACACAGGGTGACACAGGCTTACTACTTTGGAAAATCACATAAAAATAATCTATAGAATACCACAGAATAGTATAGTACTTACTGTTGAATATTACAGTATTTACTATATTACCTTGTAATATATTGTAGTACATATTACAGTACACAAAAGTAAACTGTGCAATTACCACAGTACTGTCCCTACTACAATATACTACAGTATTCACGGCAATATGGTATAATATCGCTATGTATCACATGACTTTTTGAACATGTACCAAGGTATCTTTTTCATAACAAACATGTATACATACTGTTTTCTGTACTGTATTGTAGACTTTGGCAGTCCATCTAAATAATACTTTTTTTTCAGAAACTGTGATGTTTATGATGATTAGCTGCTATAGTATATACTATAGTACGGTACTATGGTACACAATGTAAAATCTCCTATAATACAACAGTTCTGCAGTACACTACAACACTATGGTTACCATAGGTACCATATCATTCTATAGATGCATACTATAGAATATACTACAGTACAGGTATATTCTATATATATATCTTTATATGGGAAGGCTCCCTCACCAGTCTTAAAGGAAGACGGTGATCTTCTTGTATACTTGATGTGCCCAGTAGCTTAAATAAATTGTAACATACATCCTCCACCCCGGCTGTACATTCAAATGACAATGAATAGTTGAATGGAAATTGGACCAATGGTACTGAAAGAGTGAGTAGCAGGTTCAGAAAAATATAGCATTATATGCCCCCACGTGTTGCTACAACTGTTTAAATAATTTACTTGTAATTTCTCCTTTCATTGTTAACATCCTGACAACATTTTACACGTATAACTCTAAAGTCTGTTTCAAAGCTCTTTTTATGGGGTAAAAATGATGCTCTCCTGTTCCTTGAGTTGCCCATAGCAGGATACCATCCAGCGGAAGCTCTGGCTGCAACTCACCTGGGTCGTTATTTATTGAGCTCAGGGGGATCTGGGAAACCCCATAAAAGTGTCCTTGTACATCGTGCCTCGCAGGCTAGCGGAGGCTGTGAGACCCCATAAAAGTGTCCTTGTACATCGTGCCTTGCAGGCTAGCGGAGGCTGCGAGATCCCATAAAAGTGTCCTTGTACATCATGCCTCGCAGGCTAGCGGAGGCTGCGAGATCCCATAAAAGTGTCCTTGTACATCGTGCCTCGCAGGCTAGCGGAGGCTGCGAGATCCCATAAAAGTGTCCTTGTACATCGTGCCTAGCAGGCTAGCAGAGGCTGCTAGATCCCATAAAAGTGTCCTTGTACATCGTGCCTCGCAGGCTAGTTGAGGCTGCGAGATCCTGCTTAAAGAGCACTTTTCTTTGTAGTTTTATTTACAGTTTGTTTACACACCATGTTAATAAATCCTGTGCGCCTATGTGGCATTTCAAAGACATTTCTGACTCCTGTGTAAATCAGTGACTCACCCACACCCCCTCTCACAGCAACACAGAAATGGACAAACCTACGGACAGACACACCCATATATCCCCAGAATCTAACAATCTCAATCATTTATGCTTTAGTCAATTGGATTAGTGGTAATCCAGATGTATGAAAACATTTACAGTGTGACGTAAGGATGTGCAACCACCTCCCTATATCCCAGTCGAGAACTGCATTCCCTGTGTTAATAACTAGAACTGCAGGGAGGGTGTGGTGACTGCACTGCCTCCTCAGCCCCTGTAGACTGCACTTACACTGCAGGGAGGGGGTGGTGACTGCACTGCCTCCTCAGCCCCTGTAGACTGCACTTACACTGCAGGGAGGGTGGTGCCTCCTCAGCCCCTGTGGATTGCACTTACACTGCAGGGAGGGTGTGGTGACTGCACTGCCTCCTCAGCCCCTGTGGATTGCACTTACACTGCAGGGAGGGTGGTGCCTCCTCAGCCCCTGTGGATTGCACTTACACTGCAGGGAGGGTGTAGTGACTGCACTGCCTCCTCAGCCCCTGTGGATTGCACTTACACTGCAGGGAGGGGGTGGTGACTGCACTGCCTCCTCAGCCCCTGTGGATTGCACTTACACTGCAGGGAGGGTGTGGTGACTGCACTGCCTCCTCAGCCCCTGTGGATTGCACTTACACTGCAGGGAGGGTGTGGTGACTGCACTGCCTCCTCAGCCCCTGTGGATTGCACTTACACTGTTGATCATGAGGTGCATGATGGTCTTGGGCATGAGGTCCCGCACGGTCTTGTTCACAATGCCCATGTAGGAGTCCACCAGGTTGCGGATGGTCTCGACCTGGCGCTCCAGCTGGGGGTCCATGGAGTGCATGAAGCTGTCCGAGTCGTTCTCCTCCGACTCAGTTTGCTGGGAAGGACACACATTGAGACAACTAGTGTGGAACAGCACCACAGCTAGGACAACTGCAGACTCCTGCAGTAGACTCTAAGGGTGCAGCCTGCCTCTAGGTGCTAGCTCTATATCAATTGGTAAAAATAACAATGTAGTTTTGCACTACACTTTAGTTGTACTATGAATATTACAGTGATCTGCATTTGCAGGTACAGTGTATTTACTAAGCTTCTTCTACAGTGAAAAGTTTGGAACTGTTAATTTTACAAAACCAGTGGGATATAACTGGATTACACAAATGAATACCAAACCTTTTGGCTCCCAGAATATATGTGGCCCCCTGTCTACAGGCTGTGCATTTATTGCTTGTTTTTACTTTATTGAAAAAAAGAAATCCTTATTTACAGTGCAGCACAATACAATAGCAGTGAATGTACAGTATTATAAATGTAATAGTGTTGTTGGAACAATGGTTTCTACATTACACAAATTCCAATATCTTTAGCCACCATTTTCTGTCCAATTTAGAATGCTCAATTACGTTCCCTCACCACAGAAACTCCCACCGCAGCTCAGACGAACTGAAGCTACACGGCAGTGCTTTCACCAGGGGAGCCGTTCGGAGACCCATGCAGAGAAATTCCTATTCACAGCATAATTCATTCATTATGTGCAATGTATTTGGCGCACTCTATAAATCGTTGCATGTCTAATCCAGCACAGTATTTGGTTCTCAAATGATTCTGGATAATACCAGTTTTACTTCTCCCCTGTGAGGGGTGGGTGGTGTTTGGATTGATAATGTAAAAGCAGTGGGGAGGGGCAAGCTTGGTGATGATAAAGGAGGAGGGTGGGGGGATCTGACATTGGCTTGAGATGTCATACTTGTCCCCAGTGAGTGTGCAGCCAGTCCCCCATCATCCTGTGTGTATGCATTGCTGAAGGGCTAATAACCAAGACTTCAGGTGAGGCCCAGTTACCCTGCCTATACTGTATGTTTGATTTCCTGTGTTACAGAAATAACATTCCTATTGGCAAAATAGCTGCTCAGGTTAAGGTAGGGAAGCATATAAGAGAAAAAAAGTTAGGACGACAAAAAAAAATGATAAAGGGTCAAGAAACTGTTTTTGAATTCCCTAGTTACACATGTTTAAAATCCACACTCTTCTATTGTTGTTCTAGCAGAGTTATTTACAGTAAAACGTTCTGTGAGTGTTATTAAATCATAAGACTACAGCCCTATACTGGGTCTCTCATGTATACACAGCTGACATCAAGTGTTTGTTTTTTGCTTCTTAGATCAATCACAATGCTTTCCATGCACACCATAAACACATAGACTCCAGGTGCAAGAAAGGCATGCAGAAAGCAACTTGCAGGCAAAAGGTTAAGCAAATATATCTTTATGGAAAATAAAATGCACAGCAAATGAATAAGAGAGAGAGAGACCGAGAGAGAGAGAGAGAGAGAGAGAGAGAGAGAGAGAGAGAGAGAGAGAGAGAAAGAGAGAGAGAGAGCGAGAGAGAGAGAGAGGTGGGAATGGAACAACCCATTTACTGTAACTTTAAAAAGATGGAACAAAAATACAGCAGGGAAATTCTTTACCACCATAGCTGGCTAATTTACTGTCATTCATTAAGGAGAAAAACACTTACTTTATCCTTATCCTGTCATTTTTTAAGTGGCATTAAAAAAACAAAAAAAGTTTTTTAGTTGGTTTAAGTAAAAAAAAAATTTAAAAAAAAAAGCAAAAATGACATCAGAGTTCAATAATAGGGTCAAACAGTATGTCAGTTTAGTACTGTACATACTGCCCTGTTCATTACAGTAATGACAAGTCCCAGGCACAACATTTGTGAGCTTGTGATCCTGCCTGTTATCAGCTGGGGTCCTCTTACAAAAGACTGTTTTAAAGGTTTTTAGGGACTTTTTTAAAGAGTGCTAATGAAAATTATCTTAGATTTAAAAAAAAGTTGAGAATAATTATTTATTTATTTTAGCAAGTCACCTTTATCCAAGGCAACTTACAGTGTGAGCTATGCAAAGAGGTTAAGTGACTTGCTCACGGTCACACAGTGAGTGAGCCGGGATTTGAAGCAGGGACCTCCTGGTTACAAGCCCTTTTTTTTAACCACTGGACCACACACCTCCTATAACCTTCTTGGTTAGTCGAAAATGGTTTCATGAATTGCAAATATGATAAAACAAATGTGTGTACACATTCCTTAAAACAGTCCTTGAAGTTCTGTAAATACTACTGGACCATAAATGGTAGGTATAGTAAAGAACTAAATTGTCAGTGGTTACATACAGAAGTAATGATATTCTGGTGCTAATTATTTATTTATTTTTTTTAAATAAAGTTAAATTTAAGAGATACTTTATATTATCGACATGTTCCTAATATTTAATTTCTCAGTTGTTTAATAAACGTTTAGAAGTGTTTAGTAGCATTTCTCTTTTGTTATGTTTTCTTAGATCATTATTTTTAATGGGAAGGAAATCAGTGTTACACAATGTTTTACCAGGCTTCAGTGCATTGTGCAATGCTAATATGCTTCCCTACCTCCCTTCTGAAAATCAGCCTTAAGGAATCTTTTTTCATTGCAAATAATAATCTACGCAGAAATATAAGAGAACCATACAGAACACATATACTAGGATATTAAACATCTAACACATTAAATATGTCTAGATGATATGAAGTATCCCTTTAACTGTGTATTGTGGTTACCAGTCTGTGTGAAAATAACTGAATAAAAGGAAGCAAAAGGGTTTGACTGTGTATAAAGTGAATTATAATAAGTATTGAAACCCATTTGCTATGTCAATTAAACGTGTTTTTTTCCTGGGCCAGTACTGAAAACCAGTGCTGACCAGAGTGCCACTGGAGAGCAGTCTTTGTGATAAATGTGTTTAGTTAATACTGCCATCGCACAATACTGTCTAAAATGATACATAAATATTGAGAAGTATAAGGGCAGGGTTAGAAACTCCCGTTCGCCCGAGGCAAATTAAATCAGATGAAGACTAGTTGATTTCTGTGTCTCAGTAGTTCTCTGGGGGAGTACTTAAAACAAATGTACACATATACTCTCACGTTTAGTCTTAAAAAAAATGCAGGGAAGTCAATTCTCTAACAAGGTGTAGCAGTGCTGAATAAGCATTTACAAATAATGCTTAGAAAACAGTCACTCGGAACTGAAACCTCCCTTCATCTCCCCTGCAATGCCAACCCCACTTAATGACATTTTACGTTTGTGTTCTCCCTCTGCGCGGGATGCGAAGTTTATCATTTGAATTTACTGAAACACATTGCATCTTTTGAAGTAAGTGTAAAGTCATTTTACAAAAATGTGGAGATTTATACTGGGTTACGACCCTGAGTGAAGATGTCATTAGCAAAGGGGGCCGGTTGTACTAACGAAGTCAAACAATAGGTCACGCTTTACTAAACATTTTAAAACTAATAAACAAACAATTACCATGATGAACATTACTGAAGTATGTTGCTTAAAATATAATTAAACAGTAACACGTTTAAAGCTTGGGACTCACTGTCTGTAGCTTGGTGTTGTTTACATTATCGTCAGCATATTTTAAGTGATTGGAAGCTGAAATTACTTTTTTAAAACACACTTTTCTTATACCAATACAGTATTGGTGAGCGATAATCAGTTCATTTCAAAACCAGGCTTTAATCACTGACAATAGGTGCATAGGCAGTGATTCCGTGAGCGCTCCGGGACTCAAGCAACAATGGGAAAATAAGGTACAACTAAATCACCTGTTCTGTCAAATTATAGTGTAGATGCTTCACAAGCAGAACTGTTATTGCAGCGTTTAAAAATATAAAATCCATTTCTACAAAGTCTCCCAGCTTGACAAGATCTGCGTTTCCCTCGTGAAACGTACTGTCTTTAAATTGGGACTTTAGTGAAGCCCGCATGTGTACGTGAGTACATTAATTATTGTAGATAGTAATTCATAGCCAGCCACCATTTTTGTAAATAGCAACACATGTAATGTACAATAAAATAAACATTTTATTTGTGTCATCGGTGTCAGATTCAGGCAGAGCTTCATGGTCGGCAAGGTAACACAGCTGAGAGAATTTTTTCCTCTGTCATCCTGTCTGGTGCTGTCAGTGTCAGTTTCTCAGCACACAGTACAGTAGTCACTCAGTAACGAGGTGCAAACAGGTGACTGATCGAACTGTATGAGTGTTTATGAAGGTGTTAAAAAAAATATATATATATATATATATATATATATATATATATATATATATATATATATATATATATATATATGTTTTTTAGCAAAATAAAATCTAAGCCTATTTTTAAGGACCCCAGCTGTTGTTGTTGATTCCAACTTAGGCACTTCACATCAGGACTAGCAAGTTTACATCAGGACTAGCAAGTTTCAAAAGGTACTAGTCCTTTGGACTAGTTTCTAACCCTGATAATGGCCACCATCAACAGTGCAAATGTGCCCCCATTTTTTTGTGAAAGAAATACGATTAGCATTATAAAACTATCAAAAACATTAATTAAATTCCTCTTATCAGCAACTTTGTTGTTTATGGCTAGTTTTATAATATCAATGTTGTTTTTCTTTCAGAAAGGCACATTTGCTTTAAAACCTACCCTCAGGAATTAACAGTACTGTATTATCACTTAAGCAAGACATCAAGATATATAGCTCCCCCAATTGGGCCGTACCGTGATGCGTTCCGGATAGACCCCGGCGCGAAGGAACGAGGCCTTCCAGCTGTCGATGTCCTCCTGGGTCTCGCAGGCCAGCTCCAGCTGCCGGTAGTCCTTGTACACATTCCTGAGGAGAGAGAGGAGTGGAGGCAGGCTCACACACAGCACACACATACTGCACATTAGCACAGCTGATATTTAGCCTTTTTACCCATCTCGTTTGTACAGTTAATTCATTACTGTTACTGTACATCTATACTGTTTTATTAATGTTTTAGAAGGTAACACTTTGAAATAATAGCCACAAATTCATAATTCCAGCTGAATACTACAGGAATAATACCTGAATATCATGCACTTCCTCTGAGTGCTGAAGTAATTCATTTTGAATTCAGCCCAGTTAATTCATCATGATTTAAAAACGTTTTAAGTTCCCCTTTCCCCTCCATCCATTCCTAATGAATTCACTGTGTATTCTTCACTAATTCATACCCTCTTACTCGCCCGTCAGGGGATTGTGAGAAGTGTTCATTCATGCATGAATACATGCCTTATACATGTGATCAGCATGAATAGGTTACAAAGGAACATGGAGTGAATACAGGTAATAAATCCACATGAATTAACAGGGCTGAATTCAAAATGAATTACTTCAGAACTCGGAGTTAATAAATGTGCAGAATGTCAGCAACCTGTCCAGTCGATGATAGTAGTGAGACTGCCACATGAAGTTATAAAGTACCAGGAAGCAGGAATTTAACCTTTCTAAAGCAATAGCGTGTAGTCTAAATATCACCATTATAGTTATTAAAGCAGGTATTCCAAGTGAAATTCATTTAAAAATGATTACGTAGTCTGCCCTGTCCTTCAAATGTTTGTTTCGTGCATTTTTAAACTTAATTTTTCTTTGAACAAGAGACTGATCAAAAAAGCAGAACTTAGCAACTTCATCCAGCAAGGAAGGGACCCTTTTGATTGGTGTCCACAATACTGCTGGTAAGCTCTCATGCATACTCTGAAAACAACTTCTTTATATACTAATAAAACATGTTAAGTTTGGAAATACCATTTCGGGCCTTCCTAGGTCAGGTTTTCTAGATTTCAGCACATTCATTCCCTTATAAATTCCCTTGTGAATTTCATGGTCATTTTGCCATCCTTTTTTCTATGGTTATTCTACAGTATGCAGTTACCATAGTTTACCCTGGTTTGCCATGTTTTTTAATATGCTTTACCATACCTCTCTGAGCTTTACCATGCTTTCGCTATGCTTCATTACACTTTGTTATGCTTTTATTATGGGAAACTTTCATAAGGCTTGTTCTATCATAACGCAACAGGGTGCCTTTCATCTACTGAAGTGTTGACGTCATGACTGTTTAATCCAGGTTGTCCCTTAGCAACCTGAAGAAATCCTTAGTGTATCTGCCCTGAGCAAGGTTACATATCCTAGACATATCGATACCCACCTAATATAACTACAAAGACAACCCAGACTGCACATTGAAGAAACAGACGTCTAAAACTGTGCTTTGCGTTTCATTCACCCATAATTCTGAAGGCGGATACACATTTTCAAATCAACCCAACAAAGGGTAGTGGAGGAGCAGGACATCAGACGTGGTTGTCTGCCCTTACCAAGCAATCTGCAATGCCAATGCAGCAGAGACATTACAATGGCAATGCACTGATTCTGACAGCAACATAACAACCTACTGTAAGGAAGTAAGTTACAAACGAGAGGAGGCCAATTGGCCCATCAGTGCGAGTCCGGTTCCCACTCACTGATGATCCCAGGGTTTTGTCTCTTACCCTGAGTCTGTCTCCATACAATTTCCAACTGTGTCCTCTAATCCTGGTCTCTGAGCTGCTCTTGAAAAAGTGACTCAACTTTGCTGACTGCTTTAAAGATTTTACAAACTTCAAGGCTCCCCTAACCCTTCTTTATCTAAGTAAATAGATACAGTTCACTCAATCTTCATAACGCCTTCCTTGTCTAGGTAAATAGATACAGTTCACTCAATCTTCATAACTCCTTCCTTGTCTAGGTAAATAGATATGGTTCACTCAATCTTCATAACTCCTTCCTTGTCTAGGTAAATAGATATGGTTCACTCACTCTTCATAACTCCTTCCTTGTAGCCCTGGGCTATCTGGTTTGCTCTTCAATGCCCTCTAACGTTGCAGTGTTCTTTTTGTAGCGTGGGTACCTGAACTGAACGCAGTATTCTAAGTTCAGTCTCATCAGAGCATTACACAACCTCAGCATACCCTTCCTTGATTTGTACTTTTGAGTGCTGTATATACTCCAGCTTTCCTTTTGCCTTTGTGATTGCTCCCTCGCTCTTCCTGGTTTCTGACAGTGATGGTCTACCACCAATTTATTTGAATCCTACGTTTTTTACGTCCGGTGTGTAACACTTCACATTTATTAACATTAAACAATCATGTTCTCGGTCTGGGTCCCGTTTAGGATGCTGTCTAAATCTCCCAAGTCATCGAAGTCATGTAGATAACAGCTATAATCCTATAAGCCACTAATAGATCATGTTTTGGCACACCGATGGTATAAATACTGGTAATCCATTCCAGTACCATGTTCTAAATCAATTTTGTTGCGATTGTCGGCAATACGCTGGTATTGTCATATATTCTAATCAGTGAGGGAACAGCCAGTTCAATTGGGAATCCCTGGTCAACAATGTAAACAGTGACTGACCTCTGCTCCGTGTTGAAGAGTGCAAAGATGTGCTTGCTGGACATGAATCCCTTCTCAACATCTCTCAGCTTCAGGTTATCCACAGGGAGCATGTACTTCTTCTCTTTCTCCTGTAGGGGGAGCAATAGACATGTCAGACAGGCAGAGCAGGAGCAGCCAAAGAGCTGTGGAGTGCAGGTTGCCATGTCGCCCTGTAGAGGGTAGGGGGTCAGTCCGGTATCACAGACAGGGTTAAAGCAGCACGTTTCATTAACTGTACAATACAATTAACAGGCTTGAAAAAACAAGAGATAATTCAAAACCTTGAAATTAAAAAGTCACCTTTTTTACCTGTATGTTTTTATTAGCAGTTGTAAATAAGCAATTATGAATTACAGCATTTGTAATATTGTAATGCACTGTATTTCCGGGATCATCATAGTAAAAAGTACTACAGTCTTTTATGTTTGCAGAAGAAATAAAAGTGTACATTAGCTCCACTCAACGATAAAATACAGTATGACCCTGTGGCCCATATTCATAAAAGATTACGGTAATTTCCAGCCAGTAAAAAAAAAAAATACCGGGCAGTATTTAAAACGTGATTATTTTACTAGTCGGTAATTGTTTTAGATGTGGTTTTCCATCACGGATAGTTGCCAAGATATTTTATGTAACCAGTTGGAAGAGATATACAAGTGAGCCATGTCGCCTACTTAAAGGCTATTGCACACTGGATCCGATCATGCATCTGATTTTAACGTGCGTCTAAAAAAGAAGAAAACGATCATGTGCATTCCCTTGCACCTTGCACTCCGGAATTGATCTGATTTGACGTGCGTTAAAAATTACATTGACCAATGAAAAAGGACACGGAAGACACGTAGTTTCTTGCAGTTCCTGAACTAAATGGAAAAACTAATTGTCTGTGTCGCCAAATAAAAGTTACTTTATGATAAATCCAACAAAGATTACAAATACATTGGAAAGACATTGCTGTGGACTTGGGCGTGAATTATAAAACATGAAATTATGAACTGGTAGTATACATAAACACATGGCTTTTGTGCAGTATAGGTACTACACGCAGGGAATAAAAATGTGCATTAGAAATATCATATGGGAGACACTGAAATTGAAGAAGGAATCTATGAAAAAGACCTAGGAGTTTATGCTGACTTGGTAATGTCTTCATCTAGGCAACGTGGGGCAGCTGTAAAAAAGGCCAACAAGATGCTCAGATATATATTGTGAAAAGTGTTGAATTTAAATCAAGGGAAGTAATGTTAAAATTTTACAATGCATTAGTAAGACCTCACCTAGAATATTGTGTTCAGTTCTGGTCATCTCGTTACAAAAAGGATATTGCTGCTCTAGAAAGAGTGCAAAGAAGAGCGACCAGAATTATCCCGGGTTTAAAAGGCATGTCATATGCAGACAGGCTAAAAGAATTGAAACTGTTCAGTCTTGAACAAAGAAGACTACGTGGCGATCTGATTCAAGCATTTAAAATTCTAAAAGGCATTGACAATGTCGACCCATGGGGCTTTTTCGACCTGAAAAACGAAACAAGGCACTTTTTTACACAGAGAATTGTGGAAGTCTGGAACAAACTCCCCAGTAATGTTGTTGAAACTGACACCCTGGGATCCTTCAAGAAGCTGCTTGATGAGATTCTGGGAAAAATAAGCTACTAACGACCAAATGACCAAGATGGGCCGAATGGCCTCCTCTCGTTTGTAAACTTTCTTATGTTCTTATGTCTTATGATATGTTAGTTAAATGTGGGTTATTGTTATTCACGTATATGTGCAGTACTAAATGGTGTCACTAGAGGGAGCGCTACTCAGTATGGAGCTAACTGGAGTTCTTGTTTTAAGGGATATTGAATAAACGTTGGTGGTCATGGCTGCCTGTGTGTGCATCTGTAAATAATACAATGTATGCGTTGCAAATAACAAAATACTTAAATTATGTAATTATTAGATAATTAAACATAGACTTTTTTTTAATTATTATATTGGCTTAAAATATGTTCCTAAACGCATACATGTTGCAAGGAAATGATAGCATGGTAATATTGATCCTCCAATTCGACAATGGCCCAGACCACGTGAATAGAAATGATCTCAATCATGATATGTTTAAAAAAGAAATGTCAGCACTATAGAGTGTTATAAAAGTCATGGGCTCTTTAGGTACTTCAGCAAGTGACACTTAAAGAACAAAGACGCTTCCGACAACAAGAACAGTGTCAATAGCTCAACGCTGCAGTCTGCTTGCATACTGCTAAAACATGTTATTATAGTGCTGTCACTTTGTACTAAAGGGTGTCATTTTTCTCTTTCTATGAGTGCAAAGTTTACCCTCATTTTCTTTGCTAGAACTGGGATGCAGATTAAATTAGCAATCTGAGTAGTTTTTTAAAAAAACACCAGACCAGATTAACAGTAAAGTCATCCGTCAGTAAAGTCATCCGTGACACAGCTGGAAAAATGACAGCCATGGGTATCATGCTAAAGTAGTTTACCATGCCCTACATCTAGCACACATACAGCATGTAAAAATGTACAGGAGTGACATACAGACAGGCTCCTCCATACACACAGGCTCCTCCATACAGACAGGCTCCTCCATACAGACAGGCTCTTCCATACACACAGGCTCTTCCATACACACAGGCTCCTCCATACACACAGGCTCCTACATACAGACAGGCTCCTCCATACACACAGGCTCCTCCATACACACAGGCTCCTCCATACAGACAGCCTCCTCCATACAGACAGGCTCTTCCATACAGACAGGCACCTCCATAGAGACAGGCTCTTCCATACACACAGGCTCCTCCATACTGTATATCACTAGAATGGGAAATTCTCTGGAAGAACGTTTGTCCAAGTTTCATAACAAACTGTTCATATAGCTTCTTTTTTTTAAGTCTCTTAACATGTTTGCAATAATTCTGAGCGTTTGTTATTCAAATATTGTATTTTAATTGTTCTGTGTTAAGGTGCTTTGACTATGAGTTCAGGAGCTGGTCTTCAGTAGTAGTTGCCTGTCATAGATCCAAAATAGCTGACCACTAGATGGTGCTGACATCTATAAAGACACCTTGGCTGATCTAGCCTGTGTATGTGTATGGAAGGCAACAAACTGAAGAGCAGCTCGTGAATACAGCTGAAAGCACTTCAAACAAACAAACAAACAAACAAACAAAAACAATATTTCATTACAACCATCATAAAGACAGCTCAGTACATTGGCAAGACTAGCAAATCGGTAGCCATCAGATTTGCACAATAGATATGATTCAAGCTCTGAGAGTCCAGACCCAGTCTCCTCGCACTATAACAACACGACCACGATTTCAAACTGCACGCGTGTATATCAGTGTTATACACTACCAAAACAAGAGAGCAACAAGCAACAGCACAGCGAGCAAGTTAACAAAATAACACCCTGTGGCGGGGTACCCTGCCCGTGCGGATTTTATGTTTTATGTGGTGTGTTATTGTTGGTGTGTACACATTGGTGCAGGGGATATCATTTGGGTTGTGTAGCACGGGTGATTTGAAATGTATATTTGTAGTTGGGCACAGGTGTTTGACAATGAATTCACGTGCAGACTGTGCTGGGATTCAATAGAATGCAATGAAAAAAAAATTGAAAATGTTTTCAATAAAAAATATATTCATTATGTGTTCAAAACTATTTTTTAGTTTAGCTATTTTAAAAACTTCATGTATGAAAGGGTTAAAAGTTATGGGTAACCTCCCCGCCCCAAAAACCCAAAGAAAATATTATTTGAATCTACCTTTTAATGTTACATAACTAGTAACAACAAGAGGACTGGAGAGGGGCTGAAACATGTGCTGCTTGCATTGTGTGTTCAACAGGGACCGCTTCACAGCTGCAGAGGAGGGCTGTGAATTTCCTTTAGTCTGGCCAGGAGCGGGGGAGCGAATCCCAAAGCAAGTCTGCACACGTTCACACAGCCAGTCACCCCCGGCACTCTGAAAACACGTATCAGCAAGGCCATATCTCAAGAGATCTGCTGCATATTGTTCTCTTTCTCATGAGGGAGTTCAGTTTAAACAACCCCAGTTATAAACTCTTTTCTCAAACCGGGAATTTATCCAATAGACACATAAACAATACCAGTATCTCGGAGGCTCTGAACATAAAGTGGTCTTGTGCATGAAAGAGCTCAAAAAATGTTACTTAAAAAATAAATGCATATTCAGACTTTTTGTGTCGAATCTTTTTTTTCAAATCGCACCCCTAAATCCAGACTGCCAAATTTACAGTACAGTACATTGCATTCTGTTTGTGAAGTGTGGCTATAGTCCAAACCATTCTTGAACTGTTACTCAAAACCATGCCAAATGTAGTTTTATCACTTTTGCTCCAACACTTGTAAGTATTGTAATTCGATTGTAAGTCGCCCTGGATAAGGGCGTCTGCTAATAAATAAATAATAATAATAATAACACTACATGCCCTGCAGAATTCTTTACCTGGGTAACAGTGCATACTCTGCAGAATTCTTTACCTGGGTAACAGTGTATACTCTGCAGAATTCTTTACCTGGGTAACAGTGTATACTCTGCAGAATTCTTTACCTGGGTAACAGTGTATACTCTGCAGAATTCTTTACCTGGGTAACAGTGTATACTATGCAGAATTCTTTACCTGGGTAACAGTGCATGCTCTGCAGAATTCTTTACCTGGGTAACAGTGTATACTCTGCAGAATTCTTTACCTGGGTAACAGTGTATACTCTGCAGAATTCTTTACCTGGGTAACAGTGCATACTCTGCAGAATTCTTTACCTGGGTAACAGTGCATACTCTGCAGAATTCTTTACCTGGGTAACAGTGCATACTCTGCAGAATTCTTTACCTGGGTAACAGTGCATACTCTGCAGAATTCTTTACCTGGGTACAGTGCATACTCTGCAGACATTTCCCAACAATCTCGGTGGGTTAATGTCCTTACATTCAACGTAATAACTTAATGCGATGTTTGTCTGAAATAAACTCTGCAGCTAATTGAGATCATGGCTCTATCAAATATGGCAGTTGCTTTTTTTCTCTGTTCTGTTCCACCTTTCAACATTGTGTTTTTTTTAACTTAATAAAAAAAATCACTTTTGTGACAAACATCTCTTCAAGCATTATATATTTACCATAACCAACATATTTCTTATTGCATAGCTATGCAGTAAAAATCCTCTCCAAGTAAGCAATTATGTATGAACACTCTTTATTATTAAGGCAGTGGTTCCCAACCTGTAGCCCAAACTCCAGGTGGTCCGCAAACAACTCCCAAAATACGGTTACGCAATTCTTGCAAAAAACCAATTTCTACTTAATCACACAGTGTGCTACTTATATTACAGGACAGCAGCCAGCCTTGAAAAATCACAGAGGCACTTGCCCATGCACCCCCCACCTCTGTGTGGTGTCGCTGTAGTCTGCAATGACAGTAAAGATTTTGAAGAGCACAGAGGCTATAGATATCAGCTGGACTTCTAATGTATGCATCTAACGAGGGGTGAAATGCATTTTATTTTGCGGCAAAGCAGCGTGTAAAAGGGCCTAAATAAATAACTGCTGGTATGATTTTAACGGAGGCCTGTGTCTCGGGTGCCTCATAGCTGGCTACGGCCTTGTATTACTAAGCCACAACAAATAGCTTTAACCATGTGACATATAATTATAAAATATGTATATGGTCTGAATTTTTCCCCTTTATCTGTTTTCTTTTATGATGGCTGTGTTGATAAATTAATATCAGCTCCATCTGATGCAATACCAAGCATCGCCTTCAAAGCTGCCGTTAACTGAAACAGCATTCTAAGGGTCTGGGGAAAAGTCGGAAGAGGCGGAACTCGGAACTCGAAACTGCGCAGCAAATTTCAAACTCCTGGTCGTCTCGCTTTAATAAAGACTATATACACCTGGTAAAATGGGCTATGGAAGTATAAAATCCCCTTTCCATTTTGATTAAAATGCTGTTTAATTTTGACTCCGACATAGTAAGAAGCAGCCCTACACTGTGTCCTAGGATACAGCAGACGTTTAGGGGACGTTCAGAGGACCAAATAACGTTCAAACGTGGTTCTCTGTCACTTCACAAACACATTATCACCTGCTTATGTTGGCCAATCAAGTCTGACAATGTGATTTACAGTTCTAGCGGGTAAATCTAGGTTTTACGGTCTAACGGGCTCTATAGACGGTAGATGCCCACTGGAACGTCTCAGCACCAACTGTGAATCAAATTTAAAATCAATCCGTGCAAGTGTTGCCTTTTTCTTTTTGACTTGCTGTATTTTTAAGTGTTTTTCACATCTATTGGACAGTAAATACTAAACAAAGACACAACTGGTCCAAATTAATTTTATTATCCACCAAAACCAGCCAATCAATACTTTGCATCAATGAAAGCAACCAGTCCTGTACCTGCAACTGCCGAGAGCCAATCATACAGTGTCCATTTTAGGACATCCTCAGTCGTCACCCCTCCTCGACTCAATCCTCACCCCTCTTCGAATCAGTCGTCACCCCTCCTCGACTCAATCCTCACCCCTCTTCGAGTCAGTCGTCACCCCTCGACTCAATCCTCACCCCTCGAGTCAGTCGTCACCCCTCCTCGACTCAATCCTCACCCCTCTTCGAGTCAGTCGTCACCCCTCTTCGAGTCAGTCGTCACCCCGATAGTGCCCGTCAATGATGGCTCTAAAGTATGATAGTTGACCTCGAGTTATGCATCCCGAGCCGAAGGCAAGGGCACTAACGAAAGTCAAGGTCAACTGACACACGGTAGAGCTATCATCGACAGGGCACTATCGCTATTAGAAATGATTTTTACCATTGTTTTTTTTTTTTTAAAACACCTTAAAACCTAGATTTACCTTCAACTTACACTGATTTGTTGGGTACCTTTCCGCTGAGTAAAGACGTAAAGAAAATAGTCCCAAACATTTTTTTTAATAAAAAACAATGAATCATGAATCGTTAAATGATTGAGAGTACACGAGTAACAGAATGCTGGATGTTTTCAGGGTTCATCAGAATACTGTATTTTGCTTACTAGTACTGAGTTGTGAATAAAGAGAAGTCTTATTCATCTCTGGGAAACACCCCAAAAGTAAAAAGTTTCCCCTGCACAACCCCTTGTCTAATGTCTAATACAAAAAAGTCTTAAAGAATTTCTTAATTCATTCATGAATTTCTCACATGAAATAATTTTCCTTTGAACTGAAGAATCCATTTGTAATTAAGAAATTCACTCCCAATCAAAGACTGCCAGCGATTCCTATATTAGATTCACTGATGTTTAAGGAGTTTGTAAATGAAACAGCCTGACACAGAGCTGACAGCTATGCGTGAAAGGGTGCTGTTTCTTTAAATGCCTGCCTTGGTTTCTCTTTCAGTAAAGCTTGATTGAAAAGTGCTGGTAACTGGGGTTTGCTTCAAAGGCTCCCTCTAATGCAGGCAACATCTGGGAACAATAAGCTCACAGCTAACCCCTCATTACCGAAACTTGTGTTGGGAGGAGGCCACTGGCACATTTCAACGTTTTTCTTTCTTTTTCGTCTCGCAATCCTCCTTACAGACTTTGAATTTTTTTTTTACTTTTTTCTCTCTCTAAGACAGTCCATGCAGACAACATCCCAAAGAATGAAATAAAACTGGAAATGGGATATTGCATGATGCATAATTTACTAGAAGAAACTTATTAAGCACATTGACAAAAATGTTGAAACGTTTTTATTGAAAAACATATTAAGTTTCTTTTAGTATTTGTAAATTTAGCATTTAATAGTTAAGGATAAATAAAGTGTCCATGAAGCAATACTTTTTCTAGCTGTAAACTAATTTGAAAATACATTAGCATCGTTACAAAACCAATAAGCAACCATGTAGGTGGATTCCAGTTTTAATGACTTCTCACTTTACATGCAGTATTTTTTAACTTGCCAAAATTGTGCAATCGAGTAAAAATGACTGGCCATTGTCTTTCTTTTTTTTTACAAACTCATTACTTAGCAGTGATGCAGTCTGTTTCAGCATTTTAGTTTTGTATCAGGTCTTTAGCTATAGCAAGGACACTGATTGCAGATATTAATTGTGCTAAGGATTTCTCAAGACTGCTTGTGGACAACCTAGTGTATGTATAGTTCAGCACATGTACTTTCTATAGAAGTGTATTTTACGTGATCCCTGGCCAGTACCTTGCCTTCAGCATGCTGAAGTCATAAACTTCTCTACACCTTGATTACTCTTAAAATGGGCCTCTCACTTCCGTTCTGAACATACTTAGCATTCGTGTCTTCTGGTTCTCCTCTAGTTTGTTCAGTTTCACATAGTAACTGAAGTTAACCTAATTTAGAATTATTATAAACATCACTTTTATCCACCTTTATAACATTGAATGTTATGAATATTTTTTTACACTAAGGGTAGGTGTACTAAGATGTACCTATTTTACAAAAATATAAAAATGAAAGGCAGTTTAATCCCTTCCTAATCTATATTATTATTTGTTTATTTAGCAGACGCCTTTATCTAAGACAACTTACAGAGACTAGGGTGTGTGAACTATGCATCAGCTGCAGAGTCAACTTCAACAACACTGAGTGAGCCAGGATTTGAACTGGGGACCTCCTGGTTACAAGCCCTTTTCTTTAACCACCGGACCACACAGCCTCCTAAGGGGGGCCCCCACCTTCACCCCCAAATAAAAAATGTCTTTCTATCAAAAAGCTTTTCATAATCATACAGGAGTAGCCCCTCACTAAACCGGATATGTTTGTCTGACATTAGGAGGTGTCGGGTTTAAAAAAAGAATAATTCGCACACACATACATTTATAGTGCTCAATGCATTTTAAATGTATAAATCATTGTGTTGAAATAACACTAATGTTTTTTTGGGTAGGCTACACATTACATTATGAAAAAATGTACAGTACACCTATACTGATACTGTTCAGTAGTAAAATCAAATGAACACCTAGAGCACTTTCTTTTTACTTAGCCTGTAGGCTGCCGGTATGGTAACACAAAATAAATCATGCTGCTGTACTGCACACATCAGGCCTGCAACCCCTCAAAATCACCCTCGAGGGGTAGGAAACGAGCAAGGAATGCGGATCAGGTGAAGGACATTTCCAGGTTAAAGGACCAGATGGCCCAAATACTCAAGCTCTTGGCCAGGCAGCAAGCTCTCTCCCCTGCGCCTGCCCCAGCTCCACCACCAGCACCTGCCCCAGAGCACACCCTGGCTCCTCCGGTCGTTGCTCCAGGCGTTTCAGAGCAGGACATGGTGATGAGCGAGGAAGAACAGGATGCAATTTCTATCACAGCTTCCTGGGATGAGGAGTTCTTCCTACGGGAAGAGACACAAGAAAAAGACCTGACCCAAGAAATGGTCCCCAGATCTGAGATTGCCTCAGAGCATGAGGTTCCAGTGCCCTCAAGCCCGACTCGGGCGCTTATGGAACGAGCCTCCAAATTCCTCCAGGTTCCCTGGAAGGCAGTGTCCGAACAGCGCAGGTCTGTGTTCAGACCAGCGCAGACTTCAACCCCCCAGCCTTTTCCGGTGTTCCCAGACTTACTGGAGGAGGTCAAATCCTCCTGGCACCAACCGGCCTCAGCGCCCAGTGTGTCAAGAGCGCAGCCTCACTGGCTGGGAAGGCGCAGAGGCGATAGGGCTAGCACAATTCCCACCGGTGGACTCCATCATTGCGGCCTTAGTGCGAGCCCCCCCCCCCCAGTAGAAGGCCTGTCCAAGGATCCTGTATGCCCTAATGGCCAATGCAGGCTCACGGAAGCCCACCTAAAAAAGGCTTACACAGCGGAAGTGCAAGTAATGCGCCTAGCCAACACAGGAGGACTCTTGACAGCCTTCCTGGATGGCATGCTGCAATCTGTAACCCTTCCTGAACCACTGGCTTCAGAGCTACGCTTGGTCTCGGGTACCTTGCTACAGATCTCCAGCTTCCAAGGGCAAGCCCTGGGTAGAAGCTTGGCAAGCTTGGTGGTGGCATTCAGACAGCTGTGGCTGTCTCAGGCGAGGGTCCCAGATGCGGACAAGTCCGCCTTACTGGATGCGCTTATCTCCCCTAGCAATTCTTTTGGACCAGTGGTAGAGCAGATACTGCAATGCTCTCACAGACAGCGAGAGGTGTCTCGACAAGTGGCTGCAATGCTCCCCTCCCATGACCTGGCACGGGGAAGGGGGAGGCAATGGCGTCCGGCAGTAACTACGGTAACCCGGACTGTTCAAATCACCAAGGCGCTACGGGGCGACCAGAGGCACCGCCTCCAGGCCTCCACGGCAGCTAATACACAGGGTTGTCAAACGCCGGACGTGGGGCCCCAGCGTACCAGCGCTCAGTGAGACAGTTCCAATGGAACCGCCCCAGGCAGCATCTAAGCAGCCTCCGCCCCAGCCTCAGTAGCCCCAGCAAGGGCCCTGAAGGCTTGCGGCCTCAGACCCACCCGTTTGCACAACACCAGCTACAACAGTAATTGCACCTCAGACTCCTGGGTGCTCACCATCATACACACCGGTTACTCACTGCAATTCCACTCGGGACCTCCTCCCTTTCGGGGGATCACGGTCACATCCGTGAACGACCCTCTCCAGGTCTTGGCTCTCAGACAAGAAGTAGAAACACGACTTCTAAAGCAAGCCATCCGTCTCGCAGAACACAACTCTCAAAGAGAGGGGTTCTACTCAAGATACTTCTTGGTGCCAAAAAAGGATGGCGGCCTTTGCCCCATCCTAGACCTGAGACACCTCAACGGGTTCTTGAGGGAGAGGAGGTTCCAGATGGTCACACATCGCCACATCCTCCTGTCTGTCCGGCCGGGCGACTGGTTTACAACAGTGGACCTGAAGGTCACGTATTTTCATGTTCCTATCCATCCAGCGCACAAGAAATATCTCAGCTTCGCCTTTCAGGGGACTGTCTTCGCGTTTCCGTGCTGCCATTCGGCCTCTCCTTAGCCCCTGCACTTTTCAATGTGTATGGATGCCATCCTAGCTCCCTTGCGGGAAGGAAGGGTGATGAATTACCTGGACGACTGGTTGATCTGTTTCCAGTCCCAGGAAGGAGCAGTGACCCACACAGCGATTGTGACACAGCATCTGTTGAGGCTGGATTCCCTTACGATGCGAGCCTACCTGTCAGACGAGTGGGTCAGTGAGCTACAGGCACTGTCAGTGCACAGTTCCTGTATGCGTATTTGGGACAATGGGAACAGGGTATCGTTGCGCACAAACCCTGCTTTCCTCCCTAAGGTGAGCTTTTCACTTGGAGCGAGAGGCTTCCCATCCCCCTCCCTTTGCGGAGGAGACGGATCTTAGATTGAATTCCTTCTGCCAGGTTCAGGCATTAAGAGGTTACGTGGATAGAACGAGAGTGCTGCATCAGTCTGACCAGCTCTTCGTCTGTCATGTTGAAAGGACCCGAGGTCAAGCCCTCTCTAAGCAGCGACTGTCCCATTGGATTGTGGACACGGTTTCGACTGCGTATACTAATGCCGGCCTAACCCCACCTGGGAGGATGGCCGCGCACTCTACCAGAGGTATGGCTACGTCATGGGCCCTCTTTAGAGGTGCCTCATTGACTGATATTTGTACTGCGGCTAGCTGGGCTACTCTGCATACATTCACCAGATTCTACCAACTTAATGTGGTAGATCCCTCTATGCCTTCATTAGACACAAGGGTCCTTGAGGTTGCACGCTCACACTACCAGCACTAGATGGTGGTAGCGAGACGTCCCTCATGTGCTGTCTGCTCATTCTCCCTCGCGACGGCTTTGATATACTTTCCCAAAAGTATTGTTTTGGTCATCATCGAATTGAAAGGGAACGATAGGTTACGGATGTAACCACGGTTCCCTGAAAGAGAAGATAACCACCAACTTTGTGAGGTCGCATCACTAGCATTTGCGGGTTCAATGCAAGAGGCTGAAGTCTCCGTGCAGTGATTATTTATTACCTCGGGAGGCGGGACCGAAGACGTCACTCCATGTAGGGGCCTTTCGGCAGCTTTGATATAAAATGCTCAGTAAATACCTGACAAGCAGGCATATCCCAAAAGTATTGTTTTGGTGGTCATCTTCTCTTTCAGGGAACTGTGGTTACATCTGTAACCTATCATTCATTAGTGTTCAGTGTCTTTTATATTTATATCTACAACATTTATAATTTTATATTGTGGCGGGACGAAAACCCTAATATGTAAATAATGTGTGTGGGAATGTAAGGTTGGCAGGGATGGGGTTAATTCTGACCCTGAAAACAATCAGAGGTGTGGCCAATTAGGTAATTGAGTGCTAATTGGGGAGTGGCCACCTGTATAAAGGAAGAACTAAATCCTGTGTGTGTGCGTGCGTGCGTGCGTACGTGTGTGCGTCTAATTGTGTAACTGTGTTTTGTCTCATAGCTGTATTGAAGGCGCATGCCCGGCTTATAACAGTATATTGTTTTGTTAAACTGTTTATTTTGGCCTGTGTGTCTGTTTTATTTGTTCCTAGACCAAGGAATCACCCCTATGTACCTCAGTTAAAGAGAAGCAGCTCTAAACTGTTTAATGAGGATTCATATTTCATTAAAAACCTAAAGGCACTGAACTTATTTTAACTCACCTGTGAAGAGAGTTCCAGCATATTGGAACTTGGAAAGGAAATGCCACTCTGACTGGCTTTGACCATAATGGGAAAAAAATGTTGAGAAAGACGTGTTTATTTTTTGTATCATTTATTAATCCCCTACTCTTCTGAACACGGAAAAAAAACACTGTTTAAAAATATTGTAATTATATGTCAAAATGCTGTATTGTAGCAAACATCTTTTTTTTCCATAGAAATGTTGTCCGGTATGTAAACTGTATATCTGACACTGCAAAAGCAAGAACAACTGTGTTCTGAATCAGGAAATGGAGATCAGCCCAGAAGACAACTAGCTTGGTCTATGTGTAGTAAAACAGCCTAAATGCCCTTGCACACAACAGTACTGTAGCTAGCTCTAGTCTACTGTAGCTAGCTCTAGTCTGCAAACGTCACAAATCACACCCCCTAATGACCGATAGAAAAAATGTACGGTTTGGCCCAAAAGGACATGCTTCATGTTTGAGTTGTGGAAAGGATTTCCACATCGATGGAATATCTGTAGTCTCTTACTTCCATTGTTCTTTACACTAAAGCAGAGTGTGTGACAGAATAAGGTATAGGGAGGCCAACAGCTACACTGTACTCATATACAGCAGTGGTCATTTGTTCAGGACTGTTGAGGGTGGTTTTATGGTGAGGAGCAGAAGTAACCAGACTGAATGCCATGTCCTTGACAAGGCCATTTCTACTGGACCACAGACTAACTGACCAATAACCAAACGACGTCAAGGAGTCAGCGGCTGGGCTTTTAGTTCTTAACCATGTACGGTACGAGCTCCTACCAAACTCAAAACCCATCACTGTCAATGTCCACTAACAAGGGAGTCGTCTTTTAAAACATCCACATGTAACAATACCGGACTTTATTCATCTCCTCCCGAAACCTGCGAAGGAAGTCTTTGTGCCTGCTTCTCAAGTGCTTCCCTCCCCCATTCCCCCAAGTTGAAGGCTCAGAGTCATCGCCTAGATAAAGGCTTCTTTATTCAGCCTGCTGCAGGACAGGGAAAGGAAATAAGTGTTAAACACCCCCTAAAAAAAAAAAAAAAAAAACAAGTAAAAAAAATACAGGAGACAAGGCAGCACACCATGGGGCTGTACATCTGGAACCATTACAGCCGTCCATATGAGCCAAGAAAGTCTGACATTCCTCAACTGGCTACAGTCTTGGAACCCCTTATATGTCCCCCCAAACACCACACACACACACACACACACACACACACACACACACACACACACACACACACACACACACACACACACACACACACACGCCCCCTACAGGGCAACTTAATACGTCTCACTTCCTGTTCACCTCTGACCCTTACTTCCTGAAGCCTCCCCAAAAAAAAGAAGAAAGCCACTCCTCCTCACCCAGCAGAGCTCGTTACAGCACCCTGCCACGTCAATCCGGAATCTGCTCAGGGCTGCTGCTAAGAAGGGATGGAGACTGCCTTCTCCCCTCTGCTTGGGTGACTTCATTTCATTTTTATCTCCACAAGGTTTTCTGCTTTTGAACTAGTTGTAACACCTGCCAAACAGTGGTTTATTTATTTATTTAATTTACATTCTTAGAATGGCTTAATGAAAACTAGGAAAGACGGACATCTACAGCTTCAGATAAGGAGGAAAGGTAGATGCATCCACAGCTTGAAACATCTTTCCTTCAGGTTGTGAAGACACTCTTCTGGTTTGGGGACTGGGTAGGAGAGGAAGCTACTTGACCACTAAAGAATGTTCCAGAAGGACACCTTAATGTTTTTTTTAAATTATTATTTTCAGCAAAAGTTATATTTATTTTCTTTCTTTCTTTCTTTCTTTCTTTCTTTCTTTCTTTCTTTCTTTCGGGGGGAATTGACAGGTAATACCATTGTGGACCTAACCGGACTTCGTGAAATGTATGGAATAAACATAGTCTTGCAGTCTTGACATAACCCATACTAAAAATGATGTGATAACTTATCTATTTTTTAATGTAATACAAAAAAAGTATAATTGGTGGCATATATTTCTTGATCTGAGTTTAAATGGAATTTTGTGCACCAAAAATAAAAATAAAAAACAGAAAAAAAAATGTTAATGCATATCTTAGATCAGAAGTATAATATCAAGATAATATTTTGAGTAATCTTGAAAAAACATGGAAATCCCATAGAAACGGTTTCCATGGTACATTTGCCCTGTAAATTGATCAGACACATTTTGCACATTTTTAGATACCCTAGTGTTCCATGTGCTTTGCCGGGTATTCCTATTCTAAGCTAGGCTTTACCATGGGTATACCCGGAGTACATAACAAAGACTAAGGGTGCTGCATCATCAAAACGGGTTCTGTCTGCTTGACAGAGCCCTAAAATGAGCTTCAGCCAAATATGGGACATTTGTTTCCTTTGAAAAGGTCATTGTTTTTTTTTTCCAGCTAAATGAAAGGTGTTTTTTTTAAAAAGAAAAATTGCACACAAAAGAAAAAATTGCATCTGTAAGAATATCATCTGTTGTCAGGTAGCATTTTATTGTCATTTTTTTAAACAATACATTTGAGAACATTTATAAACAAGTTATTTGTGATTCTTACAGCTTTTATATAGTTCTTAAATGATATTGTTATTTTCTAATGTCACTTGGTCCTCTTTTTAAGGTTTTGGGGGGGTCAGTCTCCACACCCCAGTTGTCACAGTGAAGTGGCTGCGTGTGTGTGTGTGTGTTCTCCATCGCCCGATCACTGGAGGCAGCGCACCAGCCCGCCCCGCCTGCCCAGTGTTCAGACTACCTGTTCAGGGAGTTCTGGTTGTACAGTAGTCTGCACATTGGTTAGGCTGTGTGGGGGAGCTCGAGGGGAAGCGAAAAGGACGCCCGACGCACACCCTGCCTCTCATCATATACAACTGGAAATGTTTCAATAATGCAGAGTGCTTTTCAAGACTTTCATATAGAAAGCAATAGTATTCACTATCTGATTTACTCATTAAATACCACTTTTTAAATCAGAACATAAGCTGTATTTATGTAATTTGATACATTCTAAATCAATACTTCTGCACAGAAACAAAATGTAATCCTTTGCTTTTGCTACAAACCTGCAGCGTCTTATTTTGAGGACAGTCAAGTTAGATAAGCCCGTAATCAGAGCAGTGAAATTTCACGGCAGCTATGAAGCTCACGTCACATAGAAGACTGAGCTTTATCAACACTGTGGGGAAGAAATACACCTAGAAATGTACAGATCATTTTAGGCTTCAGTTTCTTATTTTATATTGAGGCATCATAAATGCAACTGAAGGGCTATGTTTGCAGAATTAACAGAAACATTTACACTTAACTTTTCGATTAATAAAATGAGAGTAAGTTATCATAACAATATAGAAAATTAAAATAACAGATAGATGCCAGTTAAAAATGCACCAAAAAATAACAAAGTAGCCACTCAGTGGGTTTTTAGACATTGTGTTTTATCCATCGTTCTTATTTTATTTTATTTTGTTATTGCTTTATTGTTTTATTTTATTGTTGTTGTTATTATTTATATCATTATTATAATTATTTACAGTTATTTTGTATTTTTTTCTATTTCCTGATACTGCATGCTCTTGTTCTGTTTTAACCGACATGTAAAGCACTTTGAGATCCTGTGGTATGAAAGGCACTATATAAATCAAATGAATTGAATTGAAACAGAGAATCAAAGGAATTTGTGAATTATCAAAATATGAAATATCAATGGAGCAGTGTAACTTTTTTCTATGTACAGAATTAAATGTACCACTAATTTCTAAACCCTGGATATGAAATATTCTGAGCCATATTTTGGAACAAGCAAAACCTTTTTATATATCTCCATCCAATACACTGCAGTAGGCATCACATTAGCTGCTGTTGTATACTGTGTAATGTAATTGTGTGATCAGATTCATTCAATGTCTTTCATTATGTTAGTTCCAAAGGACAATAGTTGTTATACTGTCACTTATTTATTTTCCTCTTAAATGTATCAAAGAGGACAGCATCTTCCTCGCTGCAGCTTTGTGAAGACCACTGTTAGCCAAACAGGTATTACTGTACCTGCAGTAGTAGTATTTCATATGGTTTATGCGTAGAAAAGGTTCTTGTACACCTGAAAGTAGTGCTGTCTTTCTTCAGATGTGTGCGTGCCCTGGCCTTCACCTTTATAGAGGGTCACACTCCTGCGTACTCACCTCTTATATGCTATTCTTTATAGAGGGTCACACTCCTGCGTACTCACCTCTTATATGCTATTCTTTATAGAGGGTCACACTCCTGCGTACTCACCTCTTATATGCTATTCTTTATAGAGGGTCACACTCCTGCGTACTCACCTCTTATATGCTATTCTTTATAGAGGGTCACACTCCTGCGTACTCACCTCTTATATGCTATTCTTTATAGAGGGTCACACTCCTGCGTACTCACCTCTTATATGCTATTCTTTATAGAGGGTCACACTCCTGCGTACTCACCTCTTATATGCTATTCTTTATAGAGGGTCACACTCCTGCGTACTCACCTCTTACATGCTATTCTTTATAGAGGGTCACACTCCTGCGTACTCACCTCTTATATGCTATTCTGGGGTTTTTTCTACTGCAGCATCACTTCAGTTTTTTTTATCCTCTTCAATTGAAATTCATGGTACAGACTATATACTGATGTTTTTGTTGTTGTTTTAGTTCTGAAATGGTGTTTATTATTATCTATGAAAAGATACTGTTTCTAGTCCACATATGAACATTTAACATTAAATACATGTTTATTTAGTATGAGATGCATCTTCTCATTTTTAAACAAATGTACCTTAGGTATGTACGTACGTATGTATGTATTGTATAGTATATTGAACCATTATAACTCATAGTTCAGAGCATATTTTTTTCTGTCATGGACTTTATATATTTATACATTTTATCAGCTGTTTCCTTTTCTTTAATAGTCATCTCTTCCTAATTTGTCCCTTTTTCAATAACAATGTTCCACTTGAACCCTATCCGTTCTTCAGACCCTGTCATTTTTAAGGCTTTATAAATGGAAGAATAAAGTTTCAGTCGCAGCTTCAAAAATTTACTTTTCTATAAATTTCCCTTTTTATTGGTGTCTGTATTTGATGTGTTTAAATACTTCAATGCAGTTTAAGTTGCATTCCGGACATGATATTAACAATCTAAACTACATGTTACAACATTAGTTATTATTCCGCCCTTTTTCAAATGATTGTAATGGTTTGAAATAGATGATTATTGTTCTACGTTTTCTGCTTGTGCCGCTGCTTTTAATAATCTATTTTAGTTGTGTACTTGGAACCTTTTAGAGATGCATTTTGTAAATCAATCTGTCAATTCCTCTCTTACAACATTTCCTTGTTAATGTTGCTCATACACAGCTATTCAGACCTCTGCACACCATTTATGTAAAGACTTAAAATGGTCAACTTTCTCCAAGCACAGAAAAACACAGAATGTTAAAACCCAAACCCTTTTGAAAACAGGTAGGTACAAAAGGTATTTCATTATTCAAAACACTTTAAAAAAACATAATCAAACGTAAAAGTAACAAAACTAGAAATTTACATTTTATGAATCGAGCCTATTGTTCAATTTCCTTGACACATGACCGCTGGCTTTCACGGATCAAAAGTACAGAAAATCACAGCCACATTTTCTTAGTGTTAAATTACTTTCAACTCTAGTTTGAAAGAGAAATAAACATTGGAAAACTACAAAAACTAGCGGTGGGGCTTTTTTCAAAACTTGGAAGGAGGGTTGTGAGGGTTTACATGTTCTCACTTTTATCAGTGTTGTAAGAATAATCCGTTTCGCTTTTGTATTTTAAATCAATGTTCTGTTTTGGTGAATTAAGTGATGCTGTTTCTGTAAACTGAACACAGAATGTAGGTTGCATTTTCAGTGGAGTTATAAGCAAAGATTTACTCAACACAATTTACCAAGCTTTGAAAATAATCCCTTAAATGAGGAAAGAAAGTATAAATACTGGTTCTTGACAGTGTTTTATTCCATGAATCTTTTTTTCTTAGGGTGTTCTTGGTGTTCCTGGGATTTTTTCTCTCTTTGTTTTCACCTCACTCTGACCGCAGTTTTATTTTTATGAGTTTTCAGAAGAAACGTCTCCTTCAGTGTAGGCCTACAAGCATGTTAATTAAAACTCACTTTCAAGTTGTTGTTGATTTTTTGCTTACGGTACTTTAATCTATTCCCTCACAATGCTTTAAAGTTGTCAACTTTAAACTTGCTTTCCATTTTAAAATATGTATTTGCAATTCACTTTCTGTATTTTTCTGTCTCTTTAATAGCTACTAGGATTTTGTATTTTATTATAAACCATGCATAACTTACTGAGAGGTCTATTTTATTTAATCTATGTACACTTAAAATAACAAAATTAGAATTTTATAATTTAAAGGGATTTTATTTTATTTCCTATCTATCTATCTATCTATCTATCTATCTATCTATCTATCTATCTATATAAATACAGTGTATAATTAGGGGTCCATAATTAGGAGGCCGCGTTATTTGTGTTTCGCCTTATAACGAATATTGGCATTTTTGTTCCCAAAATGATTGATTTACAATGCCCACAAGCCACATTAATATTGTAGCGTATGGTGTTAAATGAAGGAAGGTACTTTAATTCGCGGCTTGTTGGGATGATTATTCACGACCCGTTATCCTGGGCCACACGTTCACGCAGCAGCACGTTCACACAGCAGCAGGTTCACGCAGCAGCACGTTCACGCAGCAGCAGGTTCACGCAGCAGCACGTTCAAGCAGCAGCAGGTTCACGCAGCAGCAGGTTCACGCAGCAGCACGTTCACACAGCAGCACGTTCACAGAGCAGCACGTTCACGCAGGAGTACGTTCACGCAGCAGCACGTTCACAGAGCAGCAGGTTCACGCAGCAGCACGTTCACGCAGCAGCACGTTCACGCAGCAGCACGTTCACGCAGCAGCAGGTTCACGCAGCAGCAGGTTCACGCAGCAGCACGTTCACGCAGCAGCAGGTTCACGCAGCAGCAGATTCACGCAGCAGCACGTTCACACAGCAGCACGTTCACAGAGCAGCACATTCACGCAGGAGCACGTTCACGCAGCAGCACGTTCACAGAGCAGCAGGTTCACACAGCAGCAGGTTCACGCAGCAGCACGTTCACGCAGCAGCAGGTTCACACAGCAGCACGTTCACGCAGCAGCATGTTCACGCAGCAGCACGTTCACAGAGCAGCAGGTTCACACAGCAGCAGGTTCACACAGCAGCACGTTCATGCAGCAGCAGGTTCACACAGCAGCACGTTCACGCAGCAGCATGTTCACGCAGCAGCACGTTCACGCAGCAGCACGTTCACATAGCAGCAGGTTCACACAGCAGCGTGTCTCACTCTTTAGAGCAGCACATTCTTTTTCCTAGAGCAGCCCTCTTTGGAGTCAATCTTATCAAGAAAGAGTTTCACCTTTTCTTACTTTGTCCACCGCATCGAGTTTAATTTTAACAGAGAAAGATTTTCACTTTTTGCTGTCTGCCATGCTTCGTACTGTATATTTATTTGCTTATGTATTTTTCAATAAAAGGCTACTTATTTTATCTTTTTGGTAAGAAACTAAATCTGTGCAATAACTGTAGATAAAGCATTCCATATCGGAAGCCACACAGTTATTATTAATGGTTCACAGAGTTATCACTGACATAAACCAACAGGATGTTGTTTTCTTTCTGATTTAGTTCCTGAGAAGAATAGTCGCCACAGTTATTATTATTGAGGTGTACTTGCCGCTCGCTGTGTGTTATTGCTTTCTGTAAAACATTGATATCCTGTCAGTTAAGAAAAGGCTTCATGCAAAAGCTTGTTTTAACGTTGTCTTTATTACGCCGGCCAGAGACCCGCACTTACAACTGCATTGCCATATTTTCTACATTTTCTTTAAATTCTCAAATAAATAAATCGAAACCCAGATAGTAAAGAGAGACCGGGGTAGCGTCGGGTAATTTAAAACCCCTGCCGACCTCTAATATTTCTGTATTTCCCCTTTGTGTAGGTTCATAATGGAATAAGAAAAATGAAGTTCACACAGACAGACGCTGCACTATTGTGTTTTAACAATTTTCCCAAATCTATAATAAAAAAATATTAGACGGTAGGCAATTTTCGAGTCTAGTTTTAAACTGAATTTGCCAGGTGAGTTAATTGACGTTGTTTGTAAACAGTGATGGTATTATTATTAGTTTATTTAGCAGACACCTTTATCCAAGGCAACTTACAGAAACTAGGGTGTGTGAACTATGCATCAGCTGCAGAGTCACTTAACACTACGTCTCACCCGAAAGACGGAGCACAGGGAGGTTAAGTGACTTGCTGAGGGTCACACAATGAGTCACTGGCTAAGGTGGGATTTGAACCGGGGACCGCCTGGTTACAAGCCCTTTTCTTTAACCACTGGACCACACAGCCTCCTATGTATGTACTGGGAATGAGCGGAGATTAGAAGCAAAGCACAGAGTATAATCACACAGCGACATGAATTAAGAAGCTCTAAAAGTATGGTAATAACTTTTATAATTATTCTTTTTTTCATTCAGTTTTATTTTCAGTAAACTCAAAATTATTTAGGTGACCAATGTTCTATTGTTTTCAGTGCAAACAAATACATTACATTCCACAGATCCAGGGAGCTCAGCAAAATCAAATTACATATTTTTCAGTTTTAGAAATGCATTTCTACAGTGCTTAAACGTAGAACATGGTTTAAAGTAGTAAGAGGAAGGTTTGTTAAATGCCAAATAATGACTTACTTGTTTACCATGCTGACACTATTTACTCCTTATAAAACTTAATGCAAAAGAGAAGAAAAAAAAACCTTGGTCTGCGATGACTGCAGTTGGATTTGTGTGGGGGGGTGTTTACACTACAGCCTAACTCGCTTCCAATTTCTTATTCTTACTATGATTGGCTGCAAAGACAACAGGGCTAACCAGTGAATGGATAATGTTTTGTTGGGTGGGTTTTTATTGTGCACAGTTTCCTTGTAACTGTAATATGACTTGTGTAATAGAAAATAAAAAAGGACTCGTCGATAATATCTCCGAGTCACTGAGCCCGAATGTTCACACACGGTCGAATCCGAATCTTTTGCGGCCGTGACTCCTACAAGTCTGATATAAATATTCTGCACATATACTTTTAATAATATCAATTCATTTTGACAATACCTACAGCCTACCCTTGAAGGAATTCACAAATCGAAACTCTTTATTGATACCCTTGGTTGAGAGTTCCCATTTAATTGAAACTCCAAATGTGCTGGCACTTTAAGAATATTTTTTTTACTTTAACACAACTTGAAGCCTTTGGTTTAAGGATTGCCTAAAATCTCAATTCCAGATGCACTGTGCTGGTTTGGGTTTTCTTCCAGTTGTTATACAAGTTTACATGCACTGTTATTTTTTGAAAAAAAAAATAAAAAAACAAACAGTTATATGAACATTTCATTAATAGTAACTGATCAAATAGCAACTACAGCGTGTCAGAATGCCACTGAGTTTGTCTTCCATACCCCATTCTCACAATTGGAAGAGCTGTATGATTTCACTGCAGAACAAACAGAGACTCCAGCCCCCTTTTTACAACAAGGTACATACAGTAAATGCCATGCATACCCCAATATAGGAAATGTTCCAGTATTAAGAAAAGTAGGCCACCACTATTTACATTAACAGTATGTGGAATAACTACAGTACTTGGACTAGTGCCCATTTGACCAAGCAGTTCTGAAGATTCTATTGCCATTTCATGATATTCTGATACCTATAAGAACTAGTGTTCTGCGGTATATCAATACCTACGGTATACCATGATACCAAAATCCTACGATACCTAATATCGGGCTAAAATAAAACTATCGAAGTATCGCGTCTTTTTTGCTTTTAAAACAAAACTCTGTAATTGTGTGCTTTAAAAACAATCTGAACTAAGCTTACTCATTTCCGCTTAGCGGACGAGACCAGCTACCCTGCATGCACTGGGAAAATTCAATTACTGCAGCAGTCATGGCGCGTGATGGAGAGAGAAGCTTGGTGTGGAGCTATTTTGGATTTCAGCCAGATGACAACGGCAATCTGATTGAAGGCGGACAGTCAAAATGTCGAAAGTGTTTTAAAGAAGTGAAAAATAAATGAGGAAATGTCACCAATTTATTGAAACATCTTTCAGATCGCCACCCTGATCTCTTTGCCGAAGTTTACTTTGACTGTAGTTTCTTCCGTTATTAGTTTTTCAGTGCATATTACTTATAAAAAAAGTCCCAACAAAGATAACACATAATATAGGAATGCGCTTGAAGCTGATCAAAAGGGAGTTCATTGATGCTTTTTTTATTTCGTCATTACAGTGCATTTGCTAGAAGCTGCAAAAATATAATTTGCGACATGTGTCATTAAAACACTTTTGTGTTAATCCATATTTTATGTACATGTAATGTGATAGCCGTGAAAATCCTGTGTTTTGAATTGCATGCATGAGTGGTGGAAAGACCAGGATGAATACAGACTCTATTGCCAGCATATCAGTTTCCCTACAGATAACAGGATCAGTGTGACGCTTCACCTGCAGAGGAAAGCACAGGACTCCTCTCGCTACTAAAATGTCTTATGTTCTTATTTAAGGTGCACTGGGGTGTAGTTTTGATGGAGACATGTGGCTTGAATATACTTAAACAGAATTTTGTTCTAATAGTACGCAAGACGAAGGCATCTACATTCGTGGCACTAAATATAATGCTTTGGAACTTTGATTTTTTTCACTATTGAGTATGTTAGCAGCATTTTTAGTAAAGCAGTTCTTTGCCAGAAATACGTTTTTTTTATCCGCTGAACTAATTTTATTACATTATTTGGAAATGGTGATTTTCAAAATATCTAACACTATAAAATTGTAAAATGAATGCATCGGGCCCTTTCTGATGAAATGAGTGTAATCGCAAACGCAGTGGTTAAAGTCAATCGCATCTGCCCCGCAGGGAGTGGCTTCTCCAAAAGTGTGATTCTGATGAAATTAAAAACCCAGCACAAGGGTGTGACAGCGCCTGGCCAATCAATGCTGAGTAGGTTGGGGAATCTGCTATCCAATCAGGGCCAGGCAACAATCCCTTTAATACAGAATGTGCTTTCGTCACCGCAAGGCTCCGATTTTGAATGTAGAAGTGGCGCTCATGTTGAGCGGCAGTAGCCTTTTAAAGTTTTTAAAAATAAGTGACATTCCTTTCGTCACATTTGATCTTTTCGGAGGCATGAGAGTAGACAAGTGGCTAGAATTACAAGAAGCAAAACCTCTGCTGAAAAAAACAAGAGACAGTCAACAACTTCATGAAACGAAAAAAAGAAAGATGCTTGGGCAGCTGGTGTTGTGTCTTAAAAACAGTTTGGCTTGAAAATGTAAACGGTCTGTTAGGATAATTCTATGATTCAGTCAGTAATTCGGCTGGCCAACCTTTCCTACTGGTTACATTCTCATCTCCAACAAAGTGGTCCTGAATGGCTCTATATGGAGGCAGCCTCCTGTAGGTCTACTTCCTTGCCTTCCTCCCAATCTTGCTTCCTGATCCTTCTGTGGAGCTCATCTTTAACTCGAACCCTGGGTGTAAGGGTATCTTCAACATTTATAATCATATTTTTTCTCTCTCTTGTCCCTCCTTGTCTGCACTGAAATCTGCTTGGGAACAGGATTTGGGCCTGGCTATCTCTGAAAATGACTGGAATTCCATTCTTTTGAGAGTCAATTTTTCCTCCGTCTGCGTCCAGCATGGGTTAATACAGTTCAAATTTTTACATCGTATTCACCTATCTAAATTGAAATTGGCTAAGATCTATGCAGACAGACCCAACCTGTGAACAAACAAGCTCCAGCATCCCTATTCTGTCTAGCTAGAATGCTAGATCCAGCTTCTTTGTTTTATTATGATGACAAAACCATTGTATAAAAGCAAAACCACATAGCATAAGATTTTAACATGTACTTTATGTCCTCTTGTGTACTAGAAAGAGAATAACCTCATGAACATGATTCCGCTACATCTGACAAGACGAATTACACAAAGTACAATCCTTTACCTTAACATCGTACAACGTAATAGTGCTTTCAGGTGTATTTTCTGTGTGTTGTACAGTACTGATATACCAGGGTGACCAGTTTGTGCTCCTGCTTGGAGTTTAAATGTGAGAAACAGCCCAATTAAACCCCCATTGTATATCATTTGTGTATATTTCTAACCGTACATGAGCACACACACAAAAAGTGGTTAATAAAAACAGCACTTCAGCACCTTTCTCTACAGCTCTTAATCAACTTGCTGAAACTGTATCCACTTTTCCTTTAAGTTATTTATGGGACTGACATAACTGGCTTTCCGGTAGTTCTATGGTACAGCTGGGATGGGACTAGCTGGCTGTCTGGCAGGCGCAGGCCACTACGAATCAAGGAAGACTGCCAGGTTTTATTGTAGAGTATTGCATACAATAATAAAGTGCCTCAGAGTTCAAGCAAGGACTGCGAAATCTCCTGGTTAACCCATTCAGCACTGCCACTGCCCTCACTGAAGTGGAAGACATTCGGGTTAGCCAGCGCTGGGGAAGTAATCCATTACAGTAACTTCAACAGAATTGTAACTAGTTATGGTAACTTAGTACTTTGGAAAAAAAAAAACTACAGTAGTTACAGTTACAAACAGTTACTTCTCAGGCACAGTTTACATTTTACAGAGAGATATTTTTTGTCTGGTCAGGCTGCAGCTCAAAATATTCTTTGAAGATCCAGCTATCGAGCCCCCAAGTTTTCTACTAAGATGATATGAAGAGTGTTGATGTGACATGTAGAGGTGTGACTTGTACTGTTGAAGTGTTTTTTAATTAGCCGTAGCATTAGCCGTAGACCTTTTTTTTAAATGTAACAGAAAGTAACTACGTTATTTTTTCACATAAATGCTCCCACGTTTTGTTACCTGGAATCACTATAGCTACAACATGTAATCAAATTACAGTAACTCCCCAACACAGTTAGCCATATAAGTTAAACCGTAGTACAAGCATATGTACTGTAAGCATGGTAAATAAGTGATATAAGCATGGTAAAGGTATAGTAAACTCAAACTGCAAAATGATCGTGCATTCAGTATTTGTAGTATTAGTCATTCATCTTAAAACAGTAAATGAAGCCTCTAATTTAAAGCAGCTTCCAGGTATTTACACTAAGACTCCAGGCGGTATGCTACAGTGCCCCTTTGAATCCAGGTGCTTATTTTACTCATTTTGGAACGGGGTAGTAAGCACTCTTCTTCAAATTACTGTCATGTTGGTTTGCATAAGGGAACCTGTCCAGTTTCACTCATGCTCGGAACTTCAACTAACGTTTATTTTCTTTCTATACTTTTGCATTTTGCTGTTTAGACGGTTTAGCATCATTCATTTTTTATGTATACAAAGCTCACATTTAATATCCAGTAACCATTTTTTTTAACCCCAAAACTTCTTCAGCTTTTCACTTCATAAGACGCATTTGTTTTTTTAACAGCGACTCAGGCTCCACAGGCTATGCGTTTTGGCATGCCTGTTGGAGGCACTGCGGCAAAATATCAATAGAAGAAACAGTAATAAAATGCTGCTAAAATCTAGGATGAAAGGATAACAGCTGATGGAATAGTCCTCAAAGTTACGTTAGATTCTTACATAGAAAGACATTTTTAAATAATGAAAAAAATACACTGCTGTGCAAAAGTCTTAGACATGTTGCGTTTTTTCTACTCTGATGAATTATGAGCATCAATAATTTACTCAAAGACCCCACTAGTATTTACTAATATTATAACAACCATGACTTGCATAAAGAAGGAAAAACATTGAGTGAAATGGCTTGCATCACTCGATTTTCAAGGTGTGGTATCCAAAAGCATAATCAACAGTTTTCTCCCCAATTTGGAATCGCCAATTGTGTTATTATTAATCCCGGTTCACTGCTGCAACCCCCCGGCGACTCGGGAAACGGAGGCTGAAACACGCATCTCCCGAAACGTGTTCCTGCCAAGCCGTGCCTTCTGCCAGTTATGTTGTCAATTCAATGCTTGTCTTCTTTCTATTCCTTATTATCTTCAAGTATTGCTCATCCTTGTTAGACAGCTTTTTGGGTCTTCCAGTCTTGGGTTTGTCAATTACAGATGATGTTTCTCTGTACTTGATTACCCATTACATTCTAGCCCCAGGGAATTTTAATTGAATGACAATAAGAAGTGGGTCCAATAACAGAAGCAATATTAATTGGGCTGACTATAAACCACATGAATGATTGCACAAGGCAAAAGGGTGGAGCTACATGTTATTAAAGAATGGCAGAACACTGACTCACAGACAGTTTCCAGAACAATACATTATTGTTGTGTTTATTTTTAGACATGTGAATATGCGTGTGTTATAGTTTCCATTCTCTGAAAGTCTGGACCCTGTTGTTGAGACAGTTTCTTATCACATCTAGGGATTCAAATCGCTTGTTCAGGTGATCTGTAGAGAAGCACTCAAAGGCCCCCTTAATGCAGTCAGCGCTTCAGCTCTGGCTACATACTTGTACTTGTCTTTGTGAGAATCCAGCGGCCTGATTCAAATGGCTGGTATGTCTGGTAATGGAAGCCAGATGCCACTCCCTCCACCCCAGTCACTCCACTGAAGGTTATCATTACTGTCTGGGCAGGGCATTTCCCTGCCGCCTTGTGTTGGTTGTGGGACTGTGGTTCCAATACCCACTGCGGCCAGCCTGTCTGTTGCCAGGTTCCACCCAAAACTATTTCTGATAAACCTCAGGCAGTTTCCATTGGTTAATATTTTAAATACATACATACCAATCCAATAAGCTATTAAAATGGATTTTGAAACATCAATGTTCTTGTTTGAATCTTTCAAATGAATTGTTTTTTCAAAACACGCTAAAGGTGCAAATAATTGAACATTTAGAAATAACAAATATTGACATCCTAGCCAATATTCTATTAAATGTATTAAATATCTTAGACAATATTTTATATATTTTTTAAAACTAATGAAGATGTAAATGGAATGTGAGATCTATGAAAGCTATTCATCTGTATCAGTTGATGTGCATCTCCGAGTGTGTGTGTTAGGGTTAGGGTTAGGGTTAGGGTTAGATCTACTGAAAGTTATTCATCTGTATCAGTTGACGTGCATGTCCGAGTGTGTGTGTTAGGGTTAGGGTTAGGGTTAGGGTTAGATCTATGAAAGTTATTCATCTGTATCAGCTGACGTGCATGTCTGAGTGTGTGTGTTAGGGTTAGGGTTAGATCTACTGAAAGTTATTCATCTGTATCAGTTGATGTGCATCTCTGAGTGTGTGTGTTAGGGTTAGGGTTAGGGTTAGGGTTAGATCTACTGAAAGTTATTCATCTGTATCAGCTGACGTGCATGTCTGAGTGTGTGTGTTCGGGTTAGGGTTAGATCTACTGAAAGTTATTCATCTGTATCAGTTGATGTGCATGTCTGAGTGTGTGTGTTAGGGTTAGGGTTAGGGTTAGATCTACTGAAAGTCATTCATCTGTATCTGTTGATGTGAATGTCTGAGTGTGTGTGTTAGGGTTAGGGTTAGGGTTAGATCTACTGAAAGTTGTTCATCTGTATCAGTTGACGTGCATGTCCGAGTGTGTGTGTTAGGGTTAGATCTACTGAAAGCTATTCATCTGTATCAGTTGACGTGCATGTCCGAGTGTGTGCGTTAGGGTTAGATCTACTGAAAGTTATTCATCTGTATCAGTTGATGTGCATGTCTGAGTGTTTGTGTTAGGGTTAGGGTTAGGGTTAGATCTACTGAAAGTCATTCATCTGTATCAGCTGACGTGCATGTCTGAGTGTGTGTGTTAGGGTTAGGGTTAGGGTTAGATCTACTGAAAGTTATTCATCTTTATCAGATGATGTGCATGTCTGAGTGTTTGTGTTAGGGTTAGGGTTAGGGTTAGATCTACTGAAAGTCACTCATCTGTATCAGTTGACATGCATGTCCGAGTGTGTGCTTTTGTCTGTGTTGATATGTAAAGGACCAGAAGTGTTCAAGGTGACAAGGCCTGACAGTCTAACTCCCTAACACAGGTAAAGGAAAAACACAATAAGGGAAAGATTCCCTTTAAAAGAGCCGCTCGAGAAACAATGGCCCATTTTTCCTCAGTCGGGCCTTGTTAGTTTTGGGTCCCCCAGTGCCCCACAACCGCAATCCTGGCCAGCTTTAAAAATAAATAGCCGTGGAGGTTAAAAGCCCTGGAGGGGAAAGCGAGGTTCCTGCCTAACCGCGTGTGTTAGTCATTTAGAAAGCAGGCTTTTCAGAGAGGCTTTTGTTAACTGGGAGATGAAAGGGACCAACACACAGCACCCCCTACTCCCCACATGGAGCTCATTAACAAACCAACCTTCGAACCAGACCATCCCTCTTAAAACAAAATCAGGTTATGAAAACCAGTCCTCATATTTAACTGAAGGAGAGAGCTGAGACTGGCAGCTTCTGCAGCGCAGATGTCAGGTCACTTTTCATTATTTGCCTTCCTTTAGTGGGGCTCCTGGGCTTAGCACCCGAGAGCTTTGGTATAAAATATGTACTCTTAAAGAAGTCACAACCAAGGGTTCAAAATCATGTTAGCAACATTGTTACGGGTGCCCTTAATGTTCAATTTTTTTTTTTACTCTAATTGGGGATATACCATTTTTTAAAGCACCACACTGTAGCAAAAGAAAATGTACAATTTCTTCTTCCTGGTACAGTACCAACCACTTCCTTTGGCGAGGGTAACTTTCCACAGCTTCACTTTCAGCCTCCAAAAGACCTCAATTTGGTAAACCAGGAACACAGACCAAACCCGGACATATTTCTCATTCAGCGTTGGTCTATCAAAACTACAGTATACTGTAATACAGTTTAACACAATACCACCAGATCACAGTACAAATCAATAAGTAGCTTAAACTTACATGTAGATGAGTACAGTTTTCATTATTGTGTATGGTTGTTTTGACCGCTGGGGTCACATGACTGCAACAACTCAATTAGACTGTTTACATCACATGGATATGTTCGTTGTAGAATGTAAAGATCAGTACTGAACAGTACATCTCTAATAAGATTCTGTTTTACAAATGCTCCTTTGTTGAGTGACTGCGAGTTACAGTTTGTGGGATTTGTATGAAAAATATCCCATACAAACATATTTAGCTGCAATATTAATTGTTGATGTTTTTAGATATCTTTATTTTATTTTAACAGTGGAATGTTTTTTAACTGTAGGGTATATTTTCTTCAGCCACTGTTTGAGTGACGTGCAGAAAAAAATGTCATTTTTTTCATAGTGTTTTTTTTTGCACATAATATAGGAAAATAAAAATTCAACATAAACTGTGCTTTTTCTGTTGCCCCTATATGTACTTAATACCTGGGTAAGCAATACAAACATAATGTAGCCATCATATAACAGAATGAATTAAGAAAAGAAAAAAACATCACAACCTGCAGAGGTCATTTATTTTCAAACATTTTAATTAAACGTAGGCCTACGTATCATATCCTTGCCCCCCCCCTTTCCAAAAAAAACAAACAACGAAATAAATTAAAAGATATGAGCATTTATTATGCATCTTGAGGCTATGTATTATTCTAAAATTTAAAAGCAATCTAGCCTAACCCTACCCACACAGCAAAAAGGGCTTTTAGAAGCATACATTTATATGCTTCTAAATACATAAATATCCGCTCGACATGCTCGAATTAATAAATTACAAATTACTGTACATGTTTTCTTCCCATCTGTTGTATCTGTGCTTCTAACAGGCGTGTGGTTTCAGCCCCTTGTTTTATTTCAGTAAAAGTATGGTTCATGGAAATGGTAACTTCAGTTCCATCTCAAAAGCTAAAACATCCCTGTGTTATATCTTCCTTCACATTTTGCAGAGCCTTACATTTCAGGAATTGTTTGATTGATGCCGCGTAAGAGAAACTTCAAACTGGAAAGCCGCACAATTTCCACAGCTTCTCAGAATGACATCAACCTTCCACTTATGTGAAGTTTACAAAACTACACAAATTAAAGTCTGTTTTCAAACAACCCAAAATCTTGAAGGATGCTGTTGGGTGAATGGGTCATTTCTTCTTGGCTAGCAGGAAGATAATTGCTGTGGGGATGTCTGATCCCACAGCTCTCCTACTAAGAGTCATGTATTGTACAGCTATGGCCAAACGTTTTGCATCCCTTAGAACTTTAGGATTGAGACATAATTTTACAAAAACTATATTAACATAATTTAGATCTTTTATTTAACATCATGTAATCAAATAAACTACAAAATGATATCGCAAAAGTCACCGGAAGCCATAATAGTAGTACAGTTACATTTCTAAATGTCACATTTTTCAATTTGTCAGTTTTTCGTTATGTATATAGAAAACTACAAAGCGGTATGTAATTCAATATGTTAAAGTAACATTATACAGCAGGTTTCATTCGACTTTTTGAAGCAAAATTAGTGAATTCTATAGGGTGAGGCAAAACTTTTGGCCATAGCTGTAGACAACCTCTTTAATGCACATGAATTCTGTAAGCATGCATAAATGCAAATGTACAGAAGATGAAAAACAAATGTTGCCACATAAAGAAAACACAACCGTAATTTAGATCTGCTAGATATGCACTGACCTCATCATCCTTGTACCAGGATAGAGTCTCGGCCGTCAGCACAAACCAGTACTCCTTGGCACCTCCCTTCATGATGCCAATGTTGTTGATGGTAAGCCAGCCTTTCCTGATCACCTACAGAGGGCAAGAGACGGCATTAGACATATCGAGACACAAGACACAGCTCTCACCCACTCCTCAATATCAGTGACCTCCAATATCGAGACACAAGACACAGCTCTCACCCACTCCTCAATATCAGTGACCTCCATTTCACATCTAATATTCTCCCTGTCTCTAATCTGTTGGTTGAAAAGGGCTGGACCAGGAAGCAGCTGCTTTCAGGTCAGGGTGGACCTTTTTTCCTCAGAACAGAATGTAGAGACAGTAATACAGTTTACAAATCCCTCCATGTCTAGTGAGGTCAGTTTGTTTTGGTCATCTGTCTTGCATTTTTGCAAGCATCTGTCTGACAGGGCTAGTAAATACATTAACCTTTAAGTCTGCTTTGATTCATCCTAAGAAAAAAAACAGCTTTTTCCCTTATCTGACAGAGTTTTATCATGGTCAAACAAGCTATGTGTCTTTACTTTACTTCAGCTATGCTTTTTCTATAGTATAACGCAGCAGACTTTTGTAAGGGCAGGAACTGGCATCTTTGCTACACACAGGTAAACCACTGCTTATACAAACAATTAAACACATTTCTGATCTTTGCAAACATGCAAGACAAAGACAAATGAACAAAGCTGCTGCCAGCCCCTCTGTGTATGGGTGCATGAGAAACCTGGTTCAGATCAGGTGGAAATCAAAGGGTTGGGTTTGGAAGGGAGTTTCATTTGTGTCTGGAAAGCAAGCACATGTGACCCGGAGGAAAACAAAGAACACATGACTGACAATACATATTGCAAATTGGCACCAAAAAACAATCTGATCAAGTTTACACATCACAAAAGAACGAACGGCAAAATAAGACATTAAAAAATGAATTGAGGGCTCCCAAGTGGCGCATCCGGTAAAGGCAATCCGCGTGGAGTGCAGGATGCGCCCTATAGCCTGGACGTCTCAGGTTTGAGTCCAGGCTATTCCACTGCTGACCGTAGACGGGAGCTCCCAGGGGACGGCGCACAATTGGCCGAGCGTCACCTGGGGGGGGGTGGGGCTTAGGTCAGCCAGGGTATCCTCGGCTCACCGTGCACCACCAACCCCTGTAGAATGGGGCTTCCCTGTAAGCTGCCCAGAGCTGCGTTGTCCTCCGATGCTGTAGCTCTGGGCTGGCTCCATGGCGGGCTTGCAGAATGAAAAGAAGCGGTCGGCTGACGGCACACGCTTCGGAGGACAGAGTATGTTGCTCCTGAGTCAGCGCTGGCATGGTAGCGGAGAGCTGAGCTTAAATACAATTGGACATTTCAAATTGGGAAAAAAACGGGGTCAAATGAATTGCTGACTACTAAATTTAAAAAAAAGGAATTGAGTTAAATGACTTTGCTTTGTGATTTTCACTGTCTCTAGGTGGTATACTTGTCTGACCACCCCCTCCCACCCCCAATTGCTTTTCTTCATTGATGTTCTCATATAAAAGGAAATTGTAGTCAAAATGTACATAGTCAAATGTTTTGCAACACCTAGAATTTTAGAATTGAGATATAATAAAAATTAAAAAAAAAATAAAAATATGAACATAATTTAGATATTTTATTTAACATGATGTAATAACAGAAACTAAAAAAATATATTGCAAAAGTCTACCAGAAGCCATAATAGTAGTTCAAGTTAAGATTTAAAAATACCATATTTTTTATGTATTCAACAGAATGTGTTAATTCTATAGGGTGATGCAAAACATTTGGCCATATCTGTGGTATGTTGTTCCCTCTAAAATGCTGTAGTCGGGAGCCAGTGCAACCATTACCATACTGCCTTATAACTAAAGGACCAGCTGTAACGAGGAAGCACCGTACAAGCAAAATCAGTGTAGTTAATAACTGCACTGCATTGCATTGTACGGGCAGCAGTGTGGAGCAGTGGTTAGGGCTCTGGACTCTTGAGTGGAGGGTCATGGGTTCAATCCCAGGTGGGGACACTGCTGCTGTACCCTTGAGCAAGGTACTTTACCTAGATTGCTCCAGTAAAAACCCAACTGTATAAATGGGTAATTGTATGTAAAAATAGTGTGATATCTTGTAACAATTGTAAGTCACCCTGGATAAGGGCATCTGCTAAGAAATAAATAATAATAATAAATAATAATAATGTATGGAAAGGGTTTGGATTTGTCAATGGGTGCAGCAATGATTGTAAGGACCACTGGTAGAAGGAGGTGTTTTCTGACACCCCAAATCAGCATTCTCCTGATGCTTCTGATTGCAATCGAAGCCATCAGCAAGTCCTTGATAAGTCCCACTTTTTAAAAACTTTTTTGAGTTTCTGGACTATGGGCCATAGTCTCAATACCTTACTTTGTAACATCGACAATCAGATTCTTTAGAGAAAAAAAATAAAAGTAAACTTAGCACCAGACTCACTTTGTGAATTTTAAAATTTATTATCACCCAGATCTCACTCCTCAAATCTCAATATTTCTGTCTCCCTACATGTCTGGTTTAGAGAGGGACTACTGTAGCCATAATGTGATGGTGTCAACAGAGGGCATCTTAAGTAGGGGACAGAGCTAATTTACATACCTCTGACAACTGGTTAGATACAATCTCTCTGTAACAATCTGTGATGGTAAATCACATCTAAAACCATTGCTGGCCAAAAATAACCAGGCAGTAGTTTTAGAAATTTTCCTATATAATAAATATATATTTATTAAAAACAACTATTTCTCCAGAACAAAAAAAAAAATAATTGAAATGTCAAATGTCAATGTTTTGTATTTAGTTTCTTTAAATGAACTCAAAATCCAAGATGCTTCACGTATTGTCTCGACTTGGAGTGACAATCACTGCTTTTCCTAGGACTGAAGTATTAAATGTTGACTTTCTTCATGGGAAATGGTAAAAATGTGTAATGTTAATTCAACCCTAAAATGGCACATTTGAACAATACTGTTTTTCAGGGAGAAAATGGTGAATTGAAAATTGTGTATAACATTTCTATCACTGTAACCCAGCATTCCACTGATAAAAGAAACAGAATACATCACTGATCAATTGCAATATACTTCAGCCCTTTTTAAAATATATTTCACTGAGATTAAATAATATGGGTTTATTCACAAAGCTTTAAAACATGAAAACTTTTATTTTCAAATAAGCTCAAATAAGATTGATTTTAAATTACCTCTGCATATCTGAAACCTATAGGTCTGCTCGGCTGGTGAGTAAAAAATGTAAATAACAAATGAATCAAAGCATTCATTAATAAATCAATATGATGCATGGCTGCAGCGACTTGCATATAGCAGGGGGCGTTGGGAATCTCTAAGGGAGCTGTTTTAAAACAAGCTGTAGAGGTTTGGGATTTGCACTAATGCAGTGTTGTGGCATGTGTACATTAGGCTGGAGTTATGAGTAAGGAATGCTGGGGCTGCTGGGTTTAATTACCACCATGTAAGATAATATATAATACCATATGGTTGATAAATTGTAATGCAAAGAAATCTGTGAGATAAATTGTGCAATATAAAATCTGTGAGATAAACTGTGTAATATAAAATCTGTGAGATAAACTGTGAAATATAAAATCTGTGAGATAAACTGTGTCATATAAAATCTGTGAGATAAACTGTAATATAAAATCTGTGAGATAAACTGTGTAATATCAAATCTGTGAGATAAACTGTGTAATATAAAATCTGTGAGAGAAACTGTGTCATATAAAATCTGTGAGATAAACTGTGTCATATAAAATCTGTGAGATAAACTGTGTAATATAAAATCTGTGAGAGAAACTGTGTCATATAAAATCTGTGAGATAAACTGTGTCATATAAAATCTGTGAGATAAACTGTGAAATATAAAATCTGTGAGATAAACTGTAATATAAAATCTGTGAGATAAACTGTGTAATATAAAATCTGTGAGATAAACTGTAATATAAAATCTGTGAGAAACTGTGTCATATAAAATCTGTGAGATAAACTGTGTCATATAAAATCTGTGAGATAAACTGTGAAATATAAAATCTGTGAGATAAACTGTAATATAAAATCTGTGAGATAAACTGTGTAATATAAAATCTGTGAGATAAACTGCGTAATATAAAATCTGTGAGATAAACTGTAATATAAAATCTGTGAGATAAACTGTGTAATATCAAATCTGTGAGATAAACTGTGTAATATAAAATCTGTGAGATAAACTGTAATATAAAATCTGTGAGATAAACTGTATAATATAAAATTGCTGCATATCCCCTTGGCTGGAAGGTGATCGCACATCCTGCAGTGATATTTCACTAGGAACACTAAAAGAGATCACAGAGTGCTAATCACATATTTGTCTGATATACACCACCCACTCGATATATCGTGGGTGTCAGTGTCCAGTATATCGAGGGCCGCGATATAGCGAGAGACCCATAGAAAAACAAATAGGCTAACAAATAAATACTGTACAACCACTCCCTTGTTTTATTGGGTGTCCAGTATAAAAAGCAGCACACCGTTTTAATTCGTACAGAGTAGGGTAATTGCTTCTCATCAACTTCAGTCTCCAATTAATTTCATGAGTCTTCCTCTCCTTTCTCAAATGCACAAACCCGCTGCATTGAAAGAATCCATTCCCAACACAGGAGGCTTGTTGCTAGGGAGATGACGTCACTGCCTTGTGGCTTTTGCTAGTGTATTGCTGCCACACACGAACACCTAGTTGGCTAAAATAAAAACCACTTCAGCAAGTATATTTAATTTGCTTTGTGTTATTGTGCAATACGTGTGTATATGATAACAGTACGATATCAATGCTTTGTTTTAAATTGTTTTGCATATTGTTGTTTGTGATGTGCAGTATGAAATAAAACAAACAGTAATTCTAAGTGCCTATGTATATTGCAGCTAAGGCATCTGCAGTTAGACAGTAAAAATGGGGAGCCAACTCCAGAACCGCGATATATCCAAATCCTCAGTATAGTGAGGGGCAATATAACAAGGCGATATAACTTTTTTACACTGTTTTACACAGAGAATTGTGAGGGTCTGGAACCAACTCCCCAGTAATGTTGTTGAAGCTGACACACTGGGATCCTTCAAGAAGCTGCTTGATGAGATTCTGGGATCAATAAGCTACTAACAACCAAACAAGCAAGATGGGCCGAATGGCCTCCTCTCGTTTGTAAACTTTCTTATGTTCTTATGCTCTTAAGGGGTGGGTGTATTTCTCTTTCATGTGTGTGTAACTCTTCATAAAACACAGGGAATTCCACATCTCACTTACAGACGTATTCTCGTCTCTACTGTAGTCTTTAGATTTCTAATAGTCTCAAATATTCCTATCCTATCAATGTGATTTTCTTTTTTGTGAGCATAAAAGTGAATCAATCCAAATATTTTGAATGTAACCAGATGCTCTTCTTATTACACTTTACACTTTGTGAGGTGCTAGATTGTTCTGCCTTTGAATTTGACTTCATTTAATATATGCTGCAAACTCCAGTTAATAATTTATCCCACACTCAATTAATTTTATATTTGTAAATATTTCAAATAACCTGCTTATACCTCCAAAATGTCACAAAAGTTAATCTGACAAATGTTTTTGTGAATTTAGCTTGATTTTCCAAAGAAGGGAGACACTATATGATCATGTCTGGTATTGATTTTGTTGTGATATTCCAGAGTTTTAGATTATGTAAGTGGCATTAAATATCTTTATACTGTATACCACACTGTACGACATTATGAAAGAGGAAAGGGTGAAAGTTATCAAGGATAGGATGACTAACTCAAAGCAGCCTCTCAACTAGATTAGTGACAGAGCACTGAAACGCTCCACACACACACACACACACACACACACATACACACACATACACACTGCACAAACTCCGCCTACTCACCATGATTTCATCCTGCAGGGGGTTGCCATGGCAACAGCAGCAAAGCAAAGAGAAGGGGTAAGAGAGTTATTAGAAAAAGCAAAAGAACGAAGCAGTAGAAGATCAGTCTTGTTGGCCTTTGAATGCAAATCAAGGGTGTTTCAAAGTAAGCCTGCGCTTTGGTAGAGAATACATCAGATAAACCAGGAAATTGTAATAAACGGTGGCACCTTTTAACAGTAAGTATAACAGCATGGGTATCCCAGTGAATCACCTAGTAAACGCACTGCGGTTTGGAGTGAGCCATGCCACTGAGGTTCCTGCTTGAATCTTGGCTGAGGGCCCACTTAGGACAGAAAGCCTGCATTGGCTTTTGCGCTCCCACAGGGTTAGGGTGGACAGTTGTTTGGTGCTAGTTCACCCCATGAGGCGACCGAGGCTGGGTCTCCAGGTTCATTATCTTAATAAGAAAGCCATAATACACAACAGGGCACAATAAATTATACAACAGTTATTGAGCTTATAAAATACCCCCCCTGTGCACAGGGAAGTAGTTCAGATTGATAATTATATGCTGTGACATCCTCAGATCAGTCTGGCCCAGTGTGACCCGGAGAGGGCAGTTTCAGAAAGCCTTCTTCCACAGGGATTCACGGCTTTACAGTTTCCAAGACTATAGGGGGCGATCTACTCAACTCCTACTTACTTGATTGCCGGTGGCCTTCTTCTTGCTCATCTGGCTGCTCCTCTGTTGGGCACTGAGCATGAATAAAACAGACAAAAACACTGAAAACTCAAATTCTTATTTCAGTATAAATAAAAATATACATGTATTGGAAATGAAAAGTTATCGTTGAAAAATAAGGGATCAGTGAAGATGTAGCTAGGTACGGGTTGTAAACTGGTGTATTATTGCCATTAAGAACTGAAACACTTTGTTTAGATTTTGTTTTGCTAGATTGTATTCGGAGGGTTGACACTCATTTGTTAAAGATCAGTTAGATCAGTGTATTTATTAGAATGTCATATTGAGAAATAATGAATTAGTACATACTTAAATAAATGCTCTTACTTGGCAAATCCAATGAAATCCTCATGGTTTGTGTTCATGTAAGCCAGTTCAATATCTATCAGCAACATCACCTAGCAACAACAGACAGACAGCGTTATTAACCCAAGGCAGAAAACACAGGACAGAGGGCGCTGCTTTATTGCCCTTAATATTAAACCACTTTCACTTGAAGTGTAGCTCTAAACACAACACAACAATACCAAGTCCCTCATCTCTAACAACTAGACCACACTGCCTCTCTCCCAGTCCTTCAGATTTTACCACTAGCTTATACCACATCCCTTCAAGACTCTCAGCTAGAACCACTGGACCAGTGGTGTTCAATCTTTCTTGTTCGCGGACTGCTTGATTTTTGTTTTTTATCTCGGCGGACCACACAATAACAGTATAGCTTACTGAAAAATGAGCACATAAAAAATCACTATAATATGAAGAATAACCATAGACTTATATTTCTTTGTTTTATGCAAAGTGTGGGCCTTTTTCTGTGAGCAAAGTTATTTTAAAATTGGAGTTTTAAAGAACAGTTCTAGTTTCCTTTTCATTAACACGAATTTACTGAGAGGAAAAAAAATGTATTGTTTTATTTTTAAATGGATAATTACAGCACAAATTGATTTATGTGAATTAATAATCTGTGAAGTTACATTCATGAGGTACCAGTACAGTCGGAGTTACGAATCTCCAACTATAATCTTTATTTATAAAGCTGAATGTTTGGATGCTGCACGCTGATTGGCTGTTGAGGATTTTTTACCGCGCAGTTAAATAGTACAATGCACGGCAGAACTTGTTTCTGCAGAAGCACAGTTCAATTAATACATTATCAATACACAACATATTAAGCTTGCAGTGAATGCACACATTCATTGTTGTGAGAGGTCTTTTAAAGTTTTTAAAAATAAGTGACATTCCTTTCGTCACATTTGATCTTTTCGGAGGCATGAGAGTAGACAAGTGGCTAGAATTACAAGAAGCAAAACCTCTGCTGAAACAAACAAGAGACAGTCAACAACTTCATGAAACGAAAAAAAGAAAGATGCTTGGGCAGCTGGTGTTGTGTCTTAAAAACAGTTTGGCTTGAAAATGTAAACGGTCTGTTACGATAATTCTATGATTCAGTGCGTAATTCAGCTGGTCAAGAGTAATCAATTGTGTTATTGTTAGCCTCTGTGCTGGTCTCAATCACTCTGTAAACAGTGCTGACATAAACCACACTGATAGCCTGTTAGTGACCAAGTATTTAAAAATGCCAAAAATGTATTTTTGTATCAGCTTCTCCAGGTCAGTGGTAGTAATGTGTGGATAGTGAACTTCGTCTTGGCCTTTTCTGTGTCTTTTCATTATCAACAAAAATCAGCAATAAACTTTTTTTTTTAAAATATTTTTTCAACTTGGAGATATCTACATGAATTTTCTTCCTGAGTTTTTAAGGTCTCAAATTTTGAGTTTGCAATGGGATCTATAAACCACTAGCCCACACTGCCTTCCTCCCAGTCCCTCAGCTCTAACCACTAGACCACACTGTCTCCCTCCAAGTCCCTCAGCTCTAACCACTAGCCCAAAGTGCCTCCCTCTCAGTCCCTCAGCTCTAACCACTAGCCCAAAGTGCCTCCCTCTCAGTCCCTCAGCTCTAACCACTAGACCACACTGCCTCCCTCCAAGTCCCTCAGCTCTAACCACTAGCCCAAAGCGCCTCCCTCTCAGTCCCTCAGCTCTAACCACTAGACCACACTGCCTCCCTCCAAGTCCCTCAGCTCTAACCACTAGACCACACTGCCTCCCTCCCAGTCTCTCAGCTCTAACCACTAGACCACACTACCTCCCTCCCAGTCTCTCAGCTCTAACCACTAGCCCACAGTGCCTTCCTCCCAGTCCCTCAGCTCTAACCACTAGATCACACTGCCTCCTCCCTCCCAGTCCCTCAGCTCTAACCACTAGATCACACTGCCTCCTCCATCCCAGTCCCTCAGCCACACAGTTATCCGGACCTCCTGGTGGGGCTGGGTGACTCACCTGGTTTTTGGTTCTGCTCTCGCGGTCTCGGATGTGCGTGGTGACAATGCGCTCCATCTCTTCTCGAAGGTGAGGGTACTGCCCCAGCTGAAAGAAAGAGAAGGACAGACCCGTGGAAAACCAGGGGAGCCAGGAGCACAATCACTGGCTGACTACTGGTGCTCAAAGCCAGACAGAACACTGGCAGACTACTGGTGCTCAAAGCAAGGCAGAACACTGGCCCCTGTTTGTCACCATCGTTCTGTATTGCTTGAGCTCTGCTCAGACTGTGGCACTTGAGACAAACTCACTTACACAGTGACTGATCTCATGCAGTGCTATCCCAAATATTATATTTTTACCACTAGTGCGAACCAATGGGTGAGACATTTGTTCTTAATTTGACCAAAAACAGGGGTAAGATTTTGCTCATTCAAATGTTTTGCAAATATCTGATGGTTATCTATCCAGAGGTACCAAGATATGTATTAAGGGGTCTGATTAGTGGGGTTAACATGTTAATGCCTAAGGTATGCCTAACACATTCAGCAATCTAAAGACATGTATTATATTAGTGGAACATTTAGACAGAGATAGTAAACCCAGATTGGCAAACACAGCATCAAATTGTTATAGCATGCAAAATGCTGAAAGCTGCAATGCCTCCACTGACCAGTATGAACTCATGGAAGTGCTTTTAATTGTGCTTTAACCCCTAAGGATCTATGAAAAGTACATCTAAAAACACATTTTATTGCACATGCACTTTACCCTTTTAGCATAGTAAAGACACATGAGCAATCACAATGAAATCTCATAAACCCTTTCTGAAATCTCACTCTTGAATTGTGAGCTATTTCTGACCTGGATTGCACTCTGCTAAAGCATGCAATTTAACCACACTTTGCAGTTAATTTACTGCAGCATTTTCAAAGAAGAAATACAACAACCGATTTCTAATTCAATTATCTTTAGATGGGAAATTATGTTTTGCGGAAATCCGACAGCATTTGTACATTTTCTACACTTGTTCTCTCTCTTTCCCAAAAACATTTTCTTCCACATCAAAGGTAATAAATTGGGCCCTTAGTCCAGCAGCCACTATATATACAGCACTTTTATAATGCTTTTAAATAACACCTCTCTCTCATCAATAACATGCATTGTGGGGTCTTATAGCTATTATATAAATAACACCTCTCTCTCATCAATAACATGCATTGTGGGGTCTTATAGCTATTATATAAATAACACCTCTCTCTCATCAATAACATACATTGTGGGGTCTTATAGCTATTATATAAATAACACCTCTCTCTCATCAATAACATACATTGTGGGGTCTTATAGCTATTATATAAATAACGCCTCTCTCTCACCAATAACATGCATTGTGGGGTCTTACAGCTATTATATAAATAACACCTCTCTCTCATCAATAACATACATTGTGGAGTCTTACAGCTATTATATAAATAACACCTCTCTCTCATTAATAACATGCATTGTGGGGTCATACAACTATTGTAACACTCCTGCAGTCATGATACCTGCAAAGTGACACTTCCATAATTTCTTGATTCTCATAAGCATTAGCAATTATCACTATTACCCTGATTTTTGTGTTAAATATTTTTTGTTCTTTGTTTCTTGCTGTTATACTAATAATGAATTACCAAACTACAGCTTCCTGTGTCAGCTCCACTCCCACGGCTACAAGAGTGTGGCCAGACCATGGAGTTGACCTTTAGCACAGGAAGTGATATATCAAGAAGCAGTGGTTTAAACTATACCTATTGTACTGTGCTTAACAAATCTGTGATAAGACCAATGATAATGTTGCCAATAGTAAAACAAATACAGTTTTAGTTCTCTCTCCTTCAGTCAAAGCCAAACCAAAGCTAAAGTGCTGAACGAAGGCATTGCAGCTTCAGTGCAGATCATTCATTAAACATCCAGCAGCCAGTGTAATGTAGCCACAGCCTTGCACACCAATGCTTTTCATGCACAAATCAAAAAGGTACCAGGTTATTGGGTTAAAATCTGAATAAATCGTATAGACAGAAAGGCAGGCAGGCAGGCAGGCAGGCAGGCACAGGAGAGGAGAGACCAACACGGAGACAGGAGACAGGATGGGACGGGACAGAACTTCTGGACATGTGGTCTCCTGTGGATTTTAGATTCATAATAAATAAATAAATAGGTGCCCACACCCACACTCCAGCCAACCAAGGAGTCAGGATCTTTTCTACTTCTTCTGGGAAGAGTTAGGGAGCTGGAGTAGCTACTGTAAGTATCTAAACCGCAATGAGATGTGCATGGATAAGATACTGTGATACTGCAATTAACACTAAAACAGCTTTCCAGCACTGTCACTTTGCACTTTAAAAATAAGTACTAACTACTCCATCCCCCGCTCCTCAGCACTGCAACTTAAAATGATCGCTAGTCTAAACACAACATTCTCAGCTCTCCAGCGCTGTCACACTGCACCTTAATAATGAGCACAAGTCTAAACACTCTATTCTCGGCTCTCCAGCGCTGTCACAGTGCACCTTAATAGTGAGCACAAGTCTACACACTCCATTCTCAGCTCTCCAGCACTGTCACACTGCACCTTAGTGAGCACAAGTCTAAACACTCCATTCTCAGCTCTCCAGCGCTGTCATTACCCTGCACCTTAATAATGAGCACAAGTCTAAACACTCCATTCTCAGCTCTCCAGCGCTGTCACACTGCACCTTAATAATGAGCACAAGTCTAAACACTCCATTCTCAGCTCTCCAGCACTGTCACACTGCACCTTAATAATGAGCACAAGTCTACACACTCCATTCTCAGCTCTCCAGCGCTGTCACACTGCACCTTAATAGTGAGCGCTAGTCTAAACACTCCATTCTCAGCTCTCCAGCACTGTCACACTGCACCTTAATAATGAGCGCTAGTCTAAACACTCCATTCTCAGCTCTCTAGCGCTGTCATTACCCTGCACCTTAATAGTGAGTGCTAGTCTAAACACTCCATTCTCAGCTCTCTAGCGCTGTCACACTGCACCTTAAAGGAGTGCTAACCAAGGTTTTAAGTAGGTGGGGTTGACACAAGAAGTAAAAGTGTACCAGGAAGAGTCCACATGTCCTTAATTAAGGTAAGCAACTAGTCTAAACACTCCCTTCTCTTGTGCTGTCACCTTGTACCTAAATAATGAGCAGTAGCCAAATGCCGTACTCAGTACTAATCTCATTAAAATCCACAGGATATCACATGACCCCCTTTTACCCAGTGAAGAAGCAATAGTGTCTAAAATGCCTCTGTTAGTCGTGAGATAAACGAATCCCCCCTCCCAGAACGTTACTAAACCAATAGATATGGACATAAATGGGTAAAAAAAAAAGAACAAAAAAATGTTTTGCAAAAGAAAACTGCATGTTTAGTAACTGCAAAATAAAATGCTTAAGGGTTTGAGTATATTTGTTGGTTTTAAAAGAAACAGTAAAGTAAAATGACAAGTAAAGATAAGTTTGTGGTAGGGATAGACCAATAGCAGCTGTGTTTAAACTGTAATCCCCTGGGCTTGCTTCTCAGTTGGGGTCTGAGCTACAGAACATGCAATCATCTTCACTGCACTGTAGTTTAGGAATATGGGAACCTGCACCCTCTCTATGCAATAGTGGCACTGGATTTGTATCCTATGTTGTGAATCAAGTAATTCATAATTTGGTGAATTCACTATTAGACAGTAAGTTGTACAAGTCCTGTATGTTCCAGTATAAGGGCCCTTCACCAATTCACTGTTCTCTGTATTTCATGATTGTTTTAATGTGAGATTGCCAAGTAAATGCACCATCTTCAGAAGGGCAGTATATACTGTACCAACATGGGTAGTTGCTTTCTGAGCTTTACACTGGCCGAGATGTATAAGTTGTTACACCAAAGTACTATGAAATTAATCTCTGTGTGGATTTCTTTTTTATTTTTAACAAATTGCACTTTGGAGTAAAGACCTAAGTCTAAACCACAAGTGAATTCTCCTCATATGAAGACACATTTTAACTGCTGGTGTCACAGAATTCATATTTATTAGGTCATCCTAAATAAATGCCAATCGGCATCCGTTAAAGCTAAAACAGTTTCAGGTATTTTAAGGGAAAATTGTGGTATAATTATTCATCTTTTTTATCTATGGAGAGCAAAGTTTTAAAGGTTTAAAAAAGGCTGCCATGTTTATTTCAAAAGCACATTGAAGGATCCTTCCAAACATGGTTGACAGCTGACCCATTCAAAACTGTGGACTCGTCTGCCACTACCAACTGTGAAGGGTCACCTTCAGGGCTGTCACTGGTGCTAGGCTGTGAGGACCCCTTGTATCAAGCACCTATAGCTGTCTACAGTCATGCCCAGACTATTTTGTTCCATTAGGGGTTAATGTGCACCACAACAATGGGTGGTTGGCTCAATAAAGTAAAGTTAGCAGAATTCACAATTCTAAGTTCTGGCTTTTGTTTTGGTGATGTAGATGAGAAGCAATGTGTAAAAGGACATCGATTCATTGCTGAAAACTGTGAATCCTGCCCTGGTCACTCATGATTGGCTCAAAATAATACTAATCAGAAAGACTGGGCTAGATTCTCAAAGCAGGTAATTCCCAATTGCCATTAGCACAACAAATAACTAACAAGACACAATCTACTTACAAGCCCCTGAATTAGGGTGGAGTGGGGATGGTATGGGTTCCTTGTCCTGTTGTTGATTCAATTTGACAACATTTTGAGATCAATCAGCCGCTAGGAACTGGACGAGCCAAATGATTAGCCAAATGACGACCTCAAGTTCATACATTTTCCTAATTTAAGTGTCTTAGTTGTTTTTTCTAGTTTGTTAACATTACTGGGAGTATTTTTCCTGAAAAATGTAGCTATGACATATTGGAATAAATAGCTTTGAGAATGTAGCCCATTATCAATAATAATCAGGTGTGTTATTGGTGTGTCTTAGCAGGAAGAAAACAAATGAAATAATTTCATGCAATATGTCTCTCATCTGACAATTGAGTATTGAGTAGACCACTGATATCACAACAGATAAAGGGAGATAGAAATGGTAAAAGACTAGAGAGTCAGACAGACAGATACGAGGATAGATAGATAGACAGACAGACAGACGATAGATCGATAGATAGATCTAAAGACAGACACATTAAGAATATACTTATTATTACGATTTTGTTGTAAATGTATTTTACTTGCTTAGATACTAAACATTGCTTATAAGTTATTTTATAAAGGCAATACATTAAAAATGTAAAATTAAGAGCCAATCACAAGAGCAAGGCAGCTACTATTAAATAGTTACAAAGTGGTAATCCAAGCATATTTATAACGGATGTTAAACTGGTAAAACTTATAAGTGTTTACAATGGTAATGTTGCAGTTTCCAATGCTTTTTCTCTGGTTATACTATGCAATGAGCATAGCTTACCCTGCTTTACCATACCTCTCTGTGCTTTACAGTGCTTACCTATGCTTTTACTATCCTATACCACACTATTGTTTTCCTATGGGAACTTTTAAAGGGACATCCTGGCTGCAGGTCTGTTGTCTGTGCCTCTGGGGTGGGGGTAACGAGTGCCCCCTCTCTGAATGCCCTGCTATTGGTCTACCCCTACCCTAAGAGGGACGCACAGGGCTCCCATCCTTGTCATTACCTTTTCACTACACTTTCGGATGGTAGAGGTGAGCTCGCTCACTACCATATCTATACACTTCAAGCTGGGTTCCTTCAGCTTTTGGATCTGCTTTTTCACTATGGCTTCAAAGGCCAAGTCTGGGGTAAAGAGTCCCGTCCTGCAGGGGGAGTCAGGCAGAAAGAGAGAGCGGCACAGAAGAGAGGGAGAGAGAGAGAGGAAAGGGGGAAGCACAGTGTCAATAGAGGGAGGTAAGATAGAAAGAGAGAGGGGAAGAGACGGAGAGGGAAAGACAGCACAAAGAAAAAAAGGCAAGTGAGACATTGGTTTCTCCAAAAGCCATTCAATGGGAGGCACAGGTTACCACTTCTTTAAATCATGACCCTGTGCTCCCCCTATTTTGGATGTCAACAGCGGGGAGCTGTGAGCCCAGAGATATGTGCTGTACACTCAAAAACAAAGACAGCCAATGGGCTATTGATCCTGTTTGGAACAAAGACCGGTTCTAGCCCAGTGGGCTGCCCGTTGGGGGTGCAGCAGTGGTCCTTCCTGGAGATGGAGACTGGACAGTGGCTGGTAATGTGGCTGCCATCCTCTTCAATTTGGAGTTGACCTAGACCTCCCTTCTACACTAGTAGCAGGGGTAACACTAAAAGCTCAGTGAGGAATATCTTTTCATGTGTTTGGCTTTAAAAACCACAGAACGCACACACTGCATCTTTGAACAACTGCTTATTTTATAGTCCGGTTCCCTCGATATTTCATCTACACTAATCTGGTCAATTCACTGTTAGGCCATGATGACAAAATTGTAAAAGTCCTATATTTTCCTGTATAAGGTCCCTTGACTTATCCACTGTTTCCAATATTTCACATTTTTAAGTTAGTGAAATAAGGAAGCAGCACTGTACCTTTGCCAAACATAAATCCTTGTCCAAAGATGAAAGACTTACATGTTATTACTTCAAAAAATAAATCTCCTCATGAATTTGTGTGTAAGATTCAGCCGCCACATCGGTGCAGTGTCCAGTCCCCGTCTCTTCAGGTGAAGCAATGAGTTTTCACATGGTCCCTGTGGCAGCACACACAGGCCATGCCGCTCTCCCATGCACTCCAGATGGAGACAGGGTGTGTACGCGTGGGGTTACCTTCTTGGTACACTGCCTAACGGTATCGACTAGCTCAGAAATGACCATGTCCACACATTTCTGGCAAGGCTCTTTTATCTTCTTAATCTGTTTTTTCACAATGGTCTCAAAGGCCATGTCCGGAGTGAAGAGGCCGGTTCTAGCATCGCCAGGAGGAAGGGCCGGGGAAAAGAAAGATGTTACTTCAAACGTAAAAACAGAAAGACAACACAAAACAGTGGAAGTCAATGTGTAAATGGCAGCACTTTGCAATGCATGGTAATTACACTCACCAAGGACGAGGATATCAAGAGGAAATCTTTATACTTTAAATCATATTTAAATAGGTTTCCGCTACTCTTCACTTTATTAGGCTACTGAAATATCCAAGGGCTGGTTAGTAGTCATTTAAATTATAATCTGGCATTGTCTTCAACATTACAAAAACTAAGTCTTCCACGGTAGGGGTACATTTCCTAAAGAATTCTGGGAATTCAGATAATTATACAAAGACTTAAATACAGAGTTTAATAAAACAGTAATTGTTATGTCTTCACAATGGTATAGTATCTCCATGGTAGTACAAAGTGAGGATTGTGTTTATATGAAATCAATGAGTTTCAATCAAAAACAAAATATTCATGTAGAATCCCTGCTGCCATCAAAGAGAACATTTTACTGGGTTTTTGGTTATAAAAATCCCCTATTCACTCCATTATAATGCTAAACAAAAAACGAGGGACTTTCCCACCCAATTTTAAAGAATTCTAGCTGATGAGGGACGTTTGGCACCTATGGACTTAACTGATGTAAGAATAATGGCCATCATAATTGTATTAAATAAAGAAACAAAAAACTGCAATCAGAATGGAGGAATTTGGAGGCTATGAGGGCTATCTGCATGATTGTGCCATGCTGTGTTATGGTAACGTGTTACCCGTTTTATTTTGGCAAATGTTTAACATTTTAAAGTAACGTTGACCAAGACTTCTTGTAGACAATTACAGTTAATTTTTACAGATCAATTTCTTAAACTTTGAAGGTTCTGTCTGAATTAATCTTCTGTGCATTCATTATAAACTAGATCTGTGCAGTGTGCTTATGTTATCTATAAGTAGTTTCAGCTGTAGGCAACAGTATAAGTTATTTTGAAGCCCTTTGCCATGCTGTCACTCTGTGAAGTAAACAGGCATGTTCCTGCAGCAGCTGGAAGTTATTAACGTCATTCGTTGGTTCTGTTGTAACTTGGGGGGGTATTTAAACTTATATTAAAAAGCTGATATCCAAGAAAGACTTTACTTAGATCAATCTCTTAGATCAATTGTTTAAGGAAACATATACAGCTTTTAACACCGGCCCTAAAGGTTAAAACATTGAAGAACACGCTACAGATTGCGTTCTGGCTGTGTGAAGTCGCCAGTCTTCACTGGGGATTCCACAGGGAATGACGCATTGGCTCTGAGAGGCAAAATCAGCAGGGACTGTTTCTCCTCATCACGCTTCACGTACCCTCAAGTGCTACAGAAGATAAACTCCTAACTCCCTGTTACTGTTCCTATAATCGAAATTACAATGATATTTTTAATATCATTTTATAGCATTGACTAAAGAGGGTGAGGTAGGGGGATTTAGGTGTAAAACAAAGTCACCCACAAGGGGGAGTACTGGGGCCTAAGACCCAACACAGATGAAACCTCTGCAGATGTTTAAAGACTTGCTGCATCTTCTACTGCTGTACCATAATGTGTATCCATGTTAGAGGCACTGCGTACCTTTATAAAAAGACATGCAGTGATGACCATGAATATCACTTTATTGGCAAATTGCATCACCAGAAACAAGCCCGGCTCTCTTGCACACTGGTGAAGACTCTCTCTTGCACAGTGGTGAAGACGCTCTCTCGCACAGTGGTGAAGACGCTCTCTCGCACAGTGGTGAAGATGCTCTCTTGCACAGTGGTGAAGACGCTCTCTTGCACAGTGGTGAAGATGCTCTCTTGCACAGTGGTGAAGACACTGTCTTGCACAGTGGTGAAGACGCTCTCTTGCACAGTGGTGAAGACGCTCTCTTGCACAGTGGTGAAGATGCTCTCTTGCACAGTGGTGAAGACGCTCTCTTGCACAGTGGTGAAGATGCTCTCTTGCACAGTGGTGAAGACGCTCTCTTGCACAGTGGTGAAGACGCTGTCTTGCACAGTGGTGAAGACGCTCTCTTGCATAGTGTTGAAGATTCTCTCTTGCACAGTGGTGAAGATGCTCTCTTGCACAGTGGTGAAGACGCTCTCTTCTCTTGCACAGTGGTGAAGACGCTCTCTTGCACAGTGGTGAAGACGCTCTCTTGCACAGTGATGAAGATGTTCTCTTGCACAGTGGTGAAGATGCTCTCTTGCACAGTGGTGAAGACACTCTCTTATAAGACGAGAAACAAGCTCACAAGCCCAACTCTCTTGCACAGTGGTGTAGACGCTCTCTTATAAGACGAGAAACAAGCTCACAAGCCCAACTCTCTTGCATAGCGGTGAAGACGCTCTCTTGCACAGTGGTGAAGATGCTCTCTTGCACAGTGGTGAAGATGCTGTCTTGCACAGTGGTGAAGATGCTCTCTTATAAGACGAGAAACAAGCTCACGAGCCCAACTCTCTTGCACAGTGGTGAAGATGCTCTCTTGCACAGTGGTGAAGATGCTCTCTTGCACAGTGGTGAAGATGCTCTCTTCTCTTGCACAGTGGTGAAGATGCTGTCTTGCACAGTGGTGAAGACGCTCTCTTGCACAGTGGTGAAGATGTTCTCTTGCACAGTGGTGAAGATGCTCTCTTGCACAGTGGTGAAGACGCTCTCTTGCACAGTGGTGAAGATGTTCTCTTGCACAGTGGTGAAGATGCTCGCTTGCACAGTGGTAAAGACGCTCTCTTATAAGACGAGAAACAAGCTCACGAGCCCAACTCTCTTGCACAGTGGTGAAGATGCTCTCTTGCACAGTGGTGAAGATGCTCTCTTGCACAGTGGTGAAGATGCTGTCTTCTCTTGCACAGTGGTGAAGATGCTCTCTTGCACAGTGGTGAAAATGCTCTCTTCTCTTGCACAGTGGTGAAGATGCTCTCTTGCACAGTGGTGAAAATGCTGTCTTGCACAGTGGTGAAGATGCTCTCTTGCACAGTGGTGAAGATGCTCTCTTATAAGACGAGACACAAGCTCATGAGCCCAACTCTCTTGCACAGTGGTGAAGACATTCTCTTGCACAGAGGTGAAGATGTTCTCTTGGAGTGATGAGGTTAAAAGTTCTATAACTCTCATTTGTGGTGTGTGAGGTCTCTGGTTCTCGCCCAGCCTCTGCCCTGTTCCATTTGCATTGGAACACATTGTATTCTAGGTCAACTGGCTGGTAAAAGCAGGTGAAGAACCATAGTGACATGGTTTACTGTAGTTGTATACACAATGTTTCAAAGAGGAGGTTTATAGAGGGCTGTCTGATAACCTGTGTCTATTCTACCACCCCACAATTTCCAGAAATGTTTCATTAGTCATGGGATTATTCCATGCGAATGGTTGAACTGTTACAGAGATAGTTGGTAATTAGAGACTTGGGTATGGCATTATGTACTATCCAAGTACATAATGTCATAAGCCAAGAAATACTAAATCACTTAATTAGAATATAAAATCAGTTATAAACTTGAAAATTCATATTATTGTAGGGTCCACCAAAAATAAATAAACACAATAAAAAAGCTATTCAATGAAAAAGTAATCTGTAATTTTCTCTTTTTAAATTGAACACGTTTCAAGGCAAATGCATTGTACTGTACTGGGCTTGCAGAGCGAAAAAAAGCGGACGGCTGTCGGCACGCGAGTGCTCGTCTTCGTCTCTCCCGAGTTAGTTCAGGGATTGCAGCGGTGGGCCAGGTTGAATAATAATTGGACATTCCAAATTGGGAGAAAATTGGAATATTAATAAAAATAATTGTTAAAAAAAGAAAAACATGAACATGCATTGCAATATTAATTGCAATATTTAATATTCATGGCCAACAAAGACACAAACACCAAGCTGTAAATGGAGCCAGAGAAACAAGCAATTTTAGAAATACTAAAAGAAAACTGAATTCAATGACAAACATCACTAGAAGACTTTTTCAAAGTTTATTTTGAAGACATTAAAAAATTCTTCTAGTCAAAACATGTATCATTGAATTTAAGGTTCTTTTAGGGCTTTTGTATTCAGCACTATAGAGTGTTTAATAGTTACTGTGCTGATCCCTGTCACTAATCCCTAGGACCTGGCCTGTCTGTCAGTGATGTCACCATGACTCTCTGGAATTGAGCTCTATAGGGCTAGAGGAGCCCCGCTAATCCCAGAGATGGCCCTGAGACAGGAGGGACACCACGCTGATCCACCACCAGCGTGTCACAGTATTAAGGAAAGACTTTAAAATAGGGTTTTATAATAAGTATTAGAATCAATTGAACACAAGAATATTTCTTATTTAACTAAAATAATATAATCACCAATTCATGGTAACCCCAATTTTATTCAACATGGTAGCCTTTATTTATATAAAGTTTAAAGTGTGTATTTCTGCTTGACAACTGACTAAAGGCAAGGTCAATTTTCCAAAATTATGAATGGAAATATTTGAATATGTAAATTTGTATATTTGTTTTTGTATATTACTTTGTACAGTAAAACTTGTCCAAGCTTTCCCCTGGTTTTACCAACCAATAAAATAACTGTTTGGTTGTTTATGAGATCTTTGAAACCTTTTGCTTTTTCAATATTCACTGAAAATAGACTGTAAGCCATATACTGTGATACAATTATTATTATTGTTGTTGTTGTTGTTGTTGTTGATGTTGTTGTTGTTGTTGTTGTTGTTGTTGTTGTTGTTGTTAATGTTGTTGTTGTTGTTGTTGTTGTTGTTGTTGATGTTGTTGATGTTGTTGTTGTTGTTGTTGTTGTTGATGTTGTTGTTGTTGTTGTTGAGGTTGTTAATGTTGTTGTTGTTGTTGATGTTGTTGTTGTTGTTGATGTTGTTGTTGTTGTTGTTGTTGTTGTTAATGTTGTTGTTGTTGTTGATGTTGTTGTTGATGTTGTTGATGTTGTTGTTGTTGTTGTTGTTGTTGTTTGGAGAGACAGTGGAGACTGACTTCCGGATGAACGTCTGAATATGGAGCGTCCTGTCTGTCTGTCTTGCATTTGTATACATACTAGAGGAGTGCTCATTTAATTGTACAGAAGCTTGGTTTGGACATTGTTTAGCATAGTGAGTATCCGAGTCTGGGGGTATATAGAGAGGCATTACAAATGTACATGCGCATGGAGGGCATGGTCATCTACTTCTTTAAATATTTTAATCATAAGGTTAAAAATAACAAATAAACATGCAGGGTAAGGGAATAGAGGGTGCCCCCTACTGAGCTATCAACATCACTACACCTGGTGTTCCTTAGAGGCATCCCATACAAGTACTGACCAGGCACAACAATGCTCAGATGGAGGTTGGAGGCCAGCTTGTATTAGTTTTACCTACGTGGCCCTCTAGTTGGTGACAAAGCCTTGGGAACTGTTTTACTGCCTGACAGAAAGACAAGGAGGGGCAGGGAGAGACCAAGAAGCCTGGGGTACGTGCCTGATACCGTGAATGTTCTTAATGGCGTAGCTGATCTCCCTGCGCAGTTCCTTCTCATTAAACTCCATCTGAAACAGAAGATAAACACAAGCTATCAGGGTAATCCACTCGCCCTGCACCCACGCCTCAGATCTGATACCAAACTGATCCAGAGCAGCAATCTGATCCACCGTGTCCACAGCCAGCACCGCGCCCACACTCAGCACTGTGCCCACAGCCAGCACCGTGCCCACAGCCAGCACCGTGCCCACAGCCAGCACCGTGCCCACACTCAGCACCGTGCCCACAGTCAGAGCTCTGAACTGGCAAGCGGGTAAGCAGCCTTAACCCTTTTCCAACAAGCTTAAAGATTACCACTTTAAACACACAATTATAAGATGTTCAATAAAACTAAGAATTAGACCATTGTTTCAATGAGGAGTTTTTGATAATATATTTCAATTAGACCACAACCTAGAAATTGGGAGCTTTAATTATCAATCTCAATGGACAGCTTTGAGTCAAAGGCAGTTAAAAAGCTTGCTACATTTCCATCACCATACATCTCCATGCTTGCGTTGAGCTGCGTGTAAAGGTTTTCACTTGTAGTGAGGCGCCGATCTGTACTTACAGATCTGAAATGAATTCAAAATCAGTTTGAACTATAACATAAGATCATTCAAACTTGCAATAAAAATATGAAATTGCAAGCTCTGAAAAACAAAGGATCATTTATAAATCAATTTTCGGAAACCCATGCTTAATATGAGAAAACATGTGTGACTAATATCTGACTACCAGCCCCAACTAAGAGTCCTTCTGCTCAATGCTGGCCATTCTTGTTTCTGAGATCTGAGTAAATCTGCCTCTTCTAAAGGCAACAGAAGAAATCCTTGGAGTGTGTCCATTGAGAAGGGTTTCCTGCTCGGGTTTGGGATGTGGAAACACAGTATATGATGTCATACCTTGACCAGCTCAAAGGGGAATCGCTCATGGAAGATGCGGTTGATCCGGGCTCCCCCTGAAAGCTCATAGGTGTCAATTTGATCTCCTGATCCCTCGATTCTCTTCTCAAAATCCACCGCAAACTGCTGCACCATCCTGGGATACAGAGAGAAACTCAAGCAGCAATAACATACAGGGCATACTCTAGTTAACAAACCCTTTATCCTATTTACTGACTTCTGAATGACCCCTCATGGCTTAGAAAAGAAGTTTCTCTATTTGGCTAAAACATCAGCCCCACACCAAAGAAAATGTTGTTGTACATCCACTATAGCCTACAGGGTTATAAATGATTAATTTAAGCTCTGTTATTAAGCAAAGTAATTTTTCATGACGTAAAACATTTTGAAAACTCATGAAGCTACACCTCTGAAACCAGATTGAAAGCTCATTGTTTTGAAGGGTGTTTTGAGTGAATGAAGCAGCCCCAGGGAGCAGTGTGGACTCACTGCAGCAGTGCCTTGGTCTTGCGCGAGGGGTCGTCTGGGAGGAAATTCTTGTACTCCTCCACTTCCTTCTCGATGGATAGCAGCTGGCTCTGCAGCTTGTTGCGCAGCCCGGGCAGCGTGTCCCGGATATGATTGGTCAGTTGCTGTGGGGGGGAGGAGCACAGAACCCTTATTACAGACTCCCTTAATTGAAATGACTCAGCCTGCTTCTATACTATACTATACCATGAAACAGGTGCAGTCAACAGAGTTGAAAGGTCACATTATCACATGGTTTCTCAAGATCAGAAAGCGAAAAATGCAGCAAAACAATGCAGATCTGCAAGCAAAATGGCAGCCAGTTTGAACAAAAAGGATAATTTTTTAAAATGTCCCTCACACTCGACATGGTGCCGACCCCTGCTTATAAGGTATACAACTGGGAGATAATGTCATGACTGCATTAGTACAATGAAGCAATACTACAGCAAAACTGCAGGACTGAATTGATATTGCTGTTTAGTCATTTTACCTGGTTGAGCACTTTCTGCAGATAAGGGGTGCCCATGCGATCGGCCATGTGTCGGTAACTTGGGTGGGACAGGAAGAACTTCCTCTCCGCTGACAGTGCCGCCTGGATATCCTTCCTCCCATCAATGTCCTTCTGACTGCGGTTGACCACACCGATGTACCCTGACAGGAGACAGCACAGTCAGGCTCACCCAGCCCTTGAGTACCACAGTAATCCAGGGACCTCCATTCATCAGAGCTTTACACAAACCAACTGCCACCATACCACACTCTTCCACTGAGAAACAGGAACCCAAATGTGGGGATATCGTATGGATCGAAATGCAAAATGTGTGTGTGTGGGGGGGTAGTTTCTGGTGCAAAATTAACAACATTTTAATGAACAAATCCACTGCAATGGAGTTAGTTTTGAAGGCAGCTGAATACTGTACACCAACACAGGCTGACTGCAATTGTACTTTAAAAGGTTAGTGTAGTATTATTTCAAGAGCCATCGACTTCAGAACGGGTGTAAAAGTGACTGCTCTAAACCAGCACATGAGCTCATAAACCAGCATTACAGCTATTAAACACTGCATAGTACCAAACTGATCAGCTATTAAACACTGCATAGTACCAAACTGATCAACTATTAAACACTGCATAGTACCAAACTGATCAACTATTAAACACTGCATAGTACCAAACTGATCAACTATTAAACACTGCATAGTACCAAACTGATCAGCTATTAAACACTGCATAGTACCAAACTGATCAACTATTAAACACTGCATAGTACCAAACTGATCAACTATTAAACACTGCATAGTACCAAACTGATCAACTATTAAACACTGCATAGTACCAAACTGATCAACTATTAAACACTGCATAGTACCAAACTGATCAAAGCTAAAACACCTAAAAAGTTGTTCTTCTCTTAGTTGTCTGTTTTGTTGTGTTTTCCCAACAGGCTTTGCTTGTAACTTGCGCCATTCACACCTCTGCAAGGTTAATGTCAAATATGTGCAAAATCAGCACCTTCCTCTTAACGGGACATAATGAGATCATACACACTTCATGAAATGGGGGTGAAGTCTTCATAATCCAGTAATATAAGTATGTGAATCAAAACTCATTTCAACATTAAAGACATTGAAACAGACTTGTAGTGAAAATGTTTCTCATTGCATTTATTACGTTTCTTTTACGATTTAAAGTCCCTTAAATTTGCATGACTAGTTAAACCAGGATAAACCAGTGCTGGCTATTGATTGCAAACATCAAGGTAAATAGTTGTAAGCCTTAAGTTTTGATAATAAACTCTATTTTCATAGAAGACGCTGCATAAATGCTACCTATAGAAAATCATAGTGGAACAGCGTTCTGGCTTGACTACCCCACTGCCTATTATAAAGAACACTGCTTTTACTATGGCTAGAAGACAGACACGAATCAGCTAAGCAATGCTTCTAGTTGTTTAAATCTGGAAAGCTTTCCAAGTAGAATAAGGGGGGGGGGTGAAAAACCACGCATGACAAAGTGTTCCTGGGTAGAATGGAACACCTTAAACACTTTCATGATAGGGGTTCCCACAAGAATATTTATTGCACAGCTCAGTGATTTTATTTTACAGACCAAAATAAAAGTTGTTTGTTTTTTCCAGATGTGTGACTGAAACTAAGCTGGAATTTTATTTTATCCACCTGTGTGGGATAATTAGTGGAGTTATGGGGATGCTGGTCTGGCCGTGCCACAACCAGCAGGGGGGGGCTGGTGGGTTCAGTGAGAAACCGCTAATAAACAAACAATGAATGGAAAACAAGGGGGAAGTGCACATACAGGAGTTCTGTTTCCTGATCAGTTTTGACATTTGAAATAGTTAATACCGTGCTCACCCTTTATAACGCTGTAGTCACAGATATTAGACCGTGCTGTTTGTATTCCGTCTTAAAACAACAATGTAAGTGGGGCAAATGGGAGCCATGAACACGCTGTAACCTGTTCCGAGGCACAAAGGGGTGCCTTTGATGTGTTTTCTGAAAACTGTGTTTCATGTTTTTTTGGTTTTTTTTTATTGGATGCATTTGAATTCTTGTGTACATGTAACTGCACTTATAATTAAATATTATTATCATTTCTGGATTAAACTTATTGTTTTATGAAATCAAGTATTTAAAACATATTTCCAATCATCAAACATGAGCTGGAAACCACATAGCTATCAAAGTGTTAATTACCACTTTTTAATATCCAGTTGAAGCTTCAGAAGAAAAAGATCTATCGTAATCGATTTTTCTTTTTTTATGTTGGGATGTTTTTTTTTTTAAATGAGCTGAATGGGCTACACTGGAGGCCAAAGTCCTTTATCTCCATCTGAAAAAAATGCCCAATCATGCCCGGACCTACCTCTTCGCAGTGGGAGCAGCTTGTTCTCCAGGATGTCTCGGGCGTCTGTGCCCTCGTCCATCAGATCCAGTTTGGTGATGACACCAATGGTGCGCTGACCTGTGATCAACACACACACACACACACACACAAACACACGCACACACGAACACACACACGACACACAGTTCCAGTTAGACACCTTCACCTATTGCACCAGTGCCATTGATATTGCATCACCTTCCATTTTCTAGTAGTACCTCATGAATTGTTACGAATATATATATATATGGTACGAATATATATATATATGGTAAAAGCTATCTAATTTGGAAATTAAATTATTAATTGGGCAAATAATAGCAATGGCCATTGAGGCTAACTGATGAAATTAGTGGCATAGTTAGACCAGCTTTGCCATCTATTAAATGTTACAGTTGTGAACAATGTTTTTAGATTTTATATTTAGTACACTACATTGCAAACATTCCATTTTTAATTGTAAATTGTACTGCAATTAACAGTTCCATTATTTGGTATTCAACACATTATACAATTTCAAGTAACAGTTAAAAACATTTTTATTAAAATATTCTCCCGCATCCTCTCTCCCTTCTCTAATTTTCTCACCCTCTCACTCCTCTGTATATTACTTTTCCCTTCTTCAGCGCTCTCCCTCTGTTTTTCTGTCATTGTAGACCGCCCACCTATCCCAATGCCTCTTCCCCCTCCTCTCCCCCTCTCCTAATGCCTCTTCCCCCTCCTCTCCCCCTCTCAATGCCTCTTCCCCCCTCCTCTCCCCCTCTCAATGCCTCTTCCCCTCCTCTCCCCTCTCCCAATGCCTCTTCCCCCTCCTCTCCCCCTCTCCCAATGCCTCTTCCCCTCCTCTCCCCCCTCTCAATGCCTCTTCCCCTCCTCTCCCCTCTCCCAATGCCTCTTCCCCTCCTCTCCCCTCTCAATGCCTCTTCCCCTCCTCTCCCCTCTCCCAATGCCTCTTCCCCCTCCTCTCCCCTCTCCTAATGCCTCTTCCCCTCCTCTCCCCTCTCCCAATGCCTCTTCCCCTCCTCTCCCCTCTCCCAATGCCTCTTCCCCTCCTCTCCCCCTCTCCCAATGCCTCTTCCCCTCCTCTCCCCTCTCCTAATGCCTCTTCCCCTCCTCTCCCCTCTCCTAATGCCTCTTCCCCTCCTCTCCCCTCTCCCAATGCCTCTTCCCCTCCTCTCCCCTCTCCTAATGCCTCTTCCCCCCTCTCCCCTCTCCCAATGCCTCTTCCCCTCGTCTCCCCCTCTCCCAATGCCTCTTCCTCCCTCCTCTCCCCCTCTCCCAATGCCTCTTCCCCTCCTCTCCCCTCTCCTAATGCCTCTTCCCCTCCTCTCCCCTCTCTCAATGCCTCTTCCCCCCTCCTCCTCCTCTCAATGCCTCTTCCCCCTCGTCTCCCCCTCTCCCCATGCCTCTTCCCCCTCCTCTCCCCCTCTCCCAATGCCTCTTCCCCTCCTCTCCCCTCTCCCAATGCCTCTTCCCCCTCCTCTCCTCCTCCTCTCAATGCCTCTTCCCCCTCGTCTCCCCCTCTCCCAATGCCTCTTCCCCCTCCTCTCCCCCTCTCCCAATGCCTCTTCCCCCTCCTCTCCCCCTCTCCTAATGCCTCTTCCCCCTCCTCTCCCCCTCTCAATGCCTCTTCCCCCTCCTCTCCCCCTCTCTCAATGCCTCTTCCCCCCTCCTCCTCCTCTCAATGCCTCTTCCCCCCTCCTCTCCTCCTCTCAATGCCTCTTCCCCCTCGTCTCCCCCTCTCCCAATGCCTCTTCCCCCTCCTCTCCCCCTCTCAATGCCTCTCTCCCCTCCTCTCCCCTCTCCCAATGCCTCTTCCCCTCCTCTCCCCCTCTCCCAATGCCTCTTCCCCTCCTCTCCCCTCTCCCAATGCCTCTTCCCCTCCTCTCCCCTCTCCCAATGCCTCTTCCCCTCCTCTCCCCTCTCCCAATGCCTCTTCCCCTCCTCTCCCCCTCTCCCAATGCCTCTTCCCCTCCTCTCCCCCTCTCCCAATGCCTCTTCCCCTCCTCTCCCCTCTCCTACTGCCTCTTCCCCTCCTCCTCTCCCTCTCCTAATGCCTCTCTCCCCTCCTCTCCCCTCTCCCCTCCTCCTCCTCTCCTCTCCCTCTCCCATGCCTCTTCCCCTCCTCTCCCCTCTCCCAATGCCTCTTCCCCTCCTCTCCCCTCTCCCAATGCCTCTTCCCCTCCTCTCCCCTCTCCTCCTCTCCTCCTCTCCTCTCCTCCTCTCCCCTCCTCTCCCCTCTCTCTGCCTCTTCCCCTCCTCTCCCTCTCCCATGCCTCTTCCCCTCCTCTCCCCTCTCCCAATGCCTCTTCCCCTCCTCTCCCTCTCCCAATGCCTCTTCCCCTCCTCTCCCCCTCTCCCAATGCCTCTCTCCCTCTCCTCTCCCCTCCTCTCAATGCCTCTTCCCCCTCCTCTCCCCTCTCTCAATGCCTCTTCCCCTCCTCTCCTCCTCTCCCAATGCCTCTTCCCCTCCTCTCCCCCTCTCCCAATGCCTCTTCCCCTCCTCTCCCCTCTCCCAATGCCTCTTCCCCTCCTCTCCCCCTCTCCCAATGCCTCTTCCCCTCCTCTCCCCTCTCTCAATGCCTCTTCCCCTCCTCTCCCCTCTCCTCAATGCCTCTCTCCCCTCCTCTCCCTCCTCTCCTCTGCCTCTTCCCCTCCTCTCCCCCTCTCCCAATGCCTCTTCCCCTCCTCTCCCCTCTCCCAATGCCTCTTCCCCTCCTCTCCCCTCTCCCAATGCCTCTTCCCCTCCTCTCCCCCTCTCCCAATGCCTCTTCCTCCTCCTCTCCCCTCTCCCAATGCCTCTTCCCTCCTCCTCTCCCTCTCCCAATGCCTCTTCCTCCTCTCCTCCTCTCCCAATGCCTCTTCCTCCCTCCTCTCCCCTCTCCCAATGCCTCTTCCCCTCCTCTCCCCTCTCCCAATGCCTCTCTCCCCTCCTCTCCCCTCTCCCAATGCCTCTTCCTCCCTCCTCTCCCCCTCTCCCAATGCCTCTTCCTCCCCCCTCTCCCAATGCCTCTTCCCCCTCCTCTCCCCCTCTCCCAATGCCTCTTCCCCCTCCTCTCCCCTTCTCCCAATGCCTCTTCCCCCTCGTCTCCCCCTCTCCCAATGCCTCTTCCTCCCTCCTCTCCCCTCTCCCAATGCCTCTTCCTCCCTCCTCTCCCCCTCTCCCAATGCCTCTTCCTCCCTCCTCTCCCCCTCTCCCAATGCCTCTTCCCCCTCGTCTCCCCCTCTCCCAATGCCTCTTCCCCCTCCTCTCCCCCTCTCCCAATGCCTCTTCCCCCTCCTCTCCCCCTCTCCCAATGCCTCTTCCCCCCTCCTCTCCTCCTCTCAATGCCTCTTCCCCCTCGTCTCCCCCTCTCCCAATGCCTCTTCCTCCCTCCTCTCCCCCTCTCCCAATACCTCTTCCTCCCTCCTCTCCCCCTCTCCCAATGCCTCTTCCCCCTCCTCTCCCCCTCTCCCAATGCCTCTTCCCCTCCTCTCCTCCTCCTCAATGCCTCTTCCCCCTCCTCTCCCCCTCTCCCAATGCCTCTTCCCTCCCCCCCTCCTCTCCCACTCTCCTAATGAATTCTTCTCCCCACACACACACACACACACCATCTGTCCCAGCTTCTCTCCCCTCATACCTTGTGGGTCAACTTCTTTGGCAATCTTGAGAGCATCCGAGTTGGCAAGATCCGAGTTGGCGGGAGACACAGCGAGGCAGAGGCAGTTTTCCTTGGTGACGAACTGCATGATCATATCCCTGATCTGGTGCTCAATGTCGGCCGGCTGGTCGCCCACAGGCACCTTCGTCATCCCAGGGAGATCCACTAGGGTCAGGTTCAGGACTAGGGGAGAGAGACAGGACAACAGACAGATATGTGAAATCCACATACTGAATACATGAGGGTTCTGAGAGTCAGGGGCTGGTTGTATAAAACGCATTAATTATAAAGTTTAAGTATAACACTTAATGACACATTTTCCCTTAACTTGGGTATTGACTTAGGGTTAAGCTGCATTTCTGCAACATCCTTAAATTTAAATACTAAAGCAGAAAACTAAGGGGAAAGGTAACTTAAGGTGTTTAATGCTACCGGCCACTGGCGCACACTATGGCTTCCCTGACGAACTGCTTGTTGTTGTGTTACCCTAGAGATTCAGAACCACTTAGAACACCTTACTCCAAAGTTCTCTATCACAGTGTTGGGGAAGGTACTTTAAAAAAGGAAGCTGTTACAGTTACAAGTTAATTGTAACAAGTTGCAGAAAAAAAATGTTAACTAGTTAGAGTTGAAATAAAAAAAATTATTCTCAGACAGAGTTTACATTTTACAGAGATATTTTTTTCAGTTTGGTCAGGCTGCAGCTGGAAATGTTTTTTGATGATCAAATCCACTCGTCCTCTCAGTGGCCTTTTAAATCTTTAAGAAATCAGTTTGAAAAATTGTTTACCCTTCAGTAAACGTAGAAGTTAATTCCATTCCTCACAGACCTCAATGTAATAAGGATACTGTAGTAGAATTACTAAATACTTTGTGATATCATACAGCAATTTAAACTAACTCCTATGTATGTTTGTGTTCTAGCAGTGCCACCTATTGACAGGAATGTACTATGCCTTTCTGTATTGATAATTCATGTTACAGCGAATAATTAAAAAGTAAATAAATAAAAAACTGACATGATTTTCTTATCTCCAAAATTTTCATAGACATTTTTTTTATTTTTTTATTTAGTGTGCCCAATTATTTTACCCCTAATTTTATCCCCAATTTAGAATGTCCAATTATTTTTTCCCCTCACCGCAGCAAATTCCCCACACAGCTCAGGAGAACTGAAGGTTCAGGGGTTGTCCTCCGATCCCACGACCAAGCCAGTTGCCTCTTTTACACCCAAGAACTCGACAACAGATGTCAGTGAGCTGCCGGCCTCTGGGGGACAAAGGCCAGCTCACTCCGGAATCCCCAGTGATCAGCGGTGACTTCACACAGCCAGGACGCAAACCTGCACTCCCCTAACTGTAGTCTCACCCTGCACACCACACTGCCGTGCTTTACCAGGTAACTCGGGACCCCTGCGCTCTCCTGTCTGTAGTCTCACCCTGCACACCACACTGCCGTGCTTTACCAGGTAAGACACTCAGGACCCCTGCGCTCTCCTGACTGTAGTCTCACCCTGCACACCACACTGCTGTGCTTTACCAGGTAACTCGGGACCCCTGCGCTCCCCTGACTGTAGTCTCACCCTGCACACCACACTGCTGTGCTTTACCAGGTAACTCGGGACCCCTGCGCTCCCCGGACTGTAGTCTCACCCTGCACACCACACTGCCGTGCTTTACCAGGTAACTCGGGACCCCTGCGCTCTCCTGACTGTAGTCTCACCCTGCATACCACACTGCCGTGCTTTACCAGGTAAGACACTCGGGACCCCTGCGCTCTCCTGTCTGTAGTCTCACCCTGCACACCACACTGCCGTGCTTTACCAGGTAACTAGGGACCCCTGCGCTCTCCTGACTGTAGTCTCACCCTGCAAACCACACTGCCGTGCTTTACCAGGTAACTCGGGACCCCTGCGCTCTCCTGACTGTAGTCTCACCCTGCACACCACACTGCCGTGCTTTACCAGGTAACCCGGGACCCCTGCGCTCTCCTGACTGTAGTCTCACCCTGTAAACCACACTGCCGTGCTTTACCAGGTAGGACACTCGGGACCCCTGCGCTCTCCTGACTGTAGTCTCACCCTGCACACCACACTGCCGTGCTTTACCAGGTAACTCGGGACCCCTGCGCTCTCCTGACTGTAGTCTCACCCTGCACACCACACTGCCGTGCTTTACCAGGTAAGACACTCGGGACCCCTGCGCTCTCCTGTCTGTAGTCTCACCCTGCACACCACACTGCCGTGCTTTACCAGGTAACCCGGGACCCCTGCGCTCTCCTGACTGTAGTCTCACCCTGCACACCACACTGCCGTGCTTTACTAGGTAAGACACTCGGGACCCCTGCGCTGTCCTGTCTGTAGTCTCACCCTGCACACCACACTGCCGTGCTTTACCAGGTAACCCGGGACCCCTGCGCTCTCCTGTCTGTAGTCTCACCCTGCACACCACACTGCCGTGCTTTACCAGGTAACTCGGGACCCCTGCGCTCTCCTGACTGTAGTCTCACCCTGCACACCACACTGCCGTGCTTTACTAGGTAAGACACTCGGGACCCCTGCGCTGTCCTGTCTGTAGTCTCACCCTGCACACCACACTGCCGTGCTTTACCAGGTAACTCGGGACCCCTGCGCTCTCCTGACTGTAGTCTCACCCTGCACACCACACTGCCGTGCTTTACCAGGTAGGACACTCGGGACCCCTGCGCTGTCCTGTCTGTAGTCTCACCCTGCACACCACACTGCCGTGCTTTACTAGGTAAGACACTCAGGACCCCTGCGCTGTCCTGTCTGTAGTCTCACCCTGCACACCACACTGCCGTGCTTTACCAGGTAACTCGGGACCCCTGCGCTCTCCTGACTGTAGTCTCACCCTGCACACCACACTGCCGTGCTTTACCAGGTAGGACACTCGGGACCCCTGCGCTGTCCTGTCTGTAGTCTCACCCTGCACACCACACTGCCGTGCTTTACCAGGTGGACCTCAACCTTTTAATTTCTTATTTGGACATAATTTCGTAAACAGCCTACCGTGGGGTGAGGAGACCCGCAGATTGATGGGGATGGAGGAGATCCCTTTGTTGCTCCCAGTGATGCGGTCAGTCTCGGCCTCAATCTCCATTCGGACCTCCTCAAAATCAACAAACTTCTTCCCTTTACAGTGCAGGAACTCCGCATATTCTGTCAGGAAGGACGGGAGAGATTAACCCTGAACACATGATACTGGTTTAGATGTGCTCCCCTGTTCAGCGTGGTTCCTCTAGTACATGCGAAGTAATCATGCCTTGCACATAAAGAAGACAAGGAGAAGCACTGGAAAGTTATAGAAAGGGAAAACTTATTAGAAACGAAGTCAGTAGTTATAAATATATACATTAGAGATATCAAGCTATCAGATACCACAAAAATCACCATATGTCAACAGATCAGTTGAAAAGAACTAAATCATGGCCACATTTCATGTCAACTGGATTAACAGTTCTCTGATATATGTAACAGTGTAAGCATGGCATTCACACGTATGAAGGGACACACAGGCAAGTCCACATCCCAACACATTCATACTCTCTATAACTAGTCCCAAATAATGCTGGAGTTTCAGTACAATTTGGAATAAATCAGTAATATAAAAGACAGATCTAGTTATAAAACTTGAAAAAAACTGAATTGTTGCAAAGTGTTCAAAGCACATTCTCAAACCACACTGGGCTCTCCGCAGAAGAGAACTCCAGGGCTGCTGAACCCAAGATAAAAACCACCTCCTCCAGCCCCTGTTTGACATTTGTAGGCACAAATGCCTGGAACTAATAACTATTTTTGATATAAGTACATATCTGAACTAATCGTTTGGATTCATTCTTGAACACGCAAGATGCAGTACAGCGTTTGGACTTTTGGCTGGAGAAATTCCTGAAACATCCTACACAAAGGAGGGGGGGGGGTTAATGAGCCGAGAATCGGGGGACTTTAGCTGAACCTAACACCAAGGGTCTCTACAAGATAATAATTAGATTGGGGCCCGAGATAAGGATTTATTGAGGAAGCAAAAGTTGGCGATGACCGAAGGAAGTCATAAATTAGATAATGAAGTCATCCCATGCAGGGTGAGTCAATCATAGTCCAAAAACAACGGAAGACAGTTGTAGGGGAAATTTATAGGTCTTTGTGCGAAAATCCTATAAGAACTGGCAACTTGCAGCAAGAACTTTGAATTGGTTCTTAATTGGTTTCAGAGTTGGTCTGACCTGGTTTCTGAGTCTCACATGTCTCATAAGAGAAGATAGCATTAAGCTTATACCTCTTGACTGCAAGAAGATTCTGTACCCTGCAGTAAACGAATGTCAAAGAAAGCTTCAGGACTCCTGCTGATAGGAAAAGAGATGTCTGCGAGTCAGTTTATCTACCGTCGAAACGAACCATTCCCGGCTCGAATACAAGCTTCTGTTCCCAGTCGTAACCACATCATAACGAGACTGTGTCTGCTTGCGAGGCAAAGCATTCAAAGAAGAAACACACAGCATAACGAGACTGTGTCTGCCTGCGAGGCGAAGCATTCAAAGAAGAAACACACAGCATAACGAGGACTGTGTCTGCTTGCGAGGCGAAGCATTCAAAGAAGAAACACGCAGCATAATGAGACTGTGTCTGCCTGCGAGGCGAAGCATTCAAAGAAGAAACACACAGCATAACGAGACTGTGTCTGCCTGCGAGGCGAAGCATTCAAAGAAGAAACACACAGCATAACGAGACTATGTCTGCTTGCGAGGCGAAGCATTCAAAGAAGAAACACACAGCATAACGAGACTGTGTCTGCCTGCGAGGCGAAGCATTCAAAGAAGAAACACACAGCATAACGAGACTGTGTCTGCCTGCGAGGCGAAGCATTCAAAGAAGAAACACACAGCATAACGAGACTGTGTCCGCCCTTGGGGCGAAGTATTCGAAGAAGAAAGCACACAGGAAGTGTGTGAAACCCCCACTTGGGTTTTGAAGATAAAGGAGCCCAACTTGGGTTTGAAGAATCGCGGAGACGAAGCGAGAATATAACTACAACGGAAGATTTGTTCAGCAGACTTTGGGGTCTTCTTCAAGAAACCGTTGAGTATAATTCCCTTACCTTTCCCTTGTGGAACTAGAGTAATTAATGATAATTACAACACATAGCAATTGATAAAATAGTTTTCTTAAATTGCACTTTTAACGCGCGTATGAACAACCTCAGAGTTTGAACCTTGTTAAAAAGTAACTAAGCTGATTAACTCATATTGTCATATGAAGTGTTGCAAAAGTATACTTGTGTTCAGATTATTTAACAGATAACTAACAGATTGTCTGTGTTTAGTCGGTGATCTAATATGGTAATGGTCATATGGTATTCATTCAAGTTGATTAACGCACGTTAAATTGAACTGTATTAATTATACAGTTAATTAAGTGTTTACATTAATTATTAAACAAACTAACGTAGTTAGCTTCACACATTATAAAGCTTGAATTTCCCTGGAGCCTACTTACTATATTCATCCTTACTTTACATGTATGTGTATTTTTACTTTTTTAATCAGTATTAGCTCCTCCCCTCAAGGTGTTACAGGATGCTGGTATACTACAGTATAGATGCTATAGATTCTGGCAAGTATCTGCCTTATCTGAGCGTTTATGAATAAAATGCTATTTAATAAATTATAACATGTGAACATTTCCAATAGCGGCTCACTCAGTTTCCATTGGATACAGGGCACCTTTGCGCAGATATTATACCAGTGAAGGTATATGTGTGAAGGGCAGTGTGGGGTTTTGCACTGGCACTATGTATTCTGTCCCCTGTGGGGGGAAACGTGTGGATTTTAACATGTGCAGATGTTCAGAGTAAATCTCTCAAACGTGTTTTAAGTTGCTATCTATTAATTAAACTTCTTAAAAATTGTCAAATTACACAACACAAAACAAAGCTTTCACTTGTCTACACAATACTGAGTACCAATCAATAACAATCTCAATAGTGTGCTTTATTACAGAACCTGTCATGATCACACTAAAACCACTCACATTTTCATCTTTTTTCAGATTTTCATATAAATGTGTCAATCTGCCACTGTGAGCAACATGTCTGCAATGAATTGTGGGATTGTAGTCCTGGGGAAAATATAACTTCTGATTAAACTTGACAACCTAATACATCTCCCAGTATACAACACCGGTAGCTTTTAAGATGGTCTAAGAAAGGTGTTAAGTGACGAATCAGTGGCCATTGTTAGTTTCAGAACAGCAATAAAAATGTCAGCCCTGGGTGAAAGGAAAATTCTGTTCCAAGTAGCTTTTAAATCCCTCGATACAAAAGTTAATTGCCATTGATTAGTACTCAATTGTATAGATGAGGGAAAGGGAGCTTTTTTATTGTGAAATGAATGCATTTTTAAGAGGTTATAATTACTCCGAAAATGTATTGCACAAAGATTTATGACCACAAGTGCAGACTACATAGCAGTTAGGTGCTCGTTAGCAATATGCATTGACGCCAGTACATGCTCGGCCTCCATTTCGTTACATTGGTGTCATAGCCCAGATCACAGGCAGTGCTGTGTGATACACACAAGTTAAAAAGCTAAACTCTATAAACACACCTGCAGTCTAGTCTGGCTCTTCTGCAGTGTGGTTCTAGAGAAAGGGGTCTAATCTGTACCAGCAGTGCCTCTCAATATAAAGGGTGATTGATAAACAGCGCACACAACAGACAGTGACCTTGCGAACTGTATGTAGTTGCTAATGTTATGTATTATTTCTTTTGGATTGGAGTGTCCTATTTAAATTCCATTCCATCTAGCTAGCAGCTTCTTCTTGAAACCCGCTTGCCAATTCAAAGATTAGCTTTTTTTTACTTATCAAAAAAGTGCACTGTATAGCAGCTATCCGCACAAACATCTACAGTAGTCTGCTCACTCTCTGTGGACACGGGGGGGGGGGGCTTTCCTTGTGTAAACATATCTGAATAAACTGATAAACAGGCTCTGCCTGCACCAAATCAACAGCTAGTTCAGTGGCAGAAAACAGTCGACAAAACAGGGCTGTGTCTCTCCACTCTGGAGCTGCCTCCTGAGACACCGTGTCTCTCCACTCTGGAGCTGCCTCCTGAGACGCCGTGTCTCTCCACTCTGGAGCTGCCTCCTGAGACGCCGTGTCTCTCCACTCTGGAGCTGCCTCCTGAGATGCCGTGTCTCTCCACTCTGGAGCTGCCTCCTGAGACGCCATGTCTCTCCACTCTGGAGCTGCCTCCTGAGACTGCCGTGTCTCTCCACTCTGGAGCTGCCTCCTGAGACGCTGTGTCTCTCCACTCTGGAGCTGCCTCCTGAGACTGCCGTGTCTCTCCACTCTGGAGCTGCCTCGTGAGACGCTGTGTCTCTCCACTCTGGAGCTGCCTCCTGAGACGCTGTGTCTCTCCACTCTGGAGCTGCCTCCTGAGACGCCGTGTCTCTCCACTCTGGAGCTGCCTCCTGAGACGCTGTGTCTCTCCACTCTGGAGCTGCCTCCTGAGACTGCCGTGTCTCTCCACTCTGGAGCTGCCTCCTGAGATGCTGTGTCTCTCCACTCTGGAGCTGCCTCCTGAGACGCCGTGTCTCTCCACTCTGGAGCTGCCTCCTGAGACGCCGTGTCTCTCCACTCTGGAGCTGCCTCCTGAGACGCCGTGTCTCTCCACTCTGGAGCTGCCTCCTGAGACGCTGTGTCTCTCCACTCTGGAGCTGTCCCTTTGTCAATAATCCCTTTGTCAAGGACGAGGCACGGCTTTCAGAGCTCTGTGAAAGGCATGAAATCTAGAGGACTGAGATCTTTCATCCACTTTATGTGAAGGTATTTATACAGGGCAAGCTCTTGAGTAGACAGTCATTTATCTGAAACAGCTATCCAAGAGGATAGAGGAAGTAAGCCCAGACTGTGTACGAGAGGCTCTGGTTCTATGCTATTCAGTACCACTGGTTATAGTAAATAAATGAATCATTTGTGCATGTTTGAACAACAATACATGGAAGCAGAAAAGTAATATATATATATATCAGAGGAAGCGGAGCCGTGCCTGTCTCTGGAGCCACCGGCTGCAATCAAGGGAGAGGAGGTGCTAGCTCCCGAGCCAGAGGAGTTGAAGAGCACACCTCCACCACAGCTCCAGCCCCCAGCCCCAGAAGCTTGTCCGGCGCTGGTCAGTGCAGTCCCTTGCCCCTTGCTCCTGGACACCCTGCCGGTCTGCCTAGACCTCCCTGCGCTAGACCTGGAGCCCAGGAGTCTGCACCATCGGCCACAGCTCTGCCCCTGGTTCCCTACTCCGCTCTCCCCGAGCACCCAGATGTCGCTGGGCTGCTGCCAGACGTCGCTGGTGCTCCCCCTGTTCGCTGCTTCGCTCCCCCTGGGTGATCGGACATCGCTGCGCCGGTCCCCAGGTGAAGACCTCTGCCCGCTGCTGCATCCTCCTGTTCCCCGGCCGTCGCTTCGGTCGTCCCTGTCATCCCAGTGGGGTCCCGTGTCGCCGGTTCACGGTCCCTTCTTGGAAGCGCCTGAGGGACTGACCCACCCTCAAGCCCGCCCGTGGAAGAGGGCGAAAATTGACATTTGTGGACTCGAGGGTGGGTGGTTGTGTTTTAGGGGAGGGGTGGCCTTGGAATGGCCGATCAGTGTTGCACACTTGAGGGGGAGGATGTGTAACACAGCAGGGAGGGGGTTAATATCCTCCCTGCAGAAAACATGTGCGTATGCACATTTTGTTCAATTGTTTTATTTTGTTAACTGTTTATTGTTTAATTATCACCCGCACCTGGTAACTATTGTAAATTAATGCCAGGTGTAGGGTACATAAAGGAAGCAGCCAGTCTGTTCAGGGCTGCTGAGTAGAAGGAGGCAGATAGTGTGCACTGTCTCCGAGCAGTCGTACTAGTGCTGTGTGTTTGTGTCACAGGTAAACGGCTTAGCCGTCCTGCGAGTGAGTCAGGGACTTACCTGTGTAGTTAGCGCTCCAAAACGGAGCTAGGTGTTTATTTTGTTTGTGTTTTGTTGATGTATTAAAAATAGCGCAAACGCGCTTTAAACTCCATTTCCTGTGTCCTGGGTCTGCTTTAAAAGGGGCAAACGAACGACCGTGAGTGCCGGCCGGGTTACATATATATATATATATATATATATATATATATATATATATATATATATATATATGATGTGAGTGCTACACAAAGCAACTTCATAGAGCTTGCCGTATGTGCAAAGCTGTCACAGTTTTACCATCCACTATGCAATTGTTGACATTTGCTGAAAATAATAAGAAATGAACATTGACCGTATTTCAGATAGCACTGCTTGGGTTTGTACACTGACATTGGGTTATGTATGCTAGATTACTTTAACTGGTATTGCCTCCCTAACCCGCAGAGCGTCAGAGCCAATGTGACGTTCCATCTGGAATCCCCAGCAGTTACCGGCACCTTGGCACAGCCAGGACACAAACCTGCACTCCCTTGACTGTTTGACTCACTATGCACACCACACAGCCAAGCTTTTACCGGTTGAGCCTCTCAGGGACCCCACAATTTTGTTTTTTTAATAAGATTTACCTGTGGGACAGTTAATGAGCTGCAGAACAAGAGGACGTCGGGTGACGATGCCAGATCCACGGGGAAGGAAGTCCCTGCAGAACAAGAGAGGACAAAGACATTAGACAGGGAGTCAAGGATTCAGTCTCTGAGAAAGACATTAGACAGGGAGTCAAGGATTCAGTCTCTGAGAAAGACATTAGACAGGGAGTCAAGGATTCAGTCTCTGAGAAAGACATTAGACAGAGAGTCAAGGATTCAGTCTCTGAGAAAGACATTAGACAGGGAGTCAAGGATTCAGTCTCTGAGAAAGACATTAGACAGAGAGTCAAGGATTCAGTCTCTGAGAAAGACATTAGACAGGGTCAAAAGGGCTTGATACCAGGTCCCTGGTTCAAATCCCCGCCCAGCTACTGACTCGCTGTGTGTGACCCTGAGCAAGTCACTTAACCTCCTTGTGCTCCGCCCTTCGGATCCTATTGTAAGTGACTCTGCAGCCGCTGTTGATGCAGTTAAACCCCTAGGATAAAAGCGTCTGTGTGAAAGGGTAACGTCATGGCCTAAGCTGTTACCGGCAGGTATTAGAGACTCAGAGTCAAGAAGCTGCAGTGAAGCGCTGTTGCACACATTTATAACACAAACACAAAACACAAGAACAAATAAAATAAAATGTTCACAAAAAACAAAATAATGCAGGCTGGGCATTCGCCTTCACTATAAAGTTTACACAGTTACACACACCTAAGTCCCTCTCCCCCACACAAAGGATTTTGAGGGTCATGAATCAAGCAACTGCGACGGCATTAAGGCCATAGCGCCGAGTTTACGCTGGCCTTAAAATTGCCCCGTATGTATCATGACACACTTGGCATGTTAAGGCTGTGTTAGCACCGCCAAAATACGCTCCACCGTGCAATGCGCTCCGCCGCTCATTAGCCATGCTTTTTAAGGCATGTCAAGCCTTAATTATGTGCATGGGCAAATTGTAGGTGGGGCTCATTTCTAAATGAATTCTGTGATATTAAAATTAGATTTATGAAGCAGCAGAACATCTATGCCAGCCCTAAAACGGTCTACAAATAAATCAGATTTCAAATTGGTCTCATTTGAAGCACAAAGAAAAAGTCAGAAAGCAGCTGATACTTGGTCACCAGAAAACACATTTTCTATTTACATTATATTCTATTGATATACAGTAAGTTACTTAAAATGTGTTATCATTGATAGTTCATCAAGAGCATCACCCAAAAACCAAGGCTGAAACATTTGAACATTTAGCCTAGCTACTGAGTCAACTCTTTAAAATGTACATTGTAACTTGAAAAGGGCTTGTAACCAGACGGTTCCCTGTTCAAATCCCAGTTAAAGAAAAGGGCTTGTAACCAGGAGGTCCCCGGTTCAAATCCCAGTTAAAGAAAAGGGCTTGTAACCAGGAGGTCCCCGGTTCAAATCCCAGTTAAAGAAAAGGGCTTGTAACCAGGAGGTCCCCGATTCAAATCCCAGTTAAAGAAAAGGGCTTGTAACCAGGAGGTCCCCGGTTCAAATCCCAGTTAAAGAAAAGGGCTTGTAACCAGGAGGTCCCCGGTTCAAATCCCGGCTAAGTCACCGACTCACTGTGTGACCCTGAGCAACTCACTTAACCTCCTTGTGCTCCGTCTTTTGGGTGAGACGTTGTTGTAACTGACTCTGCAGTTGATGCATAGTTCACACACCCTAGTCTCTGTAAGTCATCTTGGATAAATGTGTCTGCTAAATAAACAAATAATAATAATAATAATAATAATAATAATAATATTCTCTCTATCTCTATGCTATACTCCAATCTGCAAACCAGGCCTTTCCTGTATGAAAATATTACATATCTCAATATTTCTATTTATTAAATGGTTACTTCATAGAACATATTTTTTCAAAATATTTCATTTCTTACCATTTAATGATATGGTATTTGTTCTGTATATATTTTTTTAATTGCGTTTCTGCTTGAATCATTAGTGTGCCATGAATAATAGATAGTAGGATTTTTTCAGCCACTTTCTGCTATTAAACTATTACTATTAAAGGTGATGAAATGTGTTAAATATCCTATCATCTGACTGCGTGCAATAAATAAAGCCCACTATCAGCTTTTCTGAGTTTTGTTTAGAAACTGCCACAATGATGCACAAACAGGGATTCCCTTCTGAAGTAGTTATTGTCTGGTAAATAGTAATCCACGTAGGCAAGCCCTTTAAGTTTCTCCGAATAGCTGTATTTCCAAATTCCCCCTTTATCATGCTATAAAGGGCATCACTTAAAATGGAAAGGAACCTGTTAAACTTCTTAATTGCTTGATGAAAGTTCATGCCTATTCAATTTTTCAGTACCAATCAATCATGAGAAAGCATCTTCTGACAATCTAAATTAACTACGCATTTTATGGAGGCTAATTTCTTTGCTGATCTTGGCAGAGTTTATTTTTTGAGTCAGCAGTATAGGCTGCTACATAGATCAAGCTGAAATAAGATTACATCGTGTTCATTTTCTGATCAAATGAAATGTTGTCATGTGACCGAGCAGCTGTTGAGTGGCGTGTGATTGGTGACATTACGAACCAGGAAGTAAACGGAAACCAAACAATGGATGGAATGGCGGTGGTGAAACTGAACGCAACGACGCTCAGCGTTTTACTAAATAATTAAACAAAAGATTTAAACAGAACAAAACACAACAAACAAAAAGGCGCGTTGGCCAAACAAATAAACAAATACGGTTTAGCAGTTGTTTTTAAGTTTTGTTTTCTCTCTCCTCGCTCTCTCCGCTCTCACTCCTAATACATCCTCCCCGAGGGTAGAGCGCTGCAGGTTTATATACAGTGACCATCTCCCGATTAGCAACAATTATTCAATGAATTAACTCGGGAGATGGTCACCGTCTGCACGAGTTTAATAAGGATGCGTGACAGTCAGCTAGCTAAATAAATCACTAGCCGATCAGTCACGCATCCTCACAAGGTTTTTAAAATATAAAAACAATAACAAATACGCAGCGCAAACAATAATACAAATAATAATACAAATATTTATATATATATATATATATATAGGGGCGGGACACTCCGCCACATGTCACTTCTTTACTTATGAAAGCAATACTATTTAATCTTCCTTAATGTAAGCATAAGCCTATGTGAAATGTGCAGAGACCCTTTCTCATTATCATTGCTACTGAAAAACACCATAGACAAGGCAGGAAATGTCTTCATACAATTAACACGTTTTTAACAGGTTCCTTTCTGTTTTAAGTGATTCCTGTCAGCTTAAAACATGTTGAAAAGGAAATGTGGAGAAAACTATTTGGAGAAACTTAAAAGGATCGACCCCACCCCCGACCCCAGTAATATGAGCCCTGACATTTGCCTCTATTGCTGAAGGAAAATCGTATTTTTATCAACATGTTGTTTTTCTTCTATTAAACTAATAGAATACATTATACAGCTATCACACCTATGCAACAGATAGCATTAATATTAAATATGAGTACTGCATTGTCTCCATTTTTTCTTAAACTTTGCAGGATAAAATGCTCTTCTTAATAATACGTTTAACACAGAAATAAAAATAAGGGGTCCCCAAATTAAAACTAGATTTATCCTGCCTCTAAGGAAGCTTATATAGATATTTTTAAAGAAGAAAGGTCAAATGAAACGAGGACATGATTCTTTTTTTGTAATTGTTTTAAACTATTTGTATGATATACAGTATATCAGCTATACTCAGCTATCAGCTATCAGTACTCAGCTATACTCAGCTATCAGCTATCAGTACTCAGCTATACTCAGCTATCAGCTATCAGTACTCAGCTATACTCAGCTATCAGCTATCAGTACTCAGCTATCAATGGAAATATATTTTAAAGAGATTAAATGGGCACCTGGAGCCCTGAAACTATTGTATTTCATGATTGCTAAAAACAACATAAAAAGTATACTTAAAGAAATAAAAAATGCTCTGAAACTTAAATATTTTTACAATATGAATTTCACAAATGTGAAAATAACTAGTTCATAAATTATTCTGTATTATTCACTAACTACATTTCTTAGTGGGTACCAGTGGTGAGCTGAAATTGAATATAGACTTATTTCAACAGAAAATATGCTTCCAAATACTTGTGTCACATTTTACAGCCCCTCCTACTGTTGTGATGGGCTATTCTGATGCACAAAGTGCTCAAACCACTACTAGCTTCAGTGCACTGCCTTGTAATCATGGCATGGTGATGTGATTGACGAAATATCATGGATGAAGAGAATAAGTCCAACACAACACAATGGTACCTGCCAACCATACACTTATTTACATAAGCAGGTCTTTTGCCCTGCCAGTCTGCTAAATGACTAATTGTGAAAGAGATGGCTGCAAGGCTGACGTCAGACCAGGAAATGAATCCAAAACAAGGCAGTACTGCTGAGTGAAACTGAGACGCTACGGCGCTCAGCTTTTATTAAATAATACTAACAAACTGTTTAAACACAAACACAAAAACAAAAGGGCACAAGGGCCAAACAAACAGATAACAGAACGGATGTAAACAAGTAGGTATATATATATATATATATATATATATATATATATATATATATATATATATATATAATACTATTAGCAATTGTTTAGTTACCAAGGTAGGTCATTTCACTCCTGTGTCGTTCCACCTCTGACACTTTCCACCGTGCAGCCAAAGCTGCAGATTCTTATAGTGGTGACCGAGGGATTAACTAGCTATTAATGATCTTGTTAACCCCTCGGTCACATTCTGCACAGGTTTACTAAAGATGCGTGACTGTCAGCCAATTCAATAATTACTAGCTAATAGTCACGCATTCACGTATTTCTAAAATCACAATAAAACAATAACAAATAATGGCGGACACTTTTCACCCACGCCGCAGACAATAATAATACTATGAATCATAAAAATATACAAAGGGCCACCACTGTTGAGTGACTCTTCCAGCCGCGCTCTGCTCCACGGGGCTAGGCCTTGCTGCATCCCTGCTGTCAAGTAGACCCTGCCGGCTGTAGTATCTCGGTGCACAAGTGCTCAGTGCATACGGCACACGGTGCCCAGCGCCTCAGCGTCAGTGCACAGTCACAGCGCTGCACGATACTCAGTGCACGCGGTGCTTGGCATGTGCGGTGTGCTGTGTTAGGTATCCTCTGCTACAGCGCTAGTGGGTGAGTACACGGCGTTCGCACTTAGCCAGTGCTTGAGCGCAGTGCAAGTGGTGTTTAGTGCATGGCCAATGCAAAACACCAGGCCCATGTCAGGCAAGTCGGGGTTCAACCACTGCATGGCCTGCAACGCCATTATCCCACAAGAGGACAAGCATACCCTCTGTGCACGGTGCTTGGGCGTTCAACATGCCACCTTGGTGCTCGAGAGGGATGTGGCCTGTGGGATGACCTGTCCCAGGACCCCCTGCTAGGCATCCCTGATGCGCAGGCCGCCCGCAGTCGCTCCCCATCGCCGCAAGCGAGAAGGGTGAAACATTCCAAGCAGGCAAGGGACATTATGGACCTCAAGGCCAGTCTGTGTTCCGGACGCAGGCAATGGCTCCTCGCCCTCAAAATTTCCGGCCTTCCCAGACTTCATGGAGGAGGTACGCGCCTCCTGGGATCGTCCGGCCTTGGGTCCTAGCGTGCAAAAGCTTGCTGCACCGGCATGTCCGAACCCTCAATGTAAGGTGATGGAAACGCATCTCAAGCAGGCGTATGCAGCAGAGGCACAGGCAACTTGCCTGTCTAATACAGCGAGTGCGCTTCCTGCTTACATGGACGGTGTACTGCGCTAGGCCCCGCTCCCCGAGCCGGTGGCCACGGAGTCTCCTGTCCAGCACACTGCTGCAGATCTCCGGACTCCAAGAACAAGCTCTTGGCCGGAGCCTGACTTGCTTGATCGTGGCTCGTAGACAGCTGTGGCAGCAGGCACCTGCGGCTCCGGCCGCAGCCTCGGCTCCACCATCGCCTGCCCCAGTACCAGCCCGTCTACTGTAGGGGAGCTCAGGGTGAGCAGAAGCTAGTGTGCCCCCACTTTCGAGCTCCATGTCGGCACTAATGGGACAGGCTACAACCTTTTTGCAGGTCCCTGGACAACAGTGGCTGAGCCATGCCGGTCCGAATGCAGGCCGTGGCTCCCCACCCACAGCCCTTCCCAGCATTCCCCGATTTCATGGAGGAGGTGCGCTCCTCTTGGGATCGTCCAGCATCGGCGCCAAGCATGCTGAAGCAAGCCACACAGCTTGCTTCTTTGGAAGGCGTGGAGAAGCTGGGCCTGGCAGGGTTTCCCCCCGTTGATTCCACTATTGCGGCCTTGGGCAAGGCTCCGCCAGTGGGGTGATTACCGAAAGACCGTGTGTGCCTGAACCCGCAGTTCAGGGTCACAGAGACACACCTAAAGAGGGCGTATGCAGTGGAGGCATAAGTGACCTACCTTGCAAACACGGCAGGTATACTGACTGCCTACATGGATGGCATACTAAGGTAAGCCCCCCTCCCCGAGCTGGTGGCTTCCAAGTTATGCATCCTTTCAGGCACGCTGCTCTAGATCTCCGGCCTTCAAGGGCGGAGCCCTAGGCAGCCTCCTCAGCGTGCTCCGCCCCAACCTCAGCAGCCCCAGCAGGGGCCCTGAAGGCTTGCGGCCTCAGACCCATCCCTTCACGACACACCAGCTGCAATATGGGCATGCTTGCACCTTGGACACCTGGGTGCTCGCCACTGTGTACACCTGGATCTCCTCAGTCAGACAAAAGGCACTCTCTGGCATCCGGAACCAGGCAGGTTCCAATTATGTATCTGGCCCCTGAACAGGACCGCTGGTCAGCCCTAGGGCTATCTGACCCACCTGGCTTGCCTCCTCCTTGAGGTTGCAAGCCTGCACTGCTAACCTTGGGTTATGCGGTTCTGATGCGTCCCTCATCTGCTGCCGTTCCTTCTCCCTCGCCACTGCTCTGGTATACTTTCCTATAAGTATGTTGGTGGTCATCTTCGAATTGAAAGGGTTCCCTGAAAGAGAAGATGACCACCAACCTGCGAGGTCGCAGCGGTCACCCTCACGGGTTCGACGCAAGACAAAATGGCTTCCGTGGGTTGACTGTTTAATCCCTCCGTGGGCGGGACCGAGGACATCACCCCAGGAAGGGGCCTAGCAGCAGCTCTGATATAAAGAGCTCAGTGAATACCTACCTAAGGCAGGCATATCCCATAAGTATGTTGGTGGTCGTCTTCTCTTTCAGGGAAGCAGGGTTACAGTAAGTAACCTAACGTTATACTGCACTGCGCTCCACTTCAGCTGCTTTCCTATTACAACCTCATTGCCATTCAAAGATGCTATAATGCATGGATACGCGCTATAATTGAACCATATGAATGAAACAATAATGAAGTGTTTCCAATGTTTTAGTTAGTTATATTTTAGTATCCATTTTTTCTTAATAATTATTAAGTGAATTGAATTAATAAAGCTCCTGCGTTGCTGCTTTTCCGTAGTTTTTAATTGTGTTTGTTGGACACACACTGCGCATTGCCTTCATTCTGCAAGAATGACTTTAGAGGTTCTATTAGAACAATAGGAACTTGGAATTGAATTCAATTGCAAAGGAAATGTTAAGGAAATAGCCTGCTTTACTTTTTAATATTTCTTTCTTTGAAAGCACGCCAAATTCCTAGAACAATAACAGTAGCCCTCAACAAGGATTAAGTCTGCAATCTAAGATGTTCCAATTTTCAAATAAAAGAGAATAACCTCCTTCTGTTTGTTCTTAATTTGAATAACCCTTTTGATTTGAACAAATGGTTGGGAGGCTTTTTAAACAGAGGAAGTTGGTAAGTTTGGGGAAGTGACAGGAAGTGGATTTGGGAGTGTGGCAGGGCAGAAGCCCTGCACGGGTAAATAAATGTGTATGTGTAAATATTATATGAAAATGTGTTTGTTAGATATGGCAGGGCTGGAAGTTAAGATTCCAGCCCTGGTTATTTTGGGTGTGTTTGTGGTGGAGGTTGGCAGGATTAGGTTTTAATTCCTATCCCTGCCAGATACATGTGAAAATGTGGTCAGTCGTTGATTGAATGATTAATTTTCAATCAACCATGGCCACATGGTATATAAGGGAGCTACACAGCTCCATGAGAGAGATTGCCTGGGAGAGGGGAGACCACATGGAAGGTCTGTATGTTGTCTTTTGTTAATTGCTTTCTTAAGGTAGTGAAGGCGAATGCCCAGCCTATGGTTTTTGTATTTTGTTTAAACCTTTTGTTTTGGCCCTTGAGCTGGTTATTTTGTTTCTGTTTATTGTGTTTGTGACTTGTTTTGTTAAACCTTTTTATTTTGTGTTTATTAAAAATGTGCAGCAGTGCTTAAACTGCAGTTTTACTGTCTCCGAGTCTCTGTCCACCCAGCCATCCTGTCACAGGGAGTAACGGGAGGGACTGTTTCCAGGGTGGCAAGGTGAGTCTGTGTATGTAACACGGTGTAATGTGTAGGGTGAAGAGCTGCTGTCACAGATAATGCTGACCCCTCGCTTCTTGTGCCATCTTGCACAATTTGAGCTGCCAGAACTATTCAGCTTCCCTTTGCAGTCCTCTCACCCAAACTGCATGAGATGACATCTCCTATACAACGAGAGTCTACACACAACATAGTAACTGATTCATGTGTTCCTCCTACACTGTTGTACAGTGTTTGAGACATTCTCTTAGTAGTCGGTATGTGCCCATCCACAGATAGTGATGTTTAACTCCAGTAAGTGGACTGACAATTGGGTTGATTTCATACAGCTCAACAAAAGCATGTGTGAGTTAAGCTTTCATCCCCAGGAATAAAACCACCACCTAGTCGATAATAAAGGATTTGGGGATATTCAGCACAGTCTGAATCCTCTTCATCATTCAGCATGGCAGTAATTATCAGCAGAAAGATGATTCCTTTTTAAAAGATCTCTTTTTGTCCTGCATTCATCATATTTGCTTAACACCATGTAGTATGTGTGCTTACTGTCTGCAATGAAGTGAACCACATTGTGGAGGGAGAGGGGAAATAAAGAGAGTGGGAGGGTGTATATGTTCTAAATGCGCTAAAAACCTGGGTTCTTATTGTAGCTTATTGATCCCAGAATCTCATCAAGCAGCTTCTTGAAGGATCCCAGGGTGTCAGCTTCAACAACATTACTGGGGAGTTGGTTCCAGACTCTCTCAATTCTCTGTGTAAAAAAGTGCCTCCTATTTTCTGTTCTGAATGCCCCTTTATCTAATCTCCATTTGTGACCCCTGGACCTTGTTTCTTTTTTCAGGTCGAAAAAGTCCCTTGGGTCGACATTGTCAATACTTTTTAGAAATTTGAATGCTTGAATCAGATCACCGCATAGTCTTCTCTGTTCAAGACTGAATAGATTAAATTATTTTAGTCTGTCTGCATACGACATGCCTTTTAGACCCGGGATAATTTTGTTCGCTCTTCTTCACACTCTTTCTAGAGCAGCAATATCCTTTTTGTAGCGATGTGACCAGAACTGAACACAATATTCTAGATGAGGTATTACTAATGGATTGTAAAGTTTTAACATTGCTTCCCTTGATTTAAATTCAACACTTTTCACTATATATCCGGCACCTTGTTGGCCTTTTTTATAGCTTCCCTACATTGTCTAGATGAAGCCATTTCTAAGTCAACAAACTCTTTGGTCTTTTTCATAGATTCCTTCTTCAATTTCAGTTATCTCCCATATGATATTTATAATGCACATTTTTATGGTCTGCATGCAGTACCTTACACTTTTCTCTATTAAATGTCATTTGCCATGTGTCTGCCCACTTCTCAATAATGTCTAGATAATTTTGAATGACATTTGCTGCTGCAACGGTGTTTGCCACTCCTCCTATTTTTGTGTTGTCTGCAAATTTAACAAGTTGCGTATGATCAGATCATCTTGGAAATCTTTGAAACATTCCCTAGTTCATTTGACACTTTGGGAGGGTGGGGTGGGGTGGGGTAGTAGTGCCATTTTACTTGGCTTCACTTTGTACTACTTCATTCCATCTAGAGTACCCCCCCCTTCTCTCTCTATCACTGATTTCCTTTCCTGGTGCCGGAAGCTGCTCAAGTAACCTGAAGTGATCAACTACCAGAGTGGAGAATTGAGAGAATATGAACGGAAAGGGGTCTGATTGCCGTACTGCCTTCGCATCCTGCTCAACAGGCCTGTTGTCATGGAAACAGCTGATTCAGGGCTTCGTTTTCAGTGTAAAAAGTTCACCACAAAAAAAAATCTAAATCAATCACTGCCGATCCTTTTGAGGTGAAATACTCTGTTATAGTAGCAAGGCTACTGTACCAAGGGTCTTGGATTACTTGTGTGCCAAATTGATTTTTTTTTTTTTCAATTGCTTTCTGCAGACCTATAAAATGCAGTGCCATTTTATAAGCTCAATAACACAATCCAGTGTGTTCAGATATGGTCCAAAATCAGCACTTCTAGTCTGTTTGGCGTGCGGATACTGGACCATATTTTTGCTTTCATATTCTATGTTCCCATGTGTGACAGGGTACACCCCTGTGTGTATTGCATGTTTTTGTATTATTATTATTTGAGTGTATTGTTTATATGTGTAAAAACATGTTTCTTTACTGTTAATTGTTTTACAGCATGGATGGGATTAAACTTCCATATCCAAAACCTGTGCAGAATGTGACCATCTCCAGATTGATTAATTTATTACTAATTTGGAGACGGTCTCATGTATATAAACCCGCAGCTTTGGCTGATTGAGTTTGGTGTGTTCAGAGGCGGAACAGGAGAGAAAACTAAAGTAAACAATTGCTACACGTGCTGGGTATAAACCAGCACCATACTTGTTTGTTTGTTCCGTGTCTGTTTTGTACGTTTATTTTGGCCACTGTGCCATTTTGTTTTTGTATAAGTGTTTGTTTTGTGTTCAACCTTTTCATTTATAATTATTTTTAATAAACATGCGCCTCAGCGCTTCCATACCCCAGTCCTGTGTGTCTGTCTTCCTGGTCTGACGTCACCACGCAAGCCATCTTGCCTCACCATGGTAACAGACATTGTGTTGCGAGAAATAAATCCTTGCATTGTTCATGTTAATACGTCTGTACGTGCAAAAACATATACTGTATATGTAAAATACGACTTCCTATGTCATAAGAGACAAATGAGGACAAAGAAAATCAACAGGAACTCCAAAACACAATTCAAACAACCATAGACTAATATAATATATATATATATAATGTGTATTCGTAACCGAGCTGCTTCCACTCGGGTTCGTTGCCCCTTTGAAGACGTTGGAACAGGAACTGCAGTTTTAGCACGGTTGTGCACTTTTATTTACAACACAAATAAACACCTAGCTCTTTTTTCGAGCACTAACTAAAATACAAACAGGAATTTAAACTATAAAACAGGACAGCTAAGCTGTTTACCTGATAAACAAAAATCAAACAAAAACAAAACACACAGTTTTTAAACAAATAACACAAAGGCTTTACACAGTACCTTTTTCTTTATACACTTGAGCACACTATCAACAGGGCTCTCCACTCAGCAGCCCTGAGCAGCCTGGCTGCTTCCTTTAAATACCCTGCACCTGGCTCTAATTTACAAGGGTAGGAATGAATGTTCTTCTGCCCTTTTGTCATAGAAAAGGCACTAACCAGTCCTTAGGTGTTTCCAGTAAAGTACTTTAACATTAATAATGGGTTTTATTTTGGGAGGTTCTTCATTGGGAATGTCACACGAACAATTTAACTATAATAATCTGATTATCAGACAGATTGACTTTAAAATACCACCTGGTCCCATTGAGGACAACTGTTTTTATTGTGTTCTAGATCAATAATGTGACACAACAGCCCTCCCTGACCTCAGTGTTTGGGGTCATTCAGGGCTCCTGGGGAGCCCCTCCCCTCAGAGTCACAGCTGGGCTGATTGTGGATTGCTGATTAACTGCACTGTTACAGCAAGTGCTTTGGCACCAATGTGCACCGATGTAAAGGAACACAAAACAGCACCTCATCTAAAAAGAAGACCTCTGGAATGAGCAAGACCCAGACAGATGAAGCATATGAGCCACTTGTATGAGACAGTATTCACATAACTTGTTTAAAGATATTTAACAGAAGCTGTTCCAGCCCATATAGTCTACAGTTTCTGCATCCCATAGTTATTCTATGCATTTACCACAGTTTACCATTTGTCATTTTTTAACCCTTTCAGTCCTGAATTATTTTTCTTGAAATTAAGTTATATAATTCAAAAAGCAACTCCTTTATTGAGTATATTATTATTAATTTCTTAGCAGACACCCTTATCCAGGGCGACTTACAATTATTACAAGATATCACATTATACATTATTTTACATTAGAGGAGGCAGTGTGGTCCAGTGGTTAAAGAAAAGGGTTTGTAACTAGGAGGTCCCCGGTTCAAATCCCACCTCAGCCACTGACTCATTGTGTGACCCTAAGCAAGTCACTTAACCTCCTTGTGCTCCGTCTTTCGGGTGAGACGTATTTGTAAGTGACTCTGCAGCTGAGGCATAGTTCACACACCCTAGTCTCTGTAAGTCGCCTTGGATAAAGGTGTCTGCTAAATAAACAAATAATTATACAGATATCACTTTTTTTTTTTTTTTTACATACAATTACCCATTTATACAGTTGGATTTTTACTGGAGCAATCTAGGTAAAGTACCTTGCTTGAAGGTACATCAGCAGTGTCCCCCACCTGGACTTGAACCCACAACCCTTGGTCAAGAGTCCAGAGCCCTAACCACTACTCCACACTGCTGCCCTTAGTATAAATAAGAACAGGACAAACATATTTCTGCACGACTTCAGACTGGGACCTAGGAGTCCTGTGATCCAACGTGATTGTCAATGGCATGTGTTAACATATGGCGCTAAGATATTAACCCTGAAAGGGTTCATATGCTATACCATCCCTCTCTGGGCTTTTTCAATACTTACCTATGATTTACCATGATTTCACTGTGCTTTATTACACGTTCCCTGCTTCTACTATCATGGAGAGTTGGTTTCTTTCAAAATAGGTCTTAAAAAATCAAGTAACTTAAAATATAATTGAATATATTTTGTACATTTCCCTACCTTTACTATTTTATGAAGTGGTCCTGAGTTATGTTGCTCAAATATTGAATCATTATTTTTTCATTAATGTGATGATTTGATACTGTTTCTTAGATTAACTTCTGCGATATAAAATGTTCCTTTGTAACCTGTTGATGTTGATCACGTGTATAGGCATGCATTCATGCATGAAATAACACAATCCCCTGGTGGGCGAGTAACACATGCCTTATACATGTGATCAACATCACTTACTACTGGTCTTCAAGCCAGTAATCTGTGACAACTGCATGATGTGGGAAATCCGAGAAAACCCAACAGAGCTCAACCAAGTGTGTGTAAAGTGCTGCACGATCCAGGACATGCTCCAGCGATTAAGCCTGCTAGAAAAGGAGCTGGAGGAAATGAGACAGCAACAGGAGCTTGAGGAGCTGACACACCCACAATTCATGGAAGTCTGCACCCCTAGCAGACTGGAAGCCACCACGGAGATGGAAGAGGGTCGAAACAGCTGGGTTCAGATAGGCAGAAGCAGGGAAAAAAAGAAACTTCGTCAAACACACCCACCAGAAATCCAGACATCCAACAAATTTGAGCCACTTCTACATTTAGATGACCAAAACCAACATCAAGAGAATGAAAGAAACAACATCCAGGACCCTATAAACAGTGCTGGCCAGGCAGCAAAAAGAAGGGAGGTCATGATCGTTGGGGACTCCATATTGAGAAACACAGCAAGTTCAGTTCGCAGTTTGGACCCCCTTACTACAACAGTGTGCTGCCTTCCAGGAGCCTCAGTCAAGCACATCACTGAGAATGTGGACAGGCTCCTAGAACGAACAGGAGACGACCGGTAGTAGTCGTCCACATCGGTACAAACAACATTGGAAGAGACAGGCCAAGATCCCTGCAAAACAAATTCAGAGAGCTAGGAAGGAAATTGAAAGGCAAGACCAAAACTGTGGTATTTTCTGGGATACTGCCGGCGCCCTGCAAAGGACCATATGGACAGCTGGAAATACAAAATCAAAATGCATGGCTGAAATCGTGGTGCACCCAGGACGGCTTCACCTTTCTTGAACATTGGAGCACATTCTACAACAAGGACTATCTATACAGGTGGGACGGACTGCACTTAAACAGAAAGGGAACCAATCTACTCGGAGAAAGGATCCTTCAGGAGGTCCAGAAGCATCTAAACTAGAAAGGAAGGGGGGAGAAAACAAAAAAACAGAAGGGAGACCACATCAAAACAAGGACAACAACTCAGGTAAGACAACTATTAAATGTATAAGAACATAAGAACATAAGTATCCTGAGAGACAGTCAGCATGGTTTTAGGAAAGGGAGATCGTGTCTAACTAAACTGCTTGACTTTTTTGAGGATGCAACATTGACAATGGATAATTGCAAAGCATACAACATGGTTTATTTAGATTTCCAGAAAGCTTTTGACAAAGTCCCACATAAAAGATTAATTCTCAAACTGAACGCAGTAGGGATTCAAGGAAATGCATGCACATGGATTAGGGAGTGGTTAACAGGTAGAAAACAGAAAGTACTGATTAGAGGAGAAACCTCAAAATGGAGTGAGGTAACCAGTGGTGTACCACAGGGATCAGTATTAGGTCCTCTGCTATTCCTAATCTACATTAATGATTTAGATTCTGGTATAGTAAGCAAACTTGTTAAATTTGCAGATGACACAAAAATAGGAGGAGTGGCAAACACTGTTGCAGCAGCAAAGGTCATTTAAAATGATCTAGACGGCATTCAGAATTGGGCAGACACATGGCAAATGAAATTTAATAGAGAAAAGTGTAAAGTATTGCATGCGGGCAATAAGAATGTGCATTATAAATATCACATGGGAGATAGTGAAATTGAAGAAGGGAACTATGAAAAAGACCTAGGAGTTTATGTTGACTCAGAAATGTCTACTATAACAGAGTATTTCACCTCAAAAGGATCGGCAGTGATTGATTTAGATTTTTTTTTGTGGTGAACTTTTTACACTGAAAACGAAGCCCTGAATCAGCTGTTTCCATGACAACAGGCCTGTTGAGCAGGATGCGAAGGCAGTACGGCAATCAGACCCCTTTCCGTTCATATTCTCTCAATTCTCCACTCTGGTAGTTGATCACTTCAGGTTACTTGAGCAGCTTCCGGCACCAGGAAAGGAAATCAGTGATAGAGAGAGAAGGGGAGGGTACTCTAGATGGAATGAAGTAGTACAAAGTGAAGCCAAGTAAAATGGCACTACTACCCCACCCCACCCCACCCCTCCCAAAGTGTCAAATGAACTAGGGAATGTTTCAAAGATTTCCAAGATGATCTGATCATACGCAACTTGTTAAATTTGCAGACAACACAAAAATAGGAGGAGTGGCAAACACCGTTGCAGCAGCAAATGTCATTCAAAATTATCTAGACATTATTGAGAAGTGGGCAGACACATGGCAAATGACATTTAATAGAGAAAAGTGTAAGGTACTGCATGCAGACCATAAAAATGTGCATTATAAATATCATATGGGAGATAACTGAAATTGAAGAAGGAATCTATGAAAAAGACAAAAGAGTTTGTTGACTTAGAAATGTCTTCATCTAGACAATGTGGGGAAGCTATAAAAAAAGGCTAACAAGATGCTTGGATATATTGTGAGAAGTGTTGAATTTAAATCAAGGGAAGTAATGTTAAAACTCTACAATGCATTAGTAAGACCTCACCTAGAATATTGTGTTCAGTTCTGGTCACCTCGTTACAAAAAGGATATTGCTGCTCTAGAAAGAGTGCAAAGAAGAGCAACCAGAATTATCCTGGGTTTAAAAGGCATGTCGTATGCAGACAGGCTAAAAGAATTGAATCTATTCAGTCTTGAACAAAGAAGACTACACGGTGATCTGATTCAAGCATTCAAAATCCTAAAAGGTATAGACAATGTCAACCCAGGGGACTTTTTTGACCTGAAAAAGAAACAAGGACCAGGGGTCACAAATGGAGATTAGATAAAGGGGCATTCAGAACAGAAAATAGGAGGCACTTTTTTACACAAAGAATTGTGAGGGTCTGGAACCAACTCCCCAGTAATGTTGTTGAAGCTGACATCCTGGGATCCTTCAAGAAGCTGCTTGATGAGATTCTGGGATCAATAAGCTACTAACAACCAAACGAGCAAGATGGGCCGATTGGCCTCCTCTCGTTTGTAAACTTTCTTATGTTCTTATGTTCTTATGTTCTTATTACAAAGGAACGTGGAATGAATACAGGTAACTAAATCCACATGAAGCAACCTGGCTGAATTCAGATGAAGTACATAAGATATCCAGGTGTTATTCCTGTGGTACACGGTTCTCATTTTCAAAACTGGAATGTAATATTAAAAAACTTTACACTATTGGAAATGATTGATCATCCCAATAAATCAATTTTCAGTAAATATTTACACATGATGGAAAATGAAACAAAGGCCTGCCACATTTATTTAATTGTGGAAAAACACTTTCTTGAGAGAAATCATAACATTTCAATTAGGCAGAGCCAATATGAATAACTTTATTATTCTATCATTTTAAAAAAATACAGTGTAATAATTCATAGTGATTACTCTAAGTAATAATTTAGTATGAAGACATCCTTTTTCATTTCGAGTGTCTCTGCTCACACCTGCAGTCTCTCCCCCGCCCCACCCCGGACAGATGGTGCTGTCTGCAAGACACTCCCCCAAACTACCAGATGGACCAGCAGGTGGGCCACCTCATTCAGGATATTGATCTGAGATCCTGACCGGTGCCACAGCACATTCATTTTGTTTTCTAAGAGACAGGGGCAGAATATCGTACATACGTTTCCAAAAGCAAAGAAAAAACAAGATGTAAAAACAGTTAACATGTAAAGCAGAATATATTTTTTAAAAAATGGTATCTTTTCTTTATACCTAAACATACAGACAGATAAACAGACAGATACCGGCAGACAGTCCAAAGCTCTGGCACTCTAGTGTAAATGACCAATGCTGAAACATCATAACCACATTTCATCACAACTAAATAAGCATAGATATGTGTAAATGTAAGGGTGACATAGGAACAGACAGACAGGATGCCTCCACCCCTTATGAAAGTTTACCACTGTAAATCTGCACAGTAATATTGCAGTTTTCCATTCTTTTCCCTATTATACTACATCTTTGCCATGTTTTAACAGGCTTTATCATACCTCTCTGGACTTTACAATAACTGTGCTTTATTACACTGTGCTAGGCTTTACTACAGGAAACTAAAGAACATAACAACATAATAAAGTTTACAAGCGAGAGGAGGCCATTCGGCCCATCTTGCTCGTTTGGTTGTTAGTAGCTTATTGATCCCAGAATCTCATCAAGCAGCTTCTTGAATGAACCCAGGGTGTCAGCTTCAACAACATTACTTGGGAGATGGTTCCAGATTCCCACGATTCTCTGTGTAAAAAGTGCCTCCTATTTTCTGTTCTGTTCAGTTCTTTAGCCTGTCTGCATACGACATGCCTTTTAAACCCGGGATAATTCTGGTCGCTCTTCTTTGCACTCTTTCTACAGCAGCAATATCCTTTTTGTAGCGAGGTGACCAGAACTGAACACAGTATTCTAGATAAGGTCTTACTAATGCATTGTAAAGTTTTAACATTACTTCCCTTGATTTAAATTCAACACTTCTCACAATATATCCGAGCATCTTGTTGGCCTTTTTTATAGCTTCCCCACATTGTCTAGATAAACACATTTCTGAGTCAACATAAACTCCTTGGTCTTTTTCATAGATTCTTTCTTCAATTTCAGTATCTCCCATATGATATTTATAATGCACATTTTTATTGCCTGCGTGCAGTACCTTACACTTTCCTCTATTAAATGTCATTTGCCATGTGTCTGCCCAGTTCTGAATGCTGTCTAGATCATTTTGGATGACCTTTTCTGCTGCATCAGTGTTTGCCACTCCTCCTATTTTTGTGTCGTCTGCAAATTTAACAAGTTTGCTTACTATACCAGAATCTAAATCATTAATGTAGATTAGGAATAGCAGAGGACCTAATACTGATCCCTGTGGTACTCCACTGGTTACCTCGCTCCATTTTGAGGTTTCTCCTCTAATCAATACTTTCTGTTTTCAACATGTTAACCCTAATCCATGTGCATGCATTTCCTTGAATCCCTACTGGTTTCAGTTTGAGAATTAATCTTTTATGCGGGACTTTGTCAAAAGCTTTCTGGAAATCTAAATAAACCATGTCATATGCTTTGCAATTATCCATTGTCGATGTTGCATCCTCAAAAAAATCAAGCAGGTTAGTTAGACACGATCTCCCTTTCCTAAAACCATGCTGACTGTCTCCCAGGATACTGTTACCATATAGGTAATTTTCCATTTTGGATCTTATTATAGTTTCCATAAATTTACATAATCAACTTTTGTGATGTACCTCCAGATTCTGGCACTCCCAATGCGATGTGCTAAAAACTGTCCTTTAGGAAGTTCACAATAGGCTAAGCATTTCTTTATATATATGTACAAATGTAGGTGTGACAGAATGACATGCAGACAGACAGACTGCTTCCATGTGCTCCGATCCTGTCCTTAGTGAGTGTAGTGATTGCAGTGATGCTCTATTATATTTTGTGAAGGGTCACCACAGAAATTACATAACAGGACGCAGGCGAGTCGTATTATCATATCATGGGAAGTCATTATTACAATTAATAACCTACTAAATGTAAGATGCAATATTTAATATGGATTTAATGTTGGTCAGCAGGGGCCATCTGTGAAGACCAACATCTCTATCTGTGTTTTTTGTGTTTATTTTCATAAAACACCAGAGCCAATTTAATTAGATCCAGCACATTTTAATCCTTAATTGAGCCTAGGGTCCTGCTGTACAGAATTAAGCAAACCATTCCATTTTAAGTCTCTAAACCTTCCACATTCCATCCATACTATATAACATTAAGTTATTATCATAACCCTGAAATAGAAATGTAACCATTACCTAATGGGTATTTAACCTAAAGACCCTGAAACCTGAATAAGATACAGTATATCAAAGCTGCACATAGTTTCTGTGACGCAGTCATGCCAGCCCCCAAGGGCTAAAAGGACTGCAGACACAAACACCATCATCATTTTTCCTTCAAGATTGCTGCAATCATGGATGCAGCGACCTTGAAGGTTAATGGTTACATGTCTATTTCAGGAAACCAGGGTTATGACACTAACCTAATGTTCCCTATCAAGTACGAAATGTAACCATTACCATATAGGTATGATTACCAAAGCTGTCGCAAAGTAATATTGCAGACCAACTGGAATGCTACAAGGCTTAAGCCAAAGGCCATAGGTTACCATTAGGAACCCCAGTACAAGTAGCTAGGGCTAAAACAATTAAGGGAGAAACTCACCTCTATGTCCCTTAATACTCGTTCCAAAAATCAGGGTTTTGTGGATCCATGACCAAAGTCTGTAGAACCTAGTAAAGGTATGGGGAGTAGCCCACGCCGCTGCATTGCAAATGTCATTGACAGATGCACCCTGGAATAAAGCCCACGAATTGCCATGCCCCTGAAGGAATGGGCAGGGAGCTTTTCTGGAGAGGGCAAGTTGTCCAGTTCATAGGCATTTCTGCATGTGTCAGCAATCCATTTGAACAGCCTCTGCCTATACAGGGCTTGAGCATGGAACTTCTTCCCAGACCCAGAGCTGCAGTCCCCGGTTCCCGTTATGGAGAACCAGCGAGGACAATGGGTCAATTCCTGGGAGGCAAGAGGTCTACCTCTGCTCTCTCTTGAACTGTTGCCTAATGAGGCTCATCACCTCCGGGTGAAGCCTCCATTCTGAGGCACTGGGAACTCTTGAGAGCAACAGCTTGCGGACTGGAGACTGGGGGACCTGAGGCCTCCCTGGTGTTTTATATAAGCTACCACGGTAGTGTTGTCCGTCCAGACAAAAACATGTCTCCCTTGAACCTCATATAAATTCTGCAAGGCTAGAAACACTGCCTGCAGCTCCAAAATATTGATGTGAAGATCCTGCCACGGTGGATTCCATACCCCTTGAACTCCCCTGCCATTCCACACAGCGCCCCAGCCTAGGCTGGACACGTCCGTGGTGATGACCTCCCTTCTGGTGACGCTGCCCAGCGGTACGCCTAATCGCAGATGGGCAGGCTGTGTCCATCAAGGAAACGCCTTCAGAAAGTGATGAGACACTGTCACCAGATGGAGGCTGAAGAACCCTGCTGTTGAACCAGGCTTGGAGAGGGCACATGCGCAGGTGACCCAAGTAAGGGTCTGGGAAGCTGCTGCCATCAAGCCCAAAAGCCTCTTGAATGTCACTACTGTGAATTTTCTGTTAAGTTGAAAAAGCTTCGGACAAGAGGCCATTCTCTGCACCCTGGCATCCGGTAGAGTGGACAGCATGGACCTGGAGTCCAGGCACACTCCCAAATAGAAGTCTGTTTGCGAGGGTTGAGCTGGCTCTTTGCCGATTCACAGACAGGCCCAACTGATGAAGCTGGTCGGTGGCGAGTTCCATGTGGGCCTCTGCCTGCACAAATGAGCCAGTCATCCAGGTAATTGAGTACTCCAATGCTTCTGTCTCAATGGGGCCAGAATAACCTCTATATACTTCAAAAAGGCATGGGGAGCTAGAGAGATGTATGTGTGTAGTGGTGCATGAGGTGTGTGTTATATAGCATTTAAAATATATATTTGTATTTAGGCACAGGGATTAAAGAGGTATGTTGGTATGTGAGCACAGGGATGTGTGTGTGTGTGTGTGTGGAATAATGGGTGACAGGGAGGAAGTTAGAATCCTCCCTGCAAAAACACGTGGGAATGTGGCTGGAGCTGTGAATTGAATAAGTGATTAAATGCTTAATTAAGGCTCCAACCACAGGTGTATAAATAAGGTGATCACGGGTGATACAAGGGTTGTGTATTCAGAGGCGGAACGAGAGTCGGGAGAGAGAGGGAGAGAAAAGATAACTAAGAAATAACAATCGCTACGCATGCTAGTTAGACTAGCACGATACTTGTTTAGTTCCGTGTTCTGTTTGTTTGTTTTGGCCCCCTATCCATGTGGACAGAACGGCTGCTTGTAGGACGATCCCTATCCATGTGGACAGAACGACTGCTTGTAGGGAGATCCCTATCCATGTGTACAGAACGGCTGCTTGTAGGGCGATCCCTATCCATGTGGACAGAACGACTGCTTGTAGGGCGATCCTTATCCATGTGTACAGAACGGCTGCTTGTAGGGCGATCCCTATCCATGTGTACAGAACGGCTGCTTGTGGGACGATCCCTATCCATGTGGACAGAACGGCTGCTTGTAGGGCGATCCCTATCCATGTGTACAGAACGGCTGCTCCCTCGCAAGGTACTTGCCCTTAAAAGATGGATGGATAGATAATAGCCAACCATTTATCCTTCTGACTAAATATGACTGTCGTGTTAAGCTTAGAATTAAAAATGTCCTTGTTCTCTTTACATAGACAGCAGTGTACGTATTTCGTGGTCTGTGAGGTTTTTTTTCTTGACATTTTTGCTTATAGAATGCGAAAGCCAACACGTGAAACTATGGCTATTTCCTTTCTCTGCTGCACCTCGGTCTCGCGGTCGTTGCTACACCAGGGATGGTTTTGCTTTGGTGCACTTGGCGTGGAATTTACTTTTAAGTCGGGCTTAAGTTGGAAGTAGTAACAATGGCCTAATTTACGCCCCTGATGTCTAATGCTACGCTAAGCGCAGCTTTTCATGCCTTCAATGGCTAAAACATACATACAATCATCCATGACTGACACTGTTTTTTATCACTTACAGTAAATACAGCAAATGTTTGCCTTAGTGACACTCTACTAGTTACACTGAATTTATTAACCTGGCAGCTGGTTTAGTTTGCTTTAACTAAAAAGACATCTGCAGCATCAAAGATAGGAAATAATTCTGCTAAACATCACTCTGTCCTGTACAGAAAGGGGACATTTCACATGTCTGTTGTTATTTTTATTTTGTTTGATAATTCACTGATGGTGAAAATAGAATGTCTTTAAAAGGTGGACATAAAAACGAAATATTCTACAATTTAGCGTTTACTGTTTTTCAGGTATGCGTTTAAATATTAAGGTACATTTGCTGTAGAATAATTAAAGAGAAAATGATCAATTTAATACATAGTATGTTTAATCATGAGATATCTTGAAACACCTATTTTTAGACTGTGAAAAAGAGTTACTGACCCTGTATCTTCCAAACCGCACTCTGAGATCACAGGATGCGGAGCTGCTGGTTATTCCTAGGGTCAACAAGAGCAACACGGGAGGAGGGAGGGCTTTTTCTTGTAGAGCTTCGAAATTATGTAATGTTCTGCCTTTGTTTGTCAGGGAAGCTGGGACCGTTAGTTTTCAAGTCAAGACTAAAAATGCACTTTTATAAAATGGCTTTCTTATCTTAGTGGGTTTTAATGTAACTTTAAAATTGCTGCTTTTGTATTATGTGTATACTGTTCTTTTTTAAATGGGTTATTTAAATGGTCTGACTGGCAGTTGTACGTGTGACATGCTATACAAATTTATTGTTGTTTGGTCTTTTTTTCTGCTATGTACTGTACAGTGCTTTGCAATACTTTTATATAAAAAGCGCTATATAAATGCAATACATATTAGATAGATAGATAGATAGATAGATAGATAGATAGATAGATAGATAGATAGATAGATAGATAGATAGATAGATATAGAACTGCACAGTGATTAAACCACCTCCTGTTCCTCCATATTGAGAAACATCTGACTGATTCTATCGATCTTAGAAATGTTTTACGTAACTTTTGTGTTGCCAGTGACACATGCTGCGACTATGAGTTTTTTGGAACAGTCTGAAAAGGTACAATCTAGTGTTAACGTTAAATTGTACATAAAGGCTCAAGTGGCATTGTCAAAGCCTGGATACTGCAGCTCACTAACAGGCGTGCCTCTGTCTGTAACAACCAGCTGTGTCTGTGTCTGAACAGCAGAGTCCATTGTTTCAACAGCAAAGCAACACTCTCAGGTGAACCCTTTAGGTTTTCTCAAAACATTTCAGTGTTTGGTTGATGGCTCCTATCTGGGGAAAACATTCACCTCCTCGATGTTGTTTAGAACTACAGTGTCAAAAAGGGTTTACAGCAGACTCTCAGTGTGTTATATACACAATGAGAGAGGGTTTACAGCAGACTCTCAGTGTGTTATATACACAATGATAGAGGGTTTACAGCAGACTCTCAGTGTGTTATATACACAATGAGAGAGGGTTTACAGCAGACTCTCAGTGTGTTATAAACACAATGAGAGAGGGTTTACAGCAGACTCTCAGTGTGTTATAAACACAATGAGAGAGGGTTTACAGCAGACTCTCAGTGTGTTATATACACAATGAGAGAGGGTTTACAGCAGACTCTCAGTGTGTTATAAACACAATGAGAGAGGGTTTACAGCAGACTCTCAGTGTGTTATATACACAATGAGAGAGGGTTTACAGCAGACTCTCAGTGTGTTATATACACAATGAGAGAGGGTTTACAGCAGACTCTCAGTGTGTTGTATACACAATGAGAGAGGGTTTACAGCAGACTCTCAGTGTGTTGTATACACAATGAGAGAGGGTTTACAGCAGACTCTCAGTGTGTTGTATACACAATGAGAGAGGGTTTACAGCAGACTCTCAGTGTGTTATATACACAATGAGAGAGGGTTTACAGCAGACTCTCAGTGTGTTATATACACAATGAGAGAGGGTTTACAGCAGACTCTCAGTGTGTTGTATACACAATGAGAGAGGGTTTACAGCAGACTCTCAGTGTGTTATATACACAATGAGAGAGGGTTTACAGCAGACTCTCAGTGTGTTATATACACAATGAGAGAGGGTTTACAGCAGACTCTCAGTGTGTTATATACACAATGAGAGAGGGTTTACAGCAGACTCTCAGTGTGTTATATACACAATGAGAGAGGGTTTACAGCAGATTCTCAGTGTGTTGTATACACAATGAGAGAGGGTTTACAGCAGACTCTGTTTGTTGGTGCTTTTCCAGTATAGCAGTAGATTCTCATGTCCCTAGAGGAGCTGGAAATCATCGAGGAACAATTTGAAAGGACTCTAAAGCCATAGTGGCCCTATCCCTTTTGACACTGTTAGTATTTGGTATACACACACACACATATATATATATATATATATATATATATATATATATATATATATATATATATATAAAACTAGGTAATAATTATTAAATAGCTATGTTATAGTATGGTGTATATGAGGCAATGTATCACCATTCCTTATTACCATATTGAGTACACAAAAACACCACTAAACCAATAACATGCCATTAAAGGCAACCCAATATGGTACTCAATGCTACATGTTTAAGCGAAGATAGTTTTATTCAACACATAAACACACGCTTCTGTACAATTAGAGCAAGCACAACATTTAAAAGATGTTTTTTGTCCCTTCTCGCTAACCGACTAGAGAGCTGCCCTGCTCCTGCCTCACAAACACAGTTACCGTCTGTGAGTCGGGCGGAGAGCGACGCACTCGGTGATGCTGCAGCAAGGTACGGCCACTGTGACAGTGCCAGGTACATCCCTCTCTCCTACACACAAGGTTACAGCGCGCTGAACGCAGAGACATTACGGTTATAATACCAAAAATAAACACCAGCCAGTTTGCCGCAATCAACTTCTGAATATGTACAAACACAATCGATTTCAATTCGCGTTTTAAACAAGAGCGCGACGATAACTGTTACGCATCTTGCCATTCACTGAAGGTCAGAGCTGGACAAGGAATCGAATAGCTGTCTGCTATTACATAACAAAATGGCAGCTATATATTAAATAGGTTAGTGTATATAGCAGAGGCGATGTCAGTAGCAATTGATACTTCATACAGATATACGAGGTTAAGAAAAAACAAACCTTGCTTCATGTTCTTTACTCATCATTTTTTTCATAACAAATTCTGCATACATTTTTTCCTGCCGGAAGGAGCCGTATAGAGACATTTTATATAAAGACATACGGGAATTCTGAATAGCATAAACACAATTTGCAGTGCAATTTTGAGGGACTACTTTAAGACAAACATATATACAATACACCATGTTGACTTAATTTTGATCATTATTATTTCGACCACCTGCTCACGTACACAATTCCAAATGATCCTGTTTACGCTTCGGGGTTTGTGAAAAAACAAGCGCTGATCCAAAAATGGAATACTGTATGTGCATGACTCGGGGGGTGCGGGGGTACCTGAGATGGAAAATGGTACCCTGTGATTGTCTCGGATGGGGGACAAACAAGGATTTGTTTTGTTTGGGGGCAGTGTAGGATATAAAATGCAGGGCATCAAAGATACGGGTAATCAGCATCGGCGTTTACGTGCTCCCATTTTCAAAGCGATATAACCTAGTGTCATTCTAAGAGAATACATTTAAATACCAACCGAACACTCAGAGTCAGATTTTGAATCAGTTACAAGGTAGTGTATTAAAAAAAAACCTCAATAAAGCAGACCAATTACTAGCTAAATAATTCCAATGTCAATTACAGTTTCATATAACATAAAAATCACAAACAGAAAACACTTATATATGTGTGATTTAATTATCCATATTATTTACGAAAATGGAGATGCCTATGAAAAGATACATTGTTTATGCACTAATCTCTGTACCAATAGCATTGCTGCTAGCTATGTTTTTATGATCATAATTCCTATGATAAAACAAGATTAGCCCATAACGTTAATGCTAGTTCCTCTATTATTAATAATTTCCAAATGCTATTTTTTAATTATTATTCGTAAGTTTAAAAAAAAAAGCGATAGAAGGTTGTTGCTTTGTGAGAATGTTATTAAAATAAATAAACACAATGACTTACTTCCCAACGAAGTTCTCCAGGACGGAGCTTTTGCCAGCACTTTGACCCCCAACCACCGCAATCTGGGGGAGATCCAGATTGGCGTTTTGTCCGATTGCAGAAAAGGCATCCTGGAGTTTATTTACCAGGGGAATTAGATCTTCCATCCCTCGGTTACCCATCTTTGAAAAATAGCGTATTCTTTGTCAGTGCGCGCTGAAACAAACAGGAAAACCCCTTGCAAAACGTCTTTCTTCTGTTCTACGTTTTTCTCTGGTTGTTATAATGATTTGCGCCGACGATTATTTGATTTTTGTGTGCACCTTCATTTATTATATTTTGACAGTATCCTCTCACGGTAAAATGCAGCTTCTTGCCTCCCCGTCTACTACGGTTCTGCTATCTCCCTAGGATGGGGATGATCTCCGTACTTGTCAGATATGGATGTGAATGCACAGCCAAGCCATTGGCCACCAGGAGGCGTCCAAGTAGGAGTACGCATGCACCAAAGTCTTTAAAGAATTCTGGGAGTTGTAGTTTTAAGTGGAGCGCTCCCTCAAAATAAGGTCTGTTGACAAAAACTACCCTTGCAGTAAGTAAATGTAGGCGTTTATAAATTATTTCTAGTTATTAATCTGTATTAATCTTAATACAGTTTTGAATGTTTTAGCTGTGATGGCAGTATATTACAATATTGATTTCCCTAATCATTATGGTACATTTTAATCATATGCAGTAGCTTGAGCCATGTTATAACAAGGTTTAATTTAGTGAAGAGTGAAGATTGGGCACCTGAGTTTAATTTAAACACCTTGAAATCTGTCATATGGCTTCCCTGTTCCCTCTGTCTGGAGTCCTGAATTCAAAAGCAATCAGAACAAGTAATGTATGCTAAAACATACTCAATCCATAGCATTGTAAAAGTATGGACATTACAAAATGATACAAGGTAAAAAAAAAAAAAATGACAGGATATTTCCATTTACAGGAATGAAGTGAAAAACGCTACAATAGTTAGTGAATGGATCTATCCTTCATTAGCAGTGTAGCAGGGCGGGGTCTGTGCTGGCTATCTGACGCATGCATGATCCTGCAAGGAGAGGGGGTCGGGATCCACCTGTCAATCAATGACAATGACACAGAGAGATTGGATGAGGGTGTGTCGTCTCTCTCTCTGAGTGGTTGAGAGGCTGGTCTTGGGGGGTCGCTCGACCAATAAAAGTGATGCTTTGCTGTTCCCTCGCTCTTGCCCTTTCTAGGAGAAACCACAGTGGGAGCTGTGTTTGGAAACCTGGATTACAAATCATAACAGAACGTCAGTGTCTGAAAGAGAGAAAGAGAGAAGGGCAAGCAAGCCCGGCAGAAGAAGACAGTCGCTGCACAGAATCAGTCTTTGTTTCTATGTACCCCTATTGGGACGTGTCTCTGAAACCTGAGCCGTACTGGAGAGCGGAGGCTGCAAGGAGCAGCATCTTTTATTTATAGTTTGGTTACTGTGTTTTATTTTCCTTTTTGCTTTCGCCTTCTGGTTTTGGTCTATTATTTTCAGCACATGCAAATGCAATCGGGACTGTGAAAAAAAAAAACAGACCATTGTTGACAATTGTTGCATGCTACCCCATTTACCAGTGTCGGCATTTGGGGCCACGGCATAAGAGCACCTTCTACTGCAATAAATAAAACGGTGCACCCCAGAGGTGTTTCAAAGAAACTTTCTGTCTCCTGTGTCCAGGGAATTCCCACACCCTCCCACAAGCAGGTACAGGGGGAACTTAAATGAAGTCTTGACATTTTAAAAGGAGTTGACAAAGTTAACCATAACCAACACACAGAGTGTGGTGGGGTTATGGAATGGGTAACCTAACCATGTTGCTGAAGCTGAACCATTGGGATCCTTTAAGACCCAGCTTTACAAAGGTTTGAGATCAGTCAGCTTCTAGGAACTAGATGATGGGCTGAATTGACTCATTCATACATTTTCTTATATGAATGAGTGTCGTTTAAGTAGATCAACATTAGCTATGTTCTGATAACCTAGAAAACTAGTGTATTGGAATATAAATAAGCATGGTACGTTTTCAACAACATTGGTTTTATATTGCACTATTCATGACAGCGCTTTACACTAAGAAGAAAATAATCATGAAAATAAACCTGTTGAAACAATACCAGGTTTCCAGAACTATGTTATATCTGACCTTCTTATGAATGGCTCTTGTAAGAAATTATACAAACAGCATGATTTAAAACAGAAAAAGTTTTAGGCAATGAATTCCATATAAACATAGTGACAGGATCTTTCTCTATAATAGCTCAGTTTGACCGTTGTCACCTGCAACAGCATGGAGCGAAGAGAATGGCCTGGGATAAAAGGGACAATTAGTTCTGACCATGAGGAAAAGTTCATAACATGGGAAAAGTTATTAAAAGTTACTGAATGCATTTTCTAAGATTTACGACGCGTGGTCTGAATGGAGATGGGAGTGAAGTTATGATGTAATACTGCTTGCATTTAAAAGAGCCAATCATTTAACTAAATATGAGAAATATGCTAATGAGAACTCTTCTGTGATTTGATAATTTGATTGTGCTACCCATTTTCCGAGTTAATTTAAACACTTGCATCATGGGAAAACAGTCTCTCTCTATTGCTGAAACTCTCTAAAAGAAAAGAACTCTCACTCTGAAAATGAAAACATCTTAAAAAGTCTCTTGAAAGGAAAAGCTACACAAAAACATCAATGTGTAAACAATTGGTCTGAATCTTTGCCAACATAACAATACTGTCAAAATTCCAACTTCACGGAACAAAGGTATTGACAATGTCAACCCAGGGGACTTTTTCGACCTGAAAAAAGAAGCAAGGACCAGGGGTCACAAATGGAATTAGATAAAGGGGCATTCAGAACAGAAAATAGGAGGCACTTTTTTTACACAGAGAATTGTGAGGGTCTGGAACCAACTCCCCAGTTGAAGCTGTTGTTGAAGCTGACACCCTGGGATCCTTCAAGAAGCTGCTTGATGAGATTCTGGGATCAATAAGCTACTAACAACCAAATGAGAAAGATGGGCTGAATGGCCTCCTCTCGTTTGTAAACTTTCTTATGTTCTTTTTTTCTTTTGTTCTTAACACAGCTGCTGGATACAACAAGAAAACAACTTCTTGCTTTTTAAATTTGCTGGAAAAAACATCATTGCAAGACACAGGAAGAGGAAAGCATTTGGTGTGTGGCTTTGTTGCATTGTGGGACATGGAGTCCTGAAGTAAAGGCCATCTTTGAAGGACTACAACTTCAGATATTGTTTCTAAACGCTTTTAAAAATGTGGAGAATGCTATATTAATCTTCATTGCGAGACTGTTCAACATTCTTCTCTTTTAAGGGTGGGTAACTAAACAACTTATGAAATTCCATGGTGCATAAATCGATTGTATGATTAATTCTGTTTAAATTGAGTATGAAGTAATGATATTAACCTATGTTGAATTATTTAATGATCAAATATATGAAAGAATTACTAAATGTTAATATATTTAGAATCCTAATTACAACTGAATATCATTTTTATATAAATAATAATTTTCTTAAACATACTTAGTATACTTTATTAAAAACAAATTATTACAATCTAATAGAATCTACTTATTTAACTTTTAAAATAAAAGAATGTATTTACTTTTAACAAGATGTATCTGTTTTGTTTTTCTATGTTAAATAAGCGCTGATATATGATATCATTGAATTGAATCAAAGCTGAATACTGTCTAAACCTTAAATCATATGCTGAATGAACCGGATTTATAGCCAGAACTGTAGAATATATACAGAGCATCAAAAGAAACTTATCACTATTATAACATTTATTTTTTAAAAAAAAGGTATAGAAATGATGCACATTGGATATGGAGTGATTTCAGCTGTTGAATTGCAAGCTTGAATAAAAGCAATAAAGAAAATCACAGAAAAAAAACAATATGCAACGTCTGTCAAGTGAGCAGCGTCTTCGTGCAGTGGGTATGTTGGAGGCTGGACTAGGGCAGCGTGCTGTGGCTCGTCGTCTTGGGTGCTCACAACCAGCAATTTCAAACCTGTCGAGACTGTATAATGTGAAAGGACTGGTAGTGTGGTGCTATTGTACACCGTCGTTTTCTTCCTGATGGACAGAATTGGACTCGCTGCGTGTTCAGGTGCGTAAATTTATTTACAATATTTATACAAGCTATACTTAAACAATGCGTACTGTACACTGTACGGGCCACTAACGAACTCACTACTTCTCCCCTCTCTATGCTATTTCACAATGACAAGCGGCCACAGGCTCTGCCTGCAGAACGTCTGGGTCCGGGAACACAGTCAAGCAATGAAGAATATCTTCTGTGTGTAGTAAGCCAGGAACACAGGTAAGTAACTGTTTGGCTCCCTCTGGTGGAGTGAGCTGGAACACAGGAAAAATAGAGTGTGTGCTCCCTCTGGTGGAGTGAGCTGGAAACACAGGTAAGTAGTTGATGGGCTCCCTCTGGTGGAGTGAGTCAGTAACACAGGTAAGCCGGGTGTGGGCTCCCTCGGGTGGAGTAAGCCAGTAACACAGGTAAGCAGAGTGTGGGCTCCCTCGGGTGGAGTGAGCCGGTAACACAGGTACAGTGGCTCTCAAAAGTATTGACCCCCCCTTGGACTTTTCCACATTTTATTGTGTTACAACATGGAATCAAAATGGATTTAATTAGGAGTTTTTGCCACTGATCAACACAAAAAAGTCCATAATGTCAAAGTGAAAAATAAAGTCTACAAATTGTTCTAAATTAATTACAAATACAAAACAGAAAACAATTGATTGCATAAGTATTCACCCCCTTTGCTATGACACACCTAAATAAGCTCTGGTGCAACCAATTGTCTTTAGAAGTCACATAATTAGTTGAATGGAGTCCACCTGTGTGCAATTAAGGTGATTCACATGATTTCAGGTTAAATACACCTGTCTCTGGGAGGTCCCACAGTTGGTTAGTACATTTCCAAACAAAAACTACATCATGAAGACGAAGGAACATTCAAAGGAAATCTAGAATAAGGTTCTTCAAAAGCACCAATCAGAGGTAGGGTATAAGACCATTTCCAAGGCATTGAATATCCCCCGGAGCACATTAAAGTCCATTATTAAGAAATGGAGAGAATATGGCACAACTGTGAATCTGTCTAGAACAGTCCGCCGTATCCGGGCGAGAAGGGCACTAGTCAGGGAGGCCACCAAGAGGCCTATGGCAACTCTAAAGGAGTTACAGTCTTCCACGGCTGAGCTGGGAGACACTGTGCATACAGCAACAATAGCCCGGGTGCTTCACAAAACTGGCCTTTATGGGAGAGTGGAAAAAGAAAGCCATTGTTGAAAAAAAAAAATCTCGGCTAGAGTTTGCCAGAAGGCATGTGGGAGACTCCGAGACCAAGTGGAAGAAGATTCTATGGTCTGATGAGATCAAAATAGAGCTTTTTGGCCTCAACGTTAAGCGCTATGTTTGGCGCAAGCCTAACACCGCACATCATCCTGAGAACACCATCCCTACCGTGAAGCAAGGTGGTGGCAGCATCATGCTATGGGGATGCTTCTCTGCATCAGGGCCTGGAAAGCTCGTGAAGATAGAGGGCAAAATGGATGCAGCAAAGTACAGAGAAATCCTGGAGGAAAACCTGCTGAAGTCTGCAAGAGACCTGGGACTTGGGAGAAGATTCATCTTCCAGCAGGACGATGACCCCAAACATACAGCCAAAGCCACACTGGAGTGGCTTAAAAACAAAAAGGTCAATGTCCTGGAGTGGCCCAGTCAAAGCCCGGACCTCAATCCAATTGAGAATATGTGGAAAGAGTTGAAAATTGCTGTTCACCAAAGGTCCCCATCCAACTTGACAGAGCTTGAGCAATTTTGCAAAGAAGAATGGGCAAAAATTGCAGTGTCCAGATGTGCAAAGCTGGTAGAGACTTATCCAAATAGACTCATGGCTGTAATTGCTGCCAAAGGTGCCTCTACCAAATATTGACTCAAGGGGGTGAATACTTATGCAATCAATTATTTTCTGTTTTGTATTTGTAATTAATTTAGAACAATTTGTAGATTTTATTTTTCACTTTGACATTATGGACTTTTTTGTGTTGATCAGTGGCAAAAACTCCTAATTAAATCCATTTTGATTCCATGTTGTAACACAATAAAATGTGGAAAAGTCCAAGGGGGGTGAATACTTTTGAGAGCCACTGTAAGCAGGGTATGGGCTCCCTCTGGTGGAGTGATCCAGTAACACAGGTAAGCAGGGTATGGGCTCCCTCGTGTGGAGTGAGCCGGTAACACGGGTAAGCAGGGTATGGGCTCCCTCGTGTGGAGTGAGCCGGTAACACAGGTAAGCAGGGTGTGGGCTCCCTTGAGTGGAGTGAGCCGGTAACACAGGTAAGCAGGGTGTGGGCTCCCTCGTGTGGAGTGAGCTGGTAACACAGGTAAGCAGGGTGTGGGCTCCCTCGGGTGGAGTGAGCTGGTAACACAGGTAAGCAGGGTATGGGCTCCCTCGGGTGAGCCGGTAACACAGGTAAGCAGGGTGTGGGCTCCCTCGTGTGGAGTGAGCCGGTAACACAGGTAAGCAGAGTGTGGGCTCCCTCGGGTGAGCCGGTAACACAGGTAAGCAGGGTATGGGCTCCCTCGTGTGGAGTGAGCCGGTAAACACAGGTAAGCAGGGTGTGGGCTCCCTCGGGTGAGCCGGTAACACAGGTAAGCAGGGTATGGACGCCCTCTGGTGGAGTGAGCTGGTAACACAGGTAAGCAGGGTGTGGGCTCCCTCGGGTGGAGTGAGCCGGTAACACAGGTAAGCAGGGTATGGGCTCCCTCTGGTGGAGTGAGCCGGTAACACAGGTAAGCAGGGTGTGGGCTCCCTCAGGTGGAGTGAGCTGGTAACACAGGTAAGCAGGGTATGGGCTCCCTTCAGTGCAATGAACAGGGAACACAAGTAAGCAAGGTGTAAGCTCCCTCTGATGATAATCGCCTGGAACACAGACAAAGAGATAACAATGGGCCCCCTTTTGTTGGAGTGGGCAACGGCACAACCGTGTGGGAGCAGGAGAGCGTGGCAAGGTTCCTACCACTGAAATAATCCAGAACCTCCACCGAGCAATGTTGTCTTCTCTAGCAGAATAGCGGGGTACTGGCACCCCTCCCCAGGAATGGTTGGGTCTGGATAAACCAGTACCAAGCAGTAAATAAACACTTTACAAAATCACAGTCCGGTGTCTGAGTCTCTGGTTCTTTGTGTACTTTTCCCAGCATGTTGCCGTTTGCTATTTCACTAACTCAAGAGACATAAATATGACCCGAACCAGTCCCGGGTCTATTTCTCTTTGTTTACAAACCCTACTAGTAATCCAGTATAGGCTGCTGTGTCTATGCAGCAACAAGCACCCTATTCTCCAGTGGGTGACACCTACTAATAGTGGCGTAGCAAACAGTAAATAACGTAGAAAGCAAATAACTAAACAGGATAAACCAAAACAAAGAAAACGACCTCAACAAGAGGTAAAACGCACTACACTTGAGTTTCTAATTATCACGGTGACTGGGAAGTCACGTACTTACGATTTAACTGCACGGGGTAGCGAAAGACAGATTAAATCCCAAAGCTTGCACAGGTAGGGTAAAACAGAATATAGTCCAACGCTTGCAGAGGCAGGACAATCCGGCAGTATTCCCCACAATCACCCACACCATTGTTCTGCCCAGCTTCCTTTTAAACAGTGTAACCCCGCCTTTCCAATTCACGCTGAGCCTTCTGAGGCGTGTGGTTTCTTTTCCAGTGACGCCATTCCTTAAAGGAGTTGCTGCTATTACCTTCACAATAACCAGACACACTCTGTCAATGACAGGCCACAAACTGGGAGACCAAGGGTCACAACACCTGCCCAAGATCGACAGATCATTTTGTAGCATCTTCGTGATGTCAATTGTTAATCAGCACACTAAAATGTCACTGCACCTGCTCTAAAATAGTGTTTGTCATTTTTCAATCACATCTAGTGAATTTTATCCAAGTGAAAAGTTTCTTTTGATGCTCAAAGAAGTGATGTTTCTTTTGATGCTCAGTATATATTCATATGTTCAGTGTAATGTTTGATTACACTTAAATGTGAATGTAGTTTTGATGGTGATACGGAAGGATATAGTGGTAAAACCTTAGATAATTTATAGTACAGTATTGTTAAAATTTAACTAAAGGCGTGTCTTGAGATGGTATTCAAATATATGTTTATGTGTCTCGAGATAACTTAGATATATGTTTCAATTACTTTATCATAAAATGTATACCACATAGCATTATTTTACTGTTTTATTTATTTTAAATAATTGTACTATTTTATGTGTTTTGTTCTTGTTATCATTACCATTGTTGTTATTATTTTATTTATATATATGGATGTATTTATTTTCGTGAAGCGCTTTCTCTCCTGTTGCAGTCCTCCTGGGCACAGAGGTCATCAAGACAGGGCATCTGTATTAGCATCTGCATTAGCGTGCTTCTCCCCTGGCCGATGCTGGATGGCACAGTTAAACGTTTGTAGCTGTTCTATCTAGCAGGCGACCTGTCCCTCCGACTCCCTGAAGGTCAGGAGCCACTGCAGGGCTGCGTGGTCCATCCGCGCTGTGAATGGGAGCTCACAGAAGTAGTGGCGGAAGTAGCGGACCGACTCGACCACTGCCAGCAGCTCCCGTCGCGTCACACAGTACTGTCGCTCGGTCTTGCTGAGCGACCGGCTGTAGTATGCGACTACATGCACACGGTCTGACCCAAGCTGCGACAGGACAGCTCCAATCCCCTTGTTGGAGTGGGGGTCTGGGGGTGCCAACACAGGGGACTGACACAGGGCTCTCTTCAGGCTGTCTAATGCCTCCCGCTGTTCTGGGGTCCACTCAAAGGGCTCACCTTTATGCAGGAGGCAGTGTAGGGGGGCAGCGATGGTGGCAAAGCCCTGCACAAGCTTCCAAGCCGCCAAGGAAGCCTCTCAGCTGGCAGGGGTTGATGGGGATTGGCCAGTCTCTGACTGCTGTGAACTTGCAGGACTCCATACTGACGCCGTCCTTTCCAACTCGATGACACTGGAAGATAACCTTGCGGAAGAACTGGCACTTTTCAGGGTGTAGCTTCAGCCCTGCCTCGCAGGGGGGCCATGCCTGCCTGGAAGGTCTTCCCATGGACCAGTGGGTCGTCCAAGTAGACTAGGCACTCTGTGGGGGGGCATGTCGATCAGCACTTTTTCCATGAGCCATTTGAACATTGCGGGGGCATTGCAAAGTCTGAACGACATCACGGTGAACTGCCAGAACCCTCGGCCAGTGGAGAAGGTGGTCTTCGGTCGGGCAGCTGGGGATAGGGCCATCTGCCAGTAGCCACCCCTTAAGTTAAGGGAGGAGAACCACTTTGACCTGGCCAACAGGTCCAGGAACTCGTCGATGCGGGGGAGGGGGTAGGAGTCCTTCTCCGTTACATCATTCAGGCACCTGTAGTCGACACAGAAGCGCCACTTGCCATCTTTCTTCGGAACCATGACCACTGGGGACGTCCAGGGGCTGTCTGAGGGCTCAATGATTCCGGCCTTCCGCATCACCTTCAGCACCTCCTCTGTAGCCTCCTGGCGGGTCAGCGGCTGGCGGCATGGCCGCAGCTTGATGGTCCGGCCTCCCCTATGTCGATGGAATGCTGGACCAGGTGTGTCCGGCCGACGCTCCCACAGTTGGGTCTGTTTCCCCTCACAATTCTGATGCCAGACTGCAGTAACCATAGCAACAGTGGGGTCTTCCATAGGACCTGGGGTTGGGGCAGGCGAGGTGGGGGCTGGCACGGTCATCTTCGGTACTGATGGGGGCTTGGAAGAGGAGGGTCCCCGTCCCTGGCAGCTGGGGACCCAGCGAAGGACTGAGGTCCCCTGGGCTGGCATGGAGGGCTGCGGGGGTTGAAGTCCTCTCTCCGGCACTGGGCCTGTCGGAAGGCTGCGTTGCCCCTGGGGGCAGGGGTAGGCGAAGGGGTCAGCGAGTGCTGGCATGGTGATGCCCAGGAGAGGGCTGAGGTCCCCTAGCCCGGCCTGACGGTTGCTGGTGCCCAACTAGCACGCTGAACATAAGAACATAAGAAAGTTTAAAACGAGAGGAGGCCATTCAGCCCATCTTGCTCGTTTGGTTGTTATCATTATTATTATTATTTTTATTATTATTATTATTATTATTATTTATTTCTTAGCAGACGCCCTTATCCAGGGCGACTTACAATCGTAAGCAAATACAATTCAAGTATCACAGTACAAGTAATAATACAATTAAGAGCAAGATAAATACAATGACTTTGGTTCAAGCAAGTACAAGTGTGACAAAATACAATTCAATAATACAGCAGATAACAGTGTCAGTGATAGTTACATCAGGATATGATTTAATACAAAAAATACTACAGATTAAACACTTGGCAGATTACAGTACTGTAAAGTACAGGATTAAATGCAGTAAAATAGGCGGCAGATAAGAGCAAGTAAAGCACATTTAAGGAAGGGTGATAAGTGTCCCAGGGGAAAAACAGAGGAGTTTTACAGCTGCTTTCTGAAGAGGTGAGTCTTCAGGAGGCGCCGGAATGTGGTCGGGGACTGGGTAGTCCTGACATCTGTAGGAAGGTCATTCCACCACTACGGGGCGAGGGTGGAGAAGGAGCGGGCTCTGGAGGCAGGGGAGCGTAAAGGAGGTAGAGCTAGTCTTCTAGTGCAGGCGGAGCGGATAGGTCGAGTGGGGGTGTAGGGAGAGATGAGGGTTTGGAGGTAGCTGGGTGCAGTCTGGTCAAGGCATCTGTAGGCTAGTACAAGAGTCTTGAACTGGATGCGAGCGGTGATCGGGAGCCAGTGGAGTGAGCGGAGTAGTGGAGTTGCGTGGGAGAAGCGAGGCAGAGAGAACACCAGGCGAGCAGCGGAGTTCTGGATGAGCTGGAGCGGACGGGTGGCGAACGCAAGGAGGCCAGCCAGGAGGGAGTTGCAGTAGTCTAGGCGGGAGAGTACCAAGGCCTGGACCAGGAGCTGGGTGGCGTAGTTGGTGAGGAAGGGTCGGATTCTTCGGATGTTGCTCAGGAAGAATCGGCAGGTGCGTGCCAGAGTGGAGATGTGCTGGGAATAAGAGAGGCAGGGGTCCAGGGTGACTCCGAGGTTCTTAGCAGAGGAAGAGGGAGAGAGTGTGGTAGATTCCAGATGAACAGAGATAGAGAGATCAGAGGAGGGGGAGGAGGAGTAGGGAAAGAAAAGGTCAGATTTAGAGAGGTTGAGTTTGAGGTGGTGAGTGCATCCAGCAGGAGATAGCAGACAGACAGGTAGAGATACTGGAGGGGATGGTGGAGTCAGAGGTGGGGAAGGAGAGGAAAATCTGAGCATCATCAGCATTGAAATGGTATGAGAAACCATAGGATGAGATGAGGGGGCCCAGGGAGCGGGTGTAGAGAGAGAACAGGAGAGGACCCAAGACTGACCCTTGGGGGACTCCTGTTGAGAGACGGCGAGGTGTGGAGGTTGCTCCACGCCAGGTTACCTGGTAAGTGCGGTTGGAGAGGTAGGAGGAGAACCAGGCCAGAGCAGTGCCAGAGATTCCCAGGTCAGCGAGAGAGGATAGTAGAATAGAGTGATCGACAGTGTCAAAGGCAGCAGAGAGGTCGAGGAGAATTAGGACAAAGGAGAGAGAGGCAGCTCAGGCAGAGTTTAGTGAGTTGGTGACAGACAGGAGGGCAGTTTCAGTGGAGTGAGTAGCGCGGAAGCCAGATTGGAGAGGGTCGAGCAGATTTTAGAAGAGAAGAAGGAGGCAAAGTCATCAGAGGAGATAGAGGAGGGAGAAGGAGGGGGGTTTAGGAGGGAGGAGAAGGTAGAGAATAGTTTACGTGGGTTGTTAGTGGAGGCTTGGATTACAGATTGGAAATAAGTACATTTAGCAGAGGAGAGAGTAGAGGAGAAGGAGGAGAGGAGAGTGCGGTAAAGGTCTAGGGCAGCAGGGAGTTTGGTTCTCTTCCATTTCTTTTCAGCAGATCGCAGTTTGATTCTTGCTGAGCGGAGCGCAGAGGAGAGCCAGGGTTGGGGAGGGGAGGGGCGAGCAGGTCGGGAGGTGGCAGAGGGAGTTGAGGGAGGAGGTGAGGCAGGAAAAGAGGGTGGAGGTAGCAGAGTCTATGGAGAGTTGTGAGAAGGAGTCGATAGAAGGGAGGTGAGAGAGAGTAGTGGAGGCAAGGACACAGGGGGGGAGAAAGTGGAGGTTACCGCGACAGGTATCAGTGGGGGTAGGAGGAGCAGGGAGCGAGGGGAGAGACAGAGAAAAAGAGATGAAATAGTGATCAGAGAGGTCCAGGGGGGTGAAAGAGAGGGTGGAGGGGCAGCAGGCCCTGGAGAAGGTGAGGTCCTGTTGACGGCCAGCTTTGTGGTTAGGGGGGGATGGAGAGAGGCAGAAGTCGAAGGAGTGAAGGAGAGGGAGGAATCCGGCAGAGTGGCAAGGGTTGGAGAGATGGATATTGAAATCACCTAACAGGACAGTTTGGGTAGACAGAGAGGGGAGGGAGGAGAGTAGATAGTCGAGTTCATCTAGGAAGTGAGAGAGACGCCCAGGGGGACGGTACAGTACAATTAGCAGGAGTTGACAGGGAGAGGTTAGTTGGACTGCATGAAATTCAAAGGTATTAACAGAGAGTGAGGAGAGGTCAGAGGGGACAGAAAAGAGTAAGGAGGGAGAGAGGAGAAGACCAGTCCCACCTCCCCGTCCAGTGAGACGTGGGGTATGGGACATGACATAGAGAGAGGACAGGGCGGCAGGAGTTACAGTGTTATCAGGGGACAACCAGGTTTCAGTGAGAGCAAGGAAATCGAGAAAGAGGTGGGAGGCAAAGGCAAAGATGAAATTAGCTTTGTTAGCAGAAGAGTGACAGTTCCAGAGTGCACCAGAGAGTGTGCGGGAAGGGGGGAGAGGCAGAGGGATGAGGTTAGAGGGGTTGGAGGAGCAGCGGCGGCGAGAGGGCAGAGGACGAGGGCAAGGGGACAGAACAGGGATGAGAAAGACAGTCATAGCAGGACAGGCGAGACAAATAGGTACAGTGGGAGCGGTGGGGTGGAGGGTACAGACCTGACTAGTAGATGGCTTCTTCCACAGCGCTGTTAGGTTCGGATCTATTCGAACAGCGTCTCGACGCAGGCCTCCCCTCGCTGGACTCCCACAGCTAGACTCCCACAGCTAGACTCCCGGCTCTTTTGTTGAGGCTCTTTGGTTGGCTGGCGCTTCGTGTTGGCGCAGAAATAGCCTGCCTGATTAATATAACAACTGTGTGGAAATCAATCAAATAGCAAATCAACTTCTATTCAATTTAACCACTCACCTGGTACTAATCACACACTAACTCAGCTAATTCAAACACTGCAGGTTAGTTAGACACGATCTCCCTTTCCTAAAACCATGCTGACTGTCTCCCAGGATATTGTTACCAAATAGGTAGTTTTCCATTTTGGATCTTATTATAGTTTCCATAAGTTTACATATAATAGAAGTCAGGCTTATTGGTCTGTAGTTACCTGGTTCGGTTTTGTCTCCCTTTTTGTGGATCGGTATTACATTTGCAATTTTCCAGTCTGTCGGTACAACCCCTGTGTCAAGAGACTGTTGCATGATCTTGGTTAGCTGTTTGTAAATAACTTCTTTCATTTCTTTGAGTACTATCGGGAGGATCTCATCCGGCCCAGTGGATTTGTTTATTTTAAGAGCTCCTAGTCCCTTTAACACTTCTGCCTCTGTTATACTAAAGTTATTTAAAAATGGATAGGAACAGGTCGACATGTGGGGTGGGGTTGAGGTGGGGCCCAGGGGAGGGCTGAGGTCCCCTGGCCTGGCATGGAGTGGTGTGGGCCATGGTGGTGTAACGGTGGGTATGGCTGGCTCATTGGTTCCCCTCTCCTAGCGGTCTGGTTCTGATGAGCAAAAGGGTACTGGTCGCAGCCCAGTTGCCCCGGCGGGAAGGATGGCCTCTCCGGGTAGGTGAAGGCCAGGGCTGGGTCCCTTTGTAAGTGCAATGTCCCAGTTCGGAGGTGAGTTGCCCATCCATGTAGCGCAGGAAGTCCTGACCAAGTATGCAGGGGTCTTGGACAGCTGCTACCCAGACAGGGTGGTGTACTGTCCGCCCAGCCACTTGTATGGCCAGCTTACCCCTACCTTTCATTGGCTTCAGCTCCTCTGTGACTGTGCAGAGTTAACCCGTTGTGGGTTTCAGCCGGACCCCCTCTGGGAGCACACTGGGGCAGACCAGGGTCACTGTGGAGTCTACCAGGGCGGTGGAGGAGACCCCTCAATCTGGACTGGAACGTGACAGAAGCCCCCTGCGATGATTCTCCTGACTACCGCGGCCGGTCTGTGTGGACTCTGCTGTCAGTGGCTTCAGGAGAGAGGCCGGCCACCCTCTCCCAGCTTCAGTCGGGCTCCAGACACTGGTGAGCGCCGCCATCTTTAACTTGGCCTGGTATGTGTTATGCCTCCCATGGCGATGTCATGTCATAACAGCCTGCTTTTACCATACTTCGGCCTGCCCCCTGCATCCTGTCACTCACACTCGCTCCGTTACCCTCCCCAAATCTCGGGGCTTAGCTACCCAGATCCCCACAAAACAGTCACTCAATTGTGTCATCATGTTTTCATAGCTGTCACAGTGAGCTACACCAATAAACCGGAGGTATGGTAAGGCCTCTACGGTTAGGCTGGTGATAATGCCTAAGACTTTTTCCTTATCTGTCCATCCTTCTACTTTTGCCATCAATTCAAACTGAATTAGGAACATTTACCAGTCGGCCTTACCATCATAGGTGGAGTTGTTGATGCAGGCCCCTTTGTTTTGATCCAGTTGCTCTTGCTCCCCGTGGTGATGTCACTTCCTTCTTGACATGTTTGGCTCCATGGATGTTCAGTGCCCTGTGCTTGTCGCTATCGACGCTGATGACGCACTGATCCTCTGCGTGCGTGGCAGGTCTCCAGACCCCAGACTCTGTCATCTTGGCTCTTTGTTCTCCATAATCCTGCTTCTATACACCAATGTAACTTTTTTTTGACCAGTTTTATGAAGCATGGAGACAGTGGTGAATTCTCAAATTCAAGATTTATTGCAATACCAACAGAGAATTCCTGTTCGGGCCGGAAATCACATCACCAAAAATAATAAACCTTATGCTCTCACTCTCTCGCTTTCGCTACAGACTCTCGCCGGTCTCTCTTATATTCCCTCTTCTCATTTGCTGTCTGGCTCAACCAATCAACCCCACGCTCTGCAGCCCCTCTTTTTCCCTCTGCTAACTGGGAGAGATAAAGCATGGGCTTAGTCAGTTGATTCCCCAGACAGCAGCAGCATGCATTCACGCACACTCATTAACTCCCCCTTCCCATGCTAACTAATGGCGTGACCTGTTCCCCTTACAATACATGTAACATAAAAGATAGACAAGACAAACAAACTGAACAAACAAGTCCTGCAACAATGCAATTGTCTGGGTCGTTACAGTATGTTAACTCTACTTGTAGATAATCCATTAAGTATTAATTGAAGTGTTAAGCTTCCCCATTTTTTGCTTGTTTTTTGAAAGAAAAAAATAATACAAAACTAAAAAGAAAAAAATAGGTCTTAAACAATCTGATTATTTACATTTTTGCAACCTTAATTGTTTTCTTTTTGTTTTAGAAAAATAATTTCCAAAACTTCCATTTGAGAGAATTATTTATAAATCTAATATAAACTGTACTGTAGTCTAATGAACTCAAATCTCAAACAAAAACATGTGCTGTCAGGAGAACTTTTTAAACCAGGCAACAAACAGTCTCTATAGCAGCGCTTCTCAAACTCTGGGTACTGTGACACCCCAACCAATACAAATTACTTCAGGACCCCACTGCCCTATGTTACTGCAGAATAGTTAGTACTGAGAAGTAAAACATGCATTACAAGGCAATATCAACAACACTATAGTAGATGCTTATTTATTTTTACAGCCAACAGTATACAAAAAGAATACATTTAAAAACAAATTACATTACTTACCTAATGGGAGGGGTAAGTCATGGATGAACACAACTGCTTTAATTTGGAACATAAGAAGTTTACAAAAATCATTGCAGGGGTGAGTAAATTTTACAAAACAAAATGATTTATCTCTATTAAGACTAGTGCATAATGTATCAAACTGTGTGACTGATAGTGTCGACTCGATACATCAAGGCTGTGGGATCAGTAATATCTTAGCCTATTACAGTATGTTATCTCCTGTGTGTTCAGAACTCAAAGCTCAGAGCTTAAAAATAAGGCTTTATTTGGTCTGGGTAGGGTTGCCAACCCGCCGGTATTTTACCGGACTGTCCAGTATTTTTATGTACTTTGACCCCGTCCGTTTTTTTTGGAAGATGTCCGGTAATTCTAATCTATTGGATATGTTCTTAAAAAATGTGTTACAATAAACAATTTAATATAACATGTTGTGCTTGTATGAGTGAAATTCAAATACTATAACACAGCGGTGTGTAAATGCACCAGAAAGAATTGAGGTAACAAGGTAAGCCACCAAAACGCCGTACCGTTATGTTTTTCTTGTGTGCTATCTGGTATGAGCATGCGCGCTGCTGTTAAGTTTGACAGCCCTTTGAATGAAGAAGCGCGAAACTATTAAGTAGCATACTGTAACGTTAGTCACAATGGCAGAGACAAATGAAGAAGTAGACAATAGGAGGGGATGGGGCGTCCGGGTATTTTCGTATCTCAAAGGTGGCAACCCTAGTACTGGGTCTGCACACAACAGGTGCACGTTGCTTAGCATTAAAACTTGCCTGTTTGTCCTGTGATGGTAATTTTGTTATCATATGATTTATAAAAAATAACGGAAATAATCATATAAAATGCTCCCGTAAAAAAAATAAAAAAATGTGTTTTTATATGCAAAAAAACCAAACACAAAACAAAAACAAACAACCCCTCCCCCCTCTCCCTCTCCCTCTCCCTCTCCCTCCTGAAATCTGAAATGGCGCCCCTGCCTTTCACCTGTCGTTCTAAAGTGTCTCCCTTTCAGATTCTCTGTTGGTTGAGAGAGCGGGTGAATCAACGTCGCTTTTATAGCTGCCTGCGCCTTATCGCCTTCATATGCGACAGAAGTATGAACCAGCCTCACGAAATTCGTGTACTGCGTCTGGCGAGAGACCTTCAATTCTCCTCCAGTCCTCCCGGTGGCAGTGTGTAAGTTTGTAGCACTTAAGAAAACGTCGTCTTTACAGTATTTTTAGCTACAAACAAAGTCGCAGCCTGAGGAACAAAATACCAACAAGAGAGACACAGCCGTAGGTTAATTTAAAACGAAATATAATGCATAACGATGCGTGAGAAATGCAAGCTACCTAACCTAACCTAGCTTAGCTTAGCCCTTGTAAACGTATGTACTTTAATCGAGTTTAAAATTAAAGCATGAAAAACAAATAAAGCAAGAAGTGTATATGATTTACCATATACGGGAAATCGCACTGCTTAAATCAACGCTGTTTGTCATTTGTGTGCAGTTTTAATAAGACCTGACATCAGATATTACTGAACTGTTTACAATTTAGGCCTGCTGTGAAATGGGTGTTCGTTTGGCTAATATAGAAAGTGCCATTCAACAAACTGTTGTGCTACACAGTGTAAAGAAAGGAGCCGGCTTGAGTTATGTGTGGTTAATTGTAAAATAAGTTAAACGTTTAAAAAAGTAAGAATTTAAGGTACCTAACATGCATTGCATGTTCAGTTTTATTGTGGATAACATACTGAAAACGTGTCATTTTAATATTTTTCAAAGGAAAACTTGACACACCGAGTCAAAGATGTTTAACCATCACCAGCAGCATCTGCGGCAGCTCCAGCATCTATTACAACAGCAACAACAGCCACCACCGCATCACCAACATCACCACCAAGGAGGCCGGTAAGAAAGAGCTAGAAACCCAGCCTCAGGATTCAATGCCTTTAACAGGAATTAAATAAATAAATAAATAAATAAATAAATAAATAAACAGTGGTTGGGCGAGATGTATTTACTATTGTACACAAATAATAAAATGCTATGAGGTCTGCACTTGTCCTCTAATATAATTGTTATCAAACAGGGGCTATGAATGAATGCTTGTTTTTTGTTGTTGTTGTCTGAAGAGGTATTCTGTACACTACCTGTTGGTTTTACCAGTGGCAGATATAGAAATTGCTAAAAATAAACAACACACACGTGTCAGTGTTTGTTGCTGTACAGATGATTTTTTTCTATTTGTGTTAAAATGAATCATTCGGTAAGACGGACGTCTCATTTATCCTTTGGATCACTAATTAACCTGCCTCTCTCTAGTCACGTTCAGCATCCACCACACATTCATTCAATATGACTGGCCGATTTTGAAGTAAAAGATTAAAGCCGGAGACACACTTCCCAGTGCGATCGTCGCATCTCTCTGGCGGAGGTCACATAGCAAAAAACACCTCTGAGAGCGGGCATCACACACTGCCCGTTGAAATCGCAGGAAGGGATGCACAATTCGTGTTTTTTCTGATGTTTGACCTGCACTGAATGCATACAGTACAATGGTAATGGGACAAGTCAATGACAATACTATTGACAAGGCGGCGTGATCGTGAAACCCACATGTGACCGGAGACATTCACGTATTCTCTCTCTCTCTCTCTCTCTCTCTCTCTCTCACACACACACACACACAACATACATACATTCATACATACACACATACATACACACACAAGCTATTCCGTTGGTTTGTATATAATGTCTATGCCTATATATTTTGAAAACAAGCCCTGACAGCCCCATAAGCACTGTACTTTTTAACTATTAGACGAAATATTTACACAATACTTTAAACAATGATGCTACAACCATGATTCATTTAATATTAGTAGTGTTTTAATTAAATTATACCTAATCATGTTTTTATTTACAACGTCAGGAACATACTGTGTCGAACAAATGCTTATCATGAAAACATGTATTAGGTTTTCCCTTCCTCGTAAATAAAAATGTTATTTGGTATAATTCAATTAAAACGCTATGAATAATAAATAAGTCATGCTTATAGCACCCGTTTAAGTACTGTATTCTGTAAATATTTAGTCTAATAGTTACCATAGTATACATCATATACAAACCAATGGAATACCGTGTGTGTGTGTAATATTGGAGACAATACATGTGTGTCTGTCTCCAGTCATATGACTGAACGTGGCACTCATTGGTTGCTGACTTTGAGCCTTGCGAGTGGGTATGATACACTGCCCCAATGCAAGGGAATCGCATCGCAAAATATGAAACATGTTTAAACTTTGCGAGCCAATTGAAATCGATCGGCAGATCCTGTAAAATCGCATCGCAAATAACACACTACTGAAAAACTGCGTGATCGCATCGGGCAGTGTGTCCCCAGCTTAAAGGCTGCCACACACCAGACCCGATGTGATTTTTCATTGGCCGACAAGATACTTTCGCAGCAACATGACCATACACACAGAAACGACAAATAGGCGATGCGACAGGTTTGAAAATTCGCAGATCTATACAACTGTTCAAAAGTGCTATTGACAAAACTATGCTCAAGACTGGTACATATTCGTCAACATGATGTTGAAATTATGAGTGTCTTCTTTGAAGGTATTTCAATATATGTGGCAATAAGTCATGCACACCAGGCTTATCCAGTTCCTTCAAAATTGACTCCCATATATTGCCTTTGAAATCTGTATCTTTATAATTGCGGGGACGTTTGTCATAAAGCACTAGGTATTTTTTTCAACGGCAAGTATTGTTGTTTCCGCCATCCATTTGGATTCTGCTTCACCCTGCTGGACCACGTGCATTGAAGCTGTTCTCTGATTGCTCAATTCTCTAGTTGTCGCAGGACACATCGCAAAAAATAGGATTCAATCTTATTTATTTTGCATCGCTCCAGTTGCTTGTGGTGTGAAAGATACTTATCAAAAGTATAGGTTCTATTAATTTTGTCACATCGTGCCACAGTTTTGCTTGTCGCATCACGTCTGGTGGGTAGCAGCCTTTAAAGTCTCCACACACCGGCCACAATGCAATTTGTCCTGCAATTAAAATGTTACATTTGCTGCGACACTACCTTTCACACAAGTGTAAAAAACACTACTCATGTAAAAAATACATGTTTTATTTTTTTTGTAGTGATGCTTGTCGCATCGCGTCCAGTGTGTAGAGGCCTTAAGCGACATATTCTGTTTTGGGTGTATTTGACAGAGGTTCCCACAGAACATGTACACATAAATATATAATTGTGAAAACTTTGGTGTTTTTATTATTTATTGTAATTTTTTTATTATTTTTTTTTTTGGGGGGAGGGGGTTTTTGTCTTTTGACCCCAGACATTTAATAGTTACAGTTTAACACCGTACAAGGGTAGTGGGGCAGGTGCAGCGGACAGTAAAGTTGTTTAGTTTGGATTTTCTCCCACGACTTAGCTCTGGCGTCGATGGTTCTCTAATTCTTTCTTTCTGGTTTGTCTCTGTCCCAGGCCGATGCAGCCACCGCGTCAGCCTCCTCCCCCCCGCATGATGAACCTCTGCTCTGCCAGTCAGGCAGCCTTTCTCAGCACTAACCCCATGCTTCAGGGTGCCCTGCTGATGCAGCAGATGCAAGGTACTGTCCATCTGCCTCCTTAATGTATATAAGGATCCTAGTCTGCTCAACCACATCTATACAGTAAAAGTTTTATTTTTATAAAATATCTATTTATCCTGTACACATTTTAAATGCCTGTGGTATGTAGCTCAGAGTAATATGTAAATGGGTTGTCACTCAATTAGTTTGTGATAAGTGATCTGTTATGAGCAAAACAGCAGATCTGACAGACTGATGGCTGATTTGTAGATGTTCAGTTGGCAGGCAAGAGTGCACAAACTGCTCAAATGATGATTCGGAGAACAGGCTTTGCTGCAGATTTCCATCTTCACCTTCTGGACTTAAAGGGTACCTGTACCCAAAAATAAGAAAGCTCTTTTTGTGCTCCGTATGTCCAGTAAATCCTTCTTGCTGCACTGATTTGGTCAACAAGTCACGCGTTTAGCGATGTTTTCAATTTCTTTGTCCACTTCCTGGGTCAAGTTACACTTGAGGGAGCTGACATATTGGAGCCTTTCAGGCAGCGACGTGATGTCAAGTCGTTGATTTCCTTGATAGGCCAAAAGTTGCATGCATGGGTTTATGGGATACAGCGGTGAAAACCCCATAGCGTGCGACATGGCGGAGTGCAAAGCTTTCGGGTGCTTGAACAATAAGAGTAAAACAAGACAAAAAAGTTATTGTGTGTGCCAAAGCCTATTAATTCAGAAGGGGCGATCATAGCAAAAAAAACAAAAAAAAAACGACTACATAATTTGAGAACGGGGCATACACTGGCAACCTTTCCATTCGGTCGAAATTCTTTTGTGTGTGTTTGAACCTGAGTGCTACAAAAGGAACGTGCAGGCAGAGCTTCTGGGGTATGACTGCAAGACGAGGCTAAAACCAGATGCGATGCCAACAATATTTGCCCACAACAAGAAGAAAATGTCACACTGCAAAGGGTTAGAATGAAAACCAGTACATACAGGGGGCCCCAGGGTTGAGTTTGAGAAGCCCTGACGAGGCTTTCTATTACACACTTTGATGTACATTATTTTTTATCAGTTGTAGTCGTTTACAAAAGCTTGAAAAAGTAGAACACATGTGTGAATTATATATAAAAAAAGTATTCTGCTTTCTCTTTATTATCGTTTTCCAGTTTGGAAATTGTTACATTTATGTTTTTCTCTGTTTTTGCATATGTGTGTAGGCTCGCATGCTGTTTTCTCTGTTCTCACTCTAGAAATTATAATTCTCTTTGCTGCAATTTTACTCTGGCTGGAGTGATATTATTGCTTGTTAGTATCTGTTGTACTGCAAAGTAAGACTGGGGCAATGCTTAATTTTTCACTATCAATATATCGTTCTCCGAAAAAAGCTGATGCATCGATTCATCAAGGTTATTGTAAGAGCCATTTTTGACATAAAATAAAATGTATTAGAATTGTGTATGAAATGTATGTAGGTATTATTAGGCAAAGGAAATGTTTATGGAAACCCCATTTTGGTTATTGTGCCACCTGCTGGCCATTTATGTTACTGCCACTTAGAACCATATTTAAGGGGTTAACTGGGAATATGGCGCAGTCACTAATTTGCTACAGGTGGCTGAGATAGACGCCCAGTTGAGCTACAGTTTTTTAACTGTGTGAATAGAACCGTGTTTAATCTGCGTTTACTGTGTTTTTTTGTTTCTTATTATGTCCTTTGATTTACTATTTTACTAGACCATTTTTTGTGCTGTTTTTGAGTTTATTTTGCCATCAATATCATCCTGGAATCTGTTTAATAACCTGGAAACAATCAATGCCTTCATTATCCAACCCTAGAACTGTGTGACAACCAAACTGGACTTTGTGAGTAAAATAAATGTGTGACCATTGCAATCAAGAAATTTCTCCAGTTGTTTATTGCATTCATGGATTAATGGAAACGAGTTGGAACCATAGCTTACCTGTATTTTGGCGTATAATAGTTGTGGCTAATAGGAACATTGTTTTGAAGCCATTACAGTTATGAAAGGGTAAAAAAACGCAGTAATACATAAGAACATAAGAAAGTTTACAAATGAGAGGAGGCCATTCGGCCCATCTTGCTCGTCTGGTTGTTAGAATCTTATTGATCCCACAATCTCATCAAACAGCTTCTTGAAGGATCCCAGGGTGTCAGTTTCAACAACATTACAGGGGAGTTGGTTCCAGACCCTCCCAAATCTCTGTGTAAAAAAGTGCCTCCTATTTTCTGTTCTGAATGCCCCTTAATCTCCATTTGTGACCCCTGGTCCTTGTTTCTTTTTTCAGGTCGAAAAAGTCCCCTGGGTTGACATTGTCTATACCTTTTAGGATTTGGAATGCTTGAATCAGATCACTGCGTAGTCTTCTTTGTTCAAGACTGAATAGATTCAATTCTTTTAGCCTGTCTGCATACGACATGCCTTTTAAACCCGGGATAATTCTGGTTGCTCTTCTTTGCACTCTTTCTAGAGCAGCAATATCCTTTTTGTAACAAGGTGACCAGAACTGAACACAGTATTCTAGGTGAGGTCTTACTAATGCATTGTAAAGTTTTAACATTACTTCCCTTGTGCAATTGTACTAAACTGGCAAGTTAAGGGTAAAATAAAAAATATTTAGCATGAATGTGTTTGTGGTGGATAATTCTTGTTAGTTGTCTGCCTAGAATACAGGACTCTTTGAGCTTGTGAAGTTGGTTAAAAGCATCAATATACAAAATAGTTTTTAGATTAATTGTATTGACATTATGACTTTCAGAACCTCAATGACTCCTGTTGAACCTACGCTTGGTGCAGTGCACTATTTTATCAGCCCTGCTCACCTGTCCTCTGTGCCCTGTTTTCCAGGAAACCTGCGCGGTTTTGCCGTCAACGGTCAGCAGTACCAGCAGTTCCAGCAGTTCCAGCAGTTCTTCCCAGCTGGGGCAGGACCCTCTATTCTAGGACCAGCTCCCATGGGAGTCTCCATGAAGACCCCACGTATGGGCTTTCCCAGTCACCACTACAACCCACACAACAGGAACTTCAGCAAGGTGAGGGTTTATTATTCCCCTGCGAAGGGGATGTAGTGGAGGCAGTCAGGCAAATGCCAGAGGGGCCGGTGATCATGAGGGGGGAAAAAAAAAAAAAGTAAGCATAATTTTTTTTGTTTTTTTGTTTTCGCTATTGTGTGTGTGTAGATTAATCAAATAGAAAAGACTTCAAATGACTTACTACATTAAGAACTCGCCTAAAATAATGTAATTAAATACAAATTGAGGGGACTTCCCTCTCAGCAACTTTATTTAAAAGCACTGTGATACACACACACACTCATGCGTGGCTCCTCCCTAATCCTGAGCCAATCAGTGCAGAATGTTGGGTCATTATGTGTTGACATATTAAAAAAACAAAACAAAAAAAAAAAAAAACACAAAGCCGTCAAAATTAGTAGGTCTGCACTCCCTGTTAGAAAGATTGAGAAGTCAAATAAACGAAAAGTTGGAGCCGAGGAAATTAGAGAAAAAAAGCAGAAGATTCTACAAGCTGAAGCACAAAAATGTGTTCAGATAACTGATTTGTTTAGTCGCCCCGGCCCTATTCGACCATCATCATCAACTTCAGCTTGGGTATCGTGATCATGGTGTGAATGAAATGTTAGTAAATGATATTCCTCATCCTGTGGCAGATACTCATTTTTTTAATTTTTTTTATAAATTTAGTCGTTGCCAGTTATTCTCCCAATTTAGAATGGCCAATTATTATTTTTTAAGCTCAGCTCACCGCTACCACCCCTGCGCTGACTCTGGAGGGCGAAGACGAACACATGCTGTCCTCCGAAGCGTGTGCCGTCAGCCGACCGCTTTTTTACACACTGCGGACTCACCATGCAGCCACCCAAGAGCTGGCGTCGGAGGACAATGCAGATCTCGGGCAGCTTACAGGCAAGCCATGGCCCAGCCAGACTACAGGGGTGGCTGGTGCGCGGTGAGCCGAGGACACCCTGGCCGACCTAATCCTCCCTCCCCCCGGGCGATGCTCGGCAAATTGTGCGCCGCCCCCTGGGAGCTCCCGTCCACGGTCGGCTGTGGAATAGCCTGGACTCAAACTCGCGCCGTCCAGACTATAGAGCGCATCCTGCATTCCACGAGGAGCGCCTTTACTGGATGTGCCACTCGGGAGCCCCCGTGGCAGATATTCTTGATCCTGTGGCAGCTGTTCCTGTTATTGAGCAACAACTTGCAGAAAAAGGTGATTTAGCATCTAATGTGAGTGCCGATCTCGAGGAGAACCAGCAGTAGGCTGATCCATAGGTCCTCTTGAATATTATTATTTTTCCTGTGCCAGTAGATGGAGCTACACATTTATAACTGATTATTGTTTGAGGGTAACCCTTTTAACTCTCCGATTGGTTAAATGTAGTGTCAAGACGCAACACAGCTGTTGTGGTTCCATTTATTTATTTATTTATTTATTTATTTATTTATTTATTTATTTTCAACCATTGCTGATTCTTACTATTCTGTTCTTACTGTTGATATATGGGGATGTATGGTACATACATACTTATTGTAGTATTTCAGTAAAACCAGGACGTTTTAGATGAAGCTTATGCAGGTGTCATGTAAAACACTGTGGTGTGTAAAAGACGCCATCTAATCTGGTCAAGGGATCGACAACACCTGGACTGATACCTGCTTTTAAGATTTGAATTAACATTGTGTCCGTTTCATTGACTCTAGGATTTTGCGAGAGCTCATGACCGAAAGAGGGAGATGGATCTGAGGATCCAGGCCAGAGCCAGTGATGCAATGCAGGAAGGGGGTGCCGAGGGAGAGCAGAGCGAGAGAGCTGCAAACCCAGGTACCTGCTGCTGTGAGCTTAGTTTTATGGAGGGACTGTTCTGAACCACTATTTCTGTTTTGCATACGTTGGAGGCATCCATACATTTGATAAAACTTCTCATTGGCTAAAGTCTATAGCTGTACAAATATGTTATCTTGAATCAGTGCTAGCAAGTCCCACACTGACACCCCACCCTGTTGTGTTGGTGCCATGCTGGAAGTAAATCGTGGTGACCTTTATATAATGTGTTTATGTACTTGGCAATTTTTTTTTTGTTTCACTAATCTCTTATAAAGGTTTACCACAGTCATTTTTTGCAGTTTCCCCCCATGCTTTTTACCATAGCTCTCTGTGCTTTACAGTCTCCCTCTCTCGCTTTCATCCCTTACTCCCTGTAAGTAGCTTAGTGTGATTTTAATGTGTTTTTTTACATTTACCCTCCATTATTATTTGATGGAGTTTGAAATCATATTGAGTGGGTTAGGGAGTGGTTAACATGTAGAAAACAGAAAGTACTGATTAGAGGAGAAACCTCAAAATGGAGCGACGTAACCAGTGGTGTACCACAGGGATCAGTACTAGGTCCTCTGCTATTCCTAATCTACATTAATAATTTAGATTCTGGTATAGTAAGCAAACTTGTTAAATTTGCAGACGACACAAAAATAGGAGGAGTGGCAAACACTGTTGCAGCAGCAAAGGTCATTCAAAATGATCAAGACAGCATTCAGAACTGGGCAGACACATGGCAAATGACATTTAATAGAGAAAAGTGTAAGGTACTGCAAGCAGGCAATAATGTGCATTATAAATATCATATGGGAGATACTGAAATTGAAGAAGGAATCTATGAAAAGACCAAGGAGTTTATGTTGACTCAGAAATGTCTTCATCTAGACAATGTGGGAAGCTATAAAAAAGGCCAACAAGATGCTCGGATATATTGTGAGAAGTGTTGAATTTAAATCAAGGGAAGTAATGTTAAAACTTTACAATGCATTAGTAAGACCTCACCTAGAATATTGTGTTCAGTTCTGGTCACCTCGTTACAAAAAGGATATTGCTGCTCTAGAAAGAGTGCAAAGAAGAGCAACCAGAATTATCCCGGGTTTAAAAGGCATGTCGTATGCAGACAGGCTAAAAGAATTGAATCTATTCAGTCTTGAACAAAGACGACTACGCGGTGCTCTGATTCAAACATTCAAAATCCTAAAAGGTATAGACAATGTCGACCCAGGGGAGTTTTTCGACCTGAAAAAAGAAACAAGGACCAGGGGTCACAAATGGAGATTAGATCAAGGGGATTCAGAACAGAAAATAGGAGGCACTTTTTTACACAGAGATTTGTGAGAGTCTGGAACCAACTCCCCAGTAATGTTGTTGAAGTTGACACCCTGGGATCCTTGAAGAAGCTGCTTGATGAGATTCTGGGACCAATAAGCTACTAACTACTAGGCTATTGGAGGCTGTGTGGTCCAGTGGTTAATAAGCTACTAAGAGGCTGTGTGGTCCAGTGGTTAAAGAAAAGGGCTTGTAACCAGGAGGTCCCCGGTTCACATCCCACCTAAGCCACTGACTCATTGTGTGACCCTGAGCAAGTCTCTTAAATATATAATTGTGTGCATGTTGCCTTTACTGCATGTTGTCTTTTACTTAAAACAACAAAACTTAAGCTATACCTTTTAAAACATCAGTGGGAACCATATTAAAAGTTTACCACAGTAAATCTGTGAGGTAGTTTTGCAGTTTTCCCCATGGTTTACCCATGCATTTGCCATAGTTTATCATTGTGTGCCATGTTTTTAATATGCTTTACAGTTCTTCCCTATGACTTACCATGCTTTTACTGTGCTTTGTTACACTTTGGTATGCTTTTACTATGGGAAACCTTTATAAGGGATGTAAATCAGCTCTGTCCTGGAGCACACTTTTGGGAGACTTCATGCTCTTGCAGTGTAAAGGCTCATTTTACAAAAACAGCATTAGGTTAATGACAAATCCCAGAGGTTAAAGACAAATCCCATTTGTATCTACCAAGCCCCAGTCAAACCCATCCTCAATCTCCTCCTTCTCCGTTTCCCATTTTTCATCTTGCACTTATCCTTTTTACCTATATTTGACCTCTCCGTGCCTGTCTCCTGTTGTCTTCAATAGAGTTTGATGGAAAGAGTGAACTCAGGCATAGTTAATGTTTTCTCTGCTTACAGATGAAAGGGCTGCAGACCCAGAGAGTCAGACTGAGCCTTCAACAGAACACCAGGAGGAACCAGCATTTAAAAAGCAACGACTAGAGAGGTACAGTGATACACAATGCATCTCTGGGGTCTCTCACATCACCTATTACATATAAAACTGTTATTACACTGTTCTGTGATTTAGATAGAAAATCAAATATAAGTCGATATGTCATGTTGTTTTATCTTTTAGCTCTGAAGAGCAAATGGGGAGCAGTGTGTTTCTGATGAGCAGCACGTGCAGAATGCTGAAGAGAAAACTTCCAGGGAAGAGGGAGAAAGGGATTCAGGAGGTGAGACGTGGTTATGGAGATGCATTTGGTAATAGTATTTAACTATCTTGAATGTCACCTGCAAGACAAAATGTAAGATGCATACCAAAGGAAAATGGATAACACTACTTTCCTGACCCACTTTAGAAATATCTCAAACAAAAAAAGAACCATACATTGCACTTCAATTAAAATGAATACAATAAAACCCTTTGAAACAAAAGCCTATACTGGAACAACCCTCACAGGTTATCTCTTTGGTGTTATATTAACTAATTCCTTGTTTCCTCTGAAACTGCTAGTGGCTGCAGAGCGCATTCTTACAGAAGATGGAGTAAGTGCAGCTGGATCCGAGGCAATGGAGTTTGCTGAGGTGAGTGGAGAGATGGCATACGGAAGAGAAAAGGGGTCTATGGGGTAGATTATGTAGATGGGGGTAAGCTTCGTTGGCTATCTATTTTTAAACCTTAAAATCGTTTATCCAGTTCATGTATATGCCAGAAAAATGTATGCAAGTAAAAAATGTAAATGAAAACAATCATCATAAATATTAAGCTTGTAGTAAACATTAAAATAACAAGAAATGTTTGCACTATGTATACGGGAACAGTTGTATTTGTTGTATTACTCGGATCTTTGAATGTTCTTTCATTTTTTAATTAGCTGAAAAACTAAAGTGTAATTTCCACCATATTACTGTAAAAATCTCTTTACTGTAAAATACACCTGATACAACCCTGTTAAGGAAAGGAGAAGCACTCTTTACTGCAAAATGTGTAGATTTATTTAAGCATGAGTTTCCTGTACATTATATCCTTTTGATACCATCAAGCAGTGTTTGTTTGAATATTCAAATGTTTGTTCCAGCCCTTGTGTCTAATTTACGTTAATGTTTATGTTGTTTTGCTGAGTAATAATGACTCGCCCCTCCTTCTCCCCCAGGTCCTGAGTGCTGGCGGCTCTCTCAAAGTGACGATCCAGCAGAGCAGCGAAAGCCGAGCCATCAGCACAAGTGCACCAGAGAGTGCAGTCAGGAACAGTGACACTGATGCAGAAGCAGCATCCAAATACTACTGTTACATCTGCAACATCACTTGCTACAACCAGCAGGTAGGGATCGCTCAAGCGAGATTGCCCGTCGATGGCGACCCTACTCTGCTGAAAGCAAGAGCGCTAATGAAAGTTAAGACCAACTACCACACGGTAGAACCATCATCGAGAAGGCACTATCACTCTTAGAAAACCATTTTTCAAATTATTTTCTTTGAAAAACACTTTAAAACCTAGATTTGTTACTTGTTATGATTCGTTGGCTACCCTTTCGCTGAGAAGTTTGAGAAAAATTGTCCCAAAAGTGAACAGTCTATCTCATCTGGTAAGTTCCCTGTCACAGAGGCTGAAGATCGTGCAGCCCCTTGATCAGCCACTGACAGCTCATACCACTGCAACAATTTAAAAAAAAAAAAAAAATATATATATATATATATATATACAGTACTGTGCAAAAGTTTTAGGCAGGTGTGAAAAAATGCTGTAAAGTAAGAATGCTTTCAAAAATAGACATGTTAATAGATTATATTTATCAATTAACTAAATGCAAAGTGAGTGAACAGAAGAAAAATCTAAATCAAATCCATATTTGGTGTGACCACCCTTTGCCTTCAAAACAGCATTAATATATAGCAAGCTGGTCAGGAAGTAGGTCAAAAAATCAATGTTTTAAAACAATAAACGAATAGCATGCTGGAAAAACAAATTGCGAGCTGTGAACCGCAGGCTGGAATAGCGAGCTGGATTAAGGTGAGCTGGAATAGCTGCGAACCGCTTGCTAACTTCACTAACTTGAACCATAGCTACGTTTTAAAACTAAGATAGTAAATGCGATAGCAAATACCAGTACCTTAAAATTAAGCGTCGTATAGACCGATAAATACAAACTCATTAGAAGGCCCCCTTTGTTGTTCTCCGTTGCTGCAGTTAGGAGTGTTGCTATATGATGATAAAAAGATAATCGTGATATAAATTCTAACGATTATTCTATCGTCAGTAGTTTTAATTATCGCGGTTATTTATTTATGATTTTGCCCTCTGAGAAAGACACATCAACGGCACAGAATGCAGAAAAAATTATAATTGGAACATCCAGTAGATGGCGATAATGAACCTTTCACTGGGTTTTATATAGCCACAAAAGTGATTTGAAGTGATTTTTAAAACCCAAAAAGTAATGACTGAAGCTAAGGTTTACAATTTTAGAAAAGCAAACTGTGAAGGTAAAAATGGCCAAAATGGTTTAATAGATCAATATTCAGCGACAAAAGGCACTTTACAGAGCATTTAAAAGGGACCAAAAACAAAGTACACAGAAAGAGTACTTGGAACTGCAAACGCAAGTCAAAAAGGAAGTTAGCAATGAACATTGCTAACGGGGCTAAAACCAATTCCAAAATGTTTTTCCAATATTATAACAGCAAGAGAACATTCAAAGAGGGGGTTAAATGTCTAAGAGACACAAATGACAAAATCATAGACGAAGAAAAAAAATGGCAAACATATTAAATGATTAGTTTTCAAAGGTTTTACAAAGGAGGATACAGACAACATGCCCCATATGTCGACCTACCACTATCCAGTTTTAAATAACTTTAGCATAACAGAGGCAGAAGTGTTAAAGGGACTAGGAGCTCTTAAAATAAACAAATCCCTGGGCGGGTGAGATCCTCCCAATAGTTCTCAAATAAATGAAAGAAGTTATTTACAAACCGCTAACTAAGATCATGCAACAGTCTCTTGACACAGGAGTTGTACCGACTGACTGGAGAATTGCAAATGTAATACAGATCCACAAAAGGGAGACAAAACCGAACCAGGTAACTACAGACCAATAAGCCTGATTATGATTTCCATTACATGAGAGTAGATGTTAAAACTTCATGCTGATTTGAACTTGGCTCTCGCCAAGATAAGCACCAACTAAGACGTAGCTTCACAGTAAACTAATGTGATCCATATGTGTCTCCATCCATTTGCACTTCCTTCCATATGATGATGTAGATATCCTTCTGTCTGGTGTTGATGGCTGAAGTGTAATGCTGGCTCCAGGGATCAGCTTATTGCCTCCCTAAGCACATCAGCACACACAACGGCTGCGATGCTAGCGCCCAAGCATCACCCCTCCGTCCCCCACTCAACTCAGCCCAGCTTACTTACCTGTACATCAGCGTTTCTTTCTTTCTATTGTGCTTGAGATCCCCAGCCAGAATCTTTCCGTCTCAACCACAGCCAGTTGCTGTTCCTCTCTGCTGCTTCAGATAAGTTCTTCACTGTGCGACGCAACTCTTGGCCATTGAATCTGACATCTCTGAGAAACTGGGTTGTAGAGTGTGCCACAAATCCTCGACATCCCACTTCCACTGGGTAAACCCAAACTCTCCGTCCTCGCTGTTCCGCTTCAGTGGCTAGTTGAGCATACCGCAGTTTCTTCCTCTCATACGCCTCATCTACAGCATCCTCCCATGGCACTGTTAACTCTACCAGGTGAACAAGGCGTGCTGATCCAGACCACAAGACAATATCTTGTTGAAGGTTAGTGGTGGCAATCTCAGGTGGAAAAATAAGCCATTGACCAACATCTGCCAGCATTTTCCAGTCTCTAGCAGCTTCCAGTTGTCCTGGAGGATTGGTTTTAACACCTTTTCTTGGTGGTTGCTCTCCTGGGCGGAGGAATGTTGTCTTTGTGTGTAATGTTTTGATGGAACAGGTGGCAACTTATTGGTCATGTTACGCTTGTCTTCCAATGCTAAGGCCAAACATCGCAGCACCTGCTCATGGCGTCAAGTAAACCGTCTTTGGCTAAGAGCCACCTTACATCCTGTCAAAATGTGCCTTAATGTTGCAGGTGATGAGCACAAAGGACATGAGGGATCCTCTCCTACCCAGAGGTTTAAGTTCTGTGGTGATGGGAGAACATCATATGTTGACCTTATAAGGAAACTGATCCTGCTGTGTTCCATTGACCATAGGTCTTGCAGACGACACAAAAATAGGAGGAGTGGCAAACACTGTCTTCATCTAGACAATGTGGGGAAGCTGTAAAAGGCCAGCAAGATGCTCGGATATATAGTAAAAAGTTTTGAATTTAAATCAAGGGAAGTAATGTTAAAATTTTACAATGCTTTAGTAAGACCTTATCTAGAATATTGTGTTCAGTTCTGGTCACCTCGTTACAAAAAGGATATTGCTGCTCTAGAAAGAGTGCAAAGAAGAGCGACCAGAATTATCCCGAGTTTAAAAGGCATGTCGTATGTAGACAGGCTAAAATAATTGAATCTATTCAGTCTTGAACAAAGAAGACTACGCGGTGATCTGATTCAAGCATTCAAAATTCTAAAAGGTATAGACAATGTCAACCCAGGAGACTTTTTCGACCTAAAAAAAGAAACAAGGACCAGGGGTCACAAATGGAGATTTAGATAAAGGGGCATTCAGAACAGAAAATAGGAGGCACTTTTTTACGCAGAGAATTGTGAGTGTCTGGAACTGTCAGCGACTGCAGTTTGAGCAGGACGATTGCCAGTAGAAAGTATAAACTGCATGGCGACATGACAGCAATGATTGCTAGTCGAGTGATAAGTGTGCAAAAACGTACCTGCAACTGTGGCGTAGAAGTGTGAAATTGATCCGCCACAGACCAAATTAACCAGTGTTTGGCGGGTGTTAATTTCGAACCCTGTGTATGTATGACAAATATGCCACCTTACAAAAATAACTTGCAGCCCTTGAAAGCTCAACTATAAAATGATGAAACTCCGGCATAAATAAGGCAAAATCAGCTACCTGTGCTGCCAGCACTATTTATCAGCAACAAAATTCCCCATTAAATTATTCCTTGTTCTGTTTGCAGAATTTCCAGAGCCACATGAATGGACTAGCCCACCAGCAGCGCATGATGGAGATCCAGCACATGAGCAACGCCTGCCTGGTCACCCTGCTGCCCAAAGTGAAGGAGTCACTGCAGGGACAGAGCCAGTCCAAGACAGATGGGTAAGAGCAAGGTTTATAGGAAGGGGAAACTTCACCTTGATCAAACTACTCTGCATTAGGGCTGTCAGTTAAGCCTCCAAATAGCAGTCGATTAATTGGGCACACAAAATATAATCATTCGAATAAATATCGGTGATTGTACCGCGCACATACATTTTTACTCTTGAGAGACGTGATTATTTTAATATCATTGCTGTTAAGTAAAAGCTTGTGGACAACAATTGGATGCGAGGGGTATTTAACTGTATAATTTTTCATTTTGATGGCAACAGGAATTACATGTTTATTTTAGCACATAGTGGGGAATATAGTCTTCAACTTTAGAAACCTGAAAATAAACTATACATTTCTCTCTTACAATGTTATTGAATAAAGCACAGTAGGCTACACTCCTGTCATTTAAAACTCCTGAATAGAAAAATAGAAGCTACGTTGTCCTGTAAGTGTTAACACCAAGTATTACTCTAATATTACACTTTTACTAAAAATTCTCTGCAGCTATCAGTGAGCTGATTTACTTCTGTGTCTCTCACATGTGACCAGTGCTGTATTCGTTTCTTTTACTTCCTGATTCCAAACGATGTCATGAGGTTTGGCCACTGGAGAGTTCATAGACAAAGCATCACTTGTCCTTTTCTGATCAGAGAGTGGCATTCCGCTCACATATTGGTAAATTCAGCTAAAAAACATTTTTCAGTTATGGACAACAAAGCTCAGAACTAAATGACTTCAAGCATCATACAAGTTACAATATTAAAATGTAATATGAAGCCATTTACACTAATTTAAAATAAGTTATAACAATCAGAAAAATTACATTTAAACTTTTAATTAGTCTGAGAATAAAACCAGTTAGCAGACATGATAGGGTTGGAGATGGTTTAGCTCAGTTAGCAGACATGATAAGGGTTAGGTAGATGGTTAGATTCTATTGCAGCGCTGGCATAATGTGTGTGTTTGTTTTGTTTTAACTAATGTGTGTTACAACTTATGTTTGCTTATGTTGAAATGTGTTCGTGTGACAACAGTGATGGCCATATCACAATTAAATTGCCTCAGTGAATAGTGAGCACAGTTCTGTCAAGAAACAAACAACTGTTTGTCTCCCTTAAGAATGGTTGAATATTTCTGTACTGCTCAAAATAGACTTATTCGTCCTCGATTTATTTAAATATTCGTTCAGCACACCTCTAGTGCAAACCAGTTCCTTTGAAACCGGGTACCCAGTGCCTGCTTTAGAGCCAACAAACCAGCTACAAATATCAAGGATCCGGTTCCAGTGAGTACTATTATGTTTTTAATAAAACTGATTGTTAAAAAAACATCAAACAATCAGTTATCAAAGACTTTTCATTTCTGTCAAAAATACATTTGATAACTATAATTAAGGATACAATTTTGTCGTGGAGGTCACGAAAATCATGAATTTGAACAAGTGTCTGTGAAATCTTGGAAATGAATGGAAACACACATTTGGTTAGGCACTTTTATTTACTTTAAAAATGCAGTATGTCATGCACTGAAAATACAAATCTGCGAGTATCTGTAAATTGTTTGGTTGTGTGTGCACGCAGCATTTACATGTAGCTGTATAGGTCAGCGAATTAGATTTGTAGCTGAGTGAGCATGTAAATGAACACAGATTGGATGTTACTGTAAACTTGGTTGTCATCTTCAAATACAGCGCTTCATTTATGTTTTTAAACAAAAAAAGTGGGCTGAACCTTTAAAAAAATATTAATTAATACTTACGTTTTATTTCTTGAAACTTTCTTTCATGCAATGTAGTGTACTCAAGTAGTCTGTTCAAAATAAATACTCACTTTCTCTAAAACTAAACATTGCTAAACAAAATACAGAGCACTCTGTTTTTAAGAATCACATCTGTCCCGGAGGATTTGATTCTTATAAACGGTTGATTCTTAAAAGCAGACCGGTAAAATTACAATTAGCAAAAGCGTGTCTCCGCTCATCAGCAGTTTAAATACAATATAAATGCTCACTGAGGACAGTACATCAAAACAATGAAAACAAGTCCTTGTGTGTAAGCAACTTGTTATATGATCACGATTCTGTTTACTCAAGGCTGCCGAATCCTATTTTACTACAGTATACTTGAGAAGCGATCGTCTCATGAGGATGCCTAGTTTAACTGCCGTGCAGTGTTACGCGTCATGGGATTTGAATTAAAATTACATTGCAGTACAGCATTTTACTGTCGACTACCACTGCATTTAAGAATCTGTGGCTTACTTATTTTCAGTTACGATTCAAATCTCACAGTTTTTCATTGGGCGGAGATGCAAAGCTCTGCAATCCCCCTCCCTCTACATGCATGTCACACAATAACAGTGCTGTACTCAGTATGCGTTCAATAAATGTGTATTCACTTTATTAAAAAAAATTTTTACTAATGGAGAACAAAAAAAAAATACCTGCACATTTTTTGTCAGCAGAAAGCGTCTTTCTTTTTCCTGCCATGTCGACTCACACGTAAACTGCATGACTTGCTTTTTTTCTACTGGGAGTCACTGCAGACCAGGGATTATATACTGTGCACGCTATGTACGTGCCTAATCATGCAAGATGTGATCAAATTCAAAAACAGCTTTACTGGCTGTACACGCCATTGCACTTGACACAGTATCATATTACATGAAGTTAGTTTGCCCTGAAATGATTCCTATAAGTTGTGGGACATATTCCCTGAATATGATAATACATGAACGTGTATTAGAAATGTAACTGGAGTGGCTATTTAGCAGAGTGAAAAAGACTAAATATCCAAGCAAAACGAAACATTTTGTGGTCCACATCGAATGCTAAACAAGGTGCTGTCACTCTGCTAAGCAAAGCTGCAACTCCGGGACTCTGCCTAAAAACGGAACCAAGGCGGGACGGGAAGCAAGCTGCAAGCGAGTCACAACCACAAGCAACGAGACTGAGGCCCGGCTGGAGGACTGCCGTACAACTTACAAGCGACTGTTATCAGACAAACCAGTCTGGGTCTGCTGTACACCTAAAACCATAGTACCCAAAAGAAACTGTGCCCTGCTACCTGCGTAGCTAAAGATTCAGCGAAGAGGGCAAAGCGGACGGGCGCTGTTGTGGATCCTATACCGAGGACTGAAGACTTTGTTGCAGCTGTTTGTTGATTCTATCGAGAATTGAAAGCTTTGTTGCTGAGTTTGAACCAACGTGGGATTGAAGACTTTGTTGCTGAGAGGAGAGCTTTTTGTACCGGACACTTCAACAGACTGAGTTTCCAAAACAGCAGACCAAAAGTCTAAGCTTCAAGGAACTGTTGAGTATAATTCCAGTTGCATTTTCCTTTCATGGAACTAAATTAATGACTTGTACACATTCACATATAATTGAACTGTTAATTATTTAGTTTGCACCCTTTGCGTGTGAAATAACCTTTAGAGAAACTTGATAAAGTAACTATAAGTAATCTACCTCATATTGTTGTATGAAGAATTTCTTTAAAAGTAAACTTGCCATACCCTTCATCTATATACCATTAATAAACTTAATGTGATATATTCTAAGATTGTCTGCATCATCTCAGTTGAGGCTGTGCCTGTATGTGGGCATGTGTGTATGTGAGCAAGCTACTAGCTACTTCACAGCTTGCTTGAGCTGCTGCAGTGGCTGCTTTGTGTGTGAGGAGACAGGTGGTGTCATATTTCAATTGCCTGCTAGCCAGCATGAATGCAGTGAGATTTTTTAATTGTGTTTTGTGCTTAGAGACTAAGAGATTTCCTTTCTGACTTTCCTGATTTCTGTTTATTATTTGTGTACTTAATAAAATACTACTATTGATTTAAACATTCCTTGTGTCTGCGTGTGTATGTGTGTTCATAGTAAATCCTCGATCTTTGTAGCACTAATTATTAATAAGAGAACTAATCAACCCAGATAAACTATTATTAGATAAACTATTAATTATTGAATTGTTCCTTCAAAGTGTACTGCTTGATTCTTACAAGCAGATTCTTTTAGCATGGATAGTATAGGAATGATTTGGTCCCAGTGGTTTTGATCACTATATGTGGTTGATTCTTATATCAGTAATTCTTATAAACGGAGTGCACTGTACTTCAGACTGCCGTTGAATATTTCCTGTAAACTAAAACGAGAGGTTTCTGTTTTGTAGTCTTCTTTCTGATCTTTGTGATGCCCCACTTCTTGGACACGGTGCCTGCCTGTGTGATTTCACTTTTCAATTCTGTTTTTTTTCTGTTTTACTCAGAAACAACCAATTTAAACATATTATTCTTATTATTGAAGAATATTTATATACTGTTTCATTTTGAACACAGGATTAAAAACATTAATTTGACATGCTGATTTTGTATATATATACATATGTACATTTACGCCGGACGCACACAGAGAAACAGGAACACTGTTTATTTCTGACCCCTTCTGTAATATAGGCTACTAAAATGAGATTAATGTGGATCACGGGCCACACCTAACAAAAACACGACCATTTTGTACCACTTCACAAACTAAGTTTTTTCACAATTGTATAAGCAGTTCTGTACATATTCTGCATGTAAAAGTGTTAGTATGGATGCGTCTCTCAATCAGTGGGTGTAGGTCACAGTGATCTACTTGTTGCGGATCACTTTATTTTTGTATAGTAACTGTGGTAGAGAACCACTATGAGCCAGTCGCAGTAATTTCTAAACAAATTGCCTTTTAGTATCAAACCTTGACTGTAAGTCACATTTAGTCACCATTCAAGAAACATTGAATGGACTACAAGCAGTAAAGCTATCACAATACCATATATGCAAGGACATTTTGTTTCACCCCCAGCAGTAACATCTGACCTTGTGTTTCAGAGAGAATAGACATGCCCTGCAGCGCTGGTGCACCACTTGTCAGGTTTACTTCACAGGAGATCTGATTGAGCATCGCAGAACTAAGGAGCACAAGGTAACCAGGGACTGTGTATAGAGGCTGGGGTAATGCATTAGTCATATACATCCGGAGGCTTCAGTTTAAATTGGATCACAAGTGAAATCTGCATGTGGTCTTTATAAATCTGTTAACCGTTGTTCACTGAACCACACAGTCCAACACCTTTGCCAACTTGAAAAAGCAGAGGACCAAATAGCAATTGTGGGGAATTGCTATGTATTTGTCCATCAACTTTTCAGGAGCAGAAATATTCCTGAACATAAATGTATTTGGGCGTTTTCTTTTGTTGTTGTATTAATAATAATGTTTAGTTCTTTTTGAATATTTCCTATTTTGTATTTAACTCTCTGTATTATACGCAAAATGAACTATGTACCATATTACACTAAATACATTTCTGTAATAAACCCAGTGACACCCCAAAAAACTACCTAGAAAAAAGGAGAAAACACTTGAACTGGTGTTTTATTTATTTCAGACATCATTTGCAGGATATCTTTTTTTGATACATAATTTATGAATTCTGTTATGTGAACATGGTAGTTTAAAACATTTCAAGCAGTGTAAGTTTTAATTATTGTCCCAGGACTACATAATAATAATATTATTATTATTAATAATAATAATAATAATAATAATAATAATAATAATAATAATAATAATAATAAAAAGCAACCTATTGATTGGGACAGAAGACAGATTCAGCCGGCAGTTTCTGCAGATTCATACAGGCATTATTAGCACAGTTATGGTTTTTGATAAACCATTGATGTTTTCCTCTGGTGTTCAGCTTTCAAAGCACTCGGCCCGGCCCTTCTGTACGGTCTGCAAGTGCCACTTCAGGACACCACGCAAGTTTGTGGAGCACATGAAGTCCCCAGAGCACAAGCACAAAGTTGAGGAGGTGAGGAGAGATCTGTCTGGGTGTCGTGAGGGAATTATCACTGCCTACAAGGCTCCTTGTAAAACACAAAATAGCCCCACAAAACAGTTCTGTTATGGATCCAGTGCATTTTCAAATTGAGTCTCGATCTGATGTTTGGGTTTCACACTCTGCTTCATTGACTTACTGTAGCTGAAAACCTTTATTTTTGGGGTTGGAGCTTGGAGTTTAAATCTCAGACATGGTAAACTCAATATTTCTAGGATAAGTTCGCATGTCTAATTTCTCTTGATGATTCTGACTAATGCGCATATGTTTTAACATTTCTACGCTCAGTGCAGATAGTAGCCTACTCTTTGCATCCAGTGTTCAATGTAAACATCCATTGACACCCTGTGCATTGGAATGTGAGATTTTCATCCCTCTTATTAGGTGCATCTCATGATACAAACAATACTATCTGTTTACACATAAGAAAAAAAAAACATTAGGTTATTATCATAACCCTGGTTCCCTGAAATAGAAATGTAACCATTACGGAACGGATATTTACCTCCTGAAGATCCCTGAATCCTGAGTACTTTATACCAAAGCTGCTATTTGAACCTGTGACACAGTCATGACCCCTCCCCTGAGGGATCAAAAGCATTGCAGTCACAGATCTCAACGTCATTTTTCCTTCAAGCCTGCTGCGCTTCGGAGGACAGCGTGTGTTTGTCTTCGCCCTCCCGAGTCAGTGCAGGGGTGGTAGCGGTGAGCTGAGCTCGGCTTAATGCAGGGGTTCAAATGGAGGCTTCATGAGTACATTCAGCAACACTTTTAGCCTCCAGTGAAGGACGATGTCCTTCATATGTGAACAAAGCCACTGAGCCCCTTTCAAAAATTCCCTCTCCAGAAAGTTGGCTCCTGGGGAGACGTAGTCAATCGTGTTATGGCAAACTGAAATAGCTGCCAGATAGACCTTTAATGTGGAGGGGGATTGCCACTCGTCAAAAAGGTCCTGCAGAAATTGCAGGATAACTGCCATGGGACAAGGTTGACGCCCCACTTGTAGCCATGTTCGGAACAAACTTGCATTCTGTAGGGTGTCAGTAACCCTGTTGGAAAGTCCCAGATAGCTCAAATGCAGTCGTTCAGGGGCCAGACCCAGAGCTGCAGGCTGAGCCTGATTGAGCAGGTTGCGGCACGTCAGCAGTCACTGCTGGCCACTCAGGAGCTGCATTAGGGCTGAAAACCAGATTCTCCGGGGCCAGTATGGGGCTATTAAAAGCACCTTGACCCGGTCCTGCCTGATTTTCTCCAGACACAGCAGGAGCAGCGCAACCGTTGGGAAGGCGTATAACAGATGCCTTGGCCATTGGTGCGCCAAGGCATCTATTGCCAGCGGTTCCCTGCATCCTATTATGGAGAACCAGGGGGGACAGTTGGTTGATTCTTGGGAAGCAAAGAGGTAAATCTCTGCTCTCCTGACTTCCCCAGATGAGGCTCACCACTTTGGGGTGAAGCCTCCACTCTGAGCTGCTGGGGACTCCCCTTGAGTGGAGGTCCACCGCCCAGTTCATCTCCCTGAACAGATTAACTGCCCACAGTGAAAGGAGGTTCTCATGCACCCACAGCAAAAGGTAGCGGGCCATGCGATGGAGACCGGACGCCCGCAGGGTGTTGATGTAGGCCACCACTGTTGTGTTGTCTGTGCGGACAAGCACATGTCTGCCCTGACCATCCTGCAAAAAGTTCTACAAGGCCAGGTAAACTGCCTGCAGCTCTAAAACATCCATGGGGGTTCCACACACCTTGCATGCCTCGGCCATTCCACACAGTGCCCAGGACCAGGCTGGATGGACCTTCCTTCTGGGGACACTGCCCAGCACTACACCTAGGTGTAGATAGGATGGCTGTTTCCACCAAGAGAGTGCCCTTAGACAGAGGTGGGACTGTCAGTAGGCGGTCGCAGTTCAACGTGGGCTGGAAGACCTGCGATTAAACCAGGCCTGCCGAAGGCACATGTACAGAAGACCCAATGGAAGGGTCTGGGAAGCTGTTTCCATCAGGGACAGAAGTTTCTGGAACGTCACTACCGTTTGTCCTCTGTTGAGCTGAAAGAGCTCCAAGCAGGCAGCTATTCTCTGCACTCTGCTGTCCAACAAAGTGGCCAGCATGGACCCGGAGTCCAAGCACACTCCCAGATAGGATGCTGTGTGGGAAGGTGTGAGCTGGCTCTTCGCTTGATTCACCATAAGGCCCAACTGTTGGAGTGGTCGGTGACGAATTCCACCTGGGCCTGACCTGTGCTGGTGACTCATCACAAATTGTTGTCCAGATAGTTGAGTACTCTTGTCTCGGCCAAAATAGCTTCCATGCACTTGGAGAAGAAACATGAAGCTAGGGAGAGGCCAAATGGCAAGACACGGAACTCGTATGACGTTCCCTGAAAGGCGAACCGCAGGTACTTCCTGTGCACTGGTTTTATGGGGATGTGGAAATTGGCGTCTTTGGTACCAGTTCGGTGGCTTTGATACCGAATTGGTACCGTGTTTGAACCGGGTTGGGATCGGACGTGGGTCTGTGACCTCAGTGCTGGTTCAGTATGTGTCTACCGGGTGATGGTAAAATAGCTGTTCATCAAAACGGCATTGAGATACTGTGGTTGTAATGCAAACCAACAACAACACAGAAGTGAATATCTCGGTCCTGTGCAATGCTGCTGAAGCAAGCAGCTGCTCTTACTATATGCGTGCAAGCACCACGTTAGACAGGCCTGCGCGCGATTATCTGAAAGACATAACACAATGAGAAAAGAAGTCATTTAACAATTACATAAAATGTCTCGTATGGTGCTAATTAACAAAAACGAGAAAGAAAATAAGCTCCAGCCAGAGCTATGCAGCCTGGGTGGAGAGCATAAAGTCAGCCGATTTATATGCTGGGTCCCTGGGAAGGAGCGACTCGAGCCTCTAGCTTCACACGGGGCACAAGGACGCAGCGGAACGTAACCAGCCTATAGTGCACACAAATACGTGTAAAAAGAAAAACTATTTCAGCAATTTGCTTAAATATCACGTATAAAATGTGTAAAACTACAAAATATATACAGATGTAAGCAACAATGTACTTATCTGAATAAGGCTCTCCGATCAGGTCAGTCTTGAAAGGAAAAATGGCACCGAGATCTGTGACTGATTGCGTCACAGGCTCAAAGAGCAGCATTGGTAAAGTATTCAGGAATCAGGGGTCTTTAGGAGGTAAATACCCGTTCGGTAATGGTTACATTTCGTACTTGAAAGGGAACAGCAGTGTTACCATGATTTAATGTAAGAAATTACTCTAAACCCCCCAAAAATGAATGTGTCTGTATCAAGTATGTCTTTGCTTGACTTTATGCCACTTCCTTCCCAGACTTTGGGAGGGAAGCAGTAAAACTCACTGTACTATACAGCAGGTGATGCTTGTATGACAACACTAAAAGGCCCATTAGGAAAATAGCAACCAAAGAAGTAAAATTATTGAATAAATAAGTGCTCCTCAGGGTGTGACTGTTCTCCGTGCTTGTCTGCAGCTGCGGAGCGAGGCCCGGGAGCACGGGGGTCCCGAGAACCCTGAGGAGCTGATCACTGTGGATGCCATCGGCTGCTTCGAGGGAGAGGAGGACTACGAGGAGGATCCCAGTGAGGAAGAAGAGGAGGAGGAGGAATCTTCAGTGGAGACCCTCAGGGCCAACAGCCGGCAGGCAAGGGTCTCTGTTTAGTGATTAGTCATAATCTTCATCAAAACTATATGTCGTGTTCTTTGGGATCAGTGTGGGTAAAATGTTAAGTTATAACCAGGGTAATATGACTCTTCTGAGATTTATACTGTAGCAAAATATGCATAAACCAGTTGTTACTGATTTTTACAGATTCTGTGTTACAATGGTATTGAAACATTCATCCTGCTATTGAGATAACCGCCTCTAATACATGAGTCTCAAATGGGGGTTAAAGTATGCCTTGGGGAATTTCTGCCTGGCCAAAATAAAACCTATATACAGTTTTACATGTGTTCAAAAATATTCCTAAGTGAGTGTTCTGCATGCTGTGTTGCATTGTGTCTCTGCAGAGGGAGGTGATGTTAGAGGAGCTGACCGAGGATGAACAGTATGATTCGGAGACACAGTATGGTGAGTGTTCCTGTAAATGGGGTTAATGCTAAAGTAAAGGAAAAATAATAGGATTCTATGACTAATTTACAAGGACAAAGGTTTGAAGCTGGTTTTTATATAAATAAATGGTGCTAAAAGATGGCTGTGGGCGACCCTCTCAAATGTGGGCAATTGCTGCTAGGTTGCCAAATTCAAGATGGCCGCATATATTTCGGTTCATAATTTTCATATAAAGCTGTGTTTGGTGTCTAAAGGGGAGTTTTGAGGGTCAAGGAATTAATTCATCATCATGTCTATAATATCATGACTTCTAGTCAGGCCATGAATCGTCATTGATAACTTGACCTTTAAGGAAGTGTGTTTCCCCGTGATGAATGAAAATATCAGTGATGACCAGGCTGCAATCCTGAATTCTGGCAGGCATCACTGAAGTCAATAGCAGCAGGGTTATTTACCAAGTGAGAAACTTTTGTAAGTTGTCTCGGGATTAGGATTTTCAGTGTTCTCAAACTCATCAGTATGTGAAGAGCAGCTCATGCTTGCATCACGCAATAATTTATCTTTCAAGCACTTGGCAATGGTATTCAATAATTGTTCATCGCTCACTCCCCACGAGTAGATTGCTGCTTCCACATAACTTTTACCTGTAGATGTGTCAACACTATGGTACTCTTGTTTTTGTGGAAGTGATCTTGAAAGCCGACAGTGTTTGCAAACTCCTTTTGAATCATCTGCTTAATTGTGCTTGATTTTGTTTTTATCAAACAAACTAGAAAAAACTAGACTCGTCAGCCACGGCATACAGTCACCTCCAAAATTATTGGCACCCTTGATAAAGATGAGCGAAAAAGACTGTATAAAATAAATAATACCAGTACTGAGCTATACTGTAATTTTCCAACATGTGGAATATATTTGACTTTATTAATGATTCAATGGAATCAACCAAAATTACACATTTCTCAGATTATAAATTTATTACCAAAAAAAGTGATGTCACAATTATTAGCACCCTTGTTTTCAGTACTTTTGTGCACCCTTCCCTTAGTTTTTTAGCTATTGTTTTGTACCCATTACCTGATTTATGAAGGTCAACAACCATTTGTCTCTTCATTTGTGAGTTCTTTGCCTTTCCCCATGGTGATGGATGACAAATGGATTTCATATGCGTGTTACTTCATTTTTATACCCCAGTGAAACAGGAAGCCATGGAAGGCCACAATAAAGTTCCTTAAGACTGAGATGAACTTAAGGAAGTAGAATGTTAATGCAGATTTAATTTTGTTTGATTTTATTTATAAGAATCTTTAGGGGTGCCAATAATTCTGACACCTATCTTTTTGAGAAAACATTTTATTACTTATTAATAAAAAACTTTTTCTGTGAGCAAGTGTATTAGAATAAAATAATATGGTTTTCCCCTTTATATTTGAGCATAAAATATAGGTCATTACCTGTGTTTATTTTATACAGCCTTTATCAAGGGTGCCAATAATTTTGGAGGTGACTGTATGTATGTCTATATATATATATATATATATATATATATATATACACACACACACACACAAATTTGGCTTAAAAAAATGTTTATTATAAGAAATCAAAACCCCCATTTGGACACCAAACAGAACTTTATACTACCACTATGAGCTGAGATATGCCATTTTAGAAATTTTTGGTGGCCACCTTGAATTTGTCCACCTAGCGGTTAGTTTCACAAATACATATACAGAAGTTAACTTGTTGAAGTGAGGATGACCACATTTAGGATCCAGGCAATGTAGAACTCTGGATGCATTTTGAATCCAGGAGTTGTGAGCAAGTAACTGGTGTTTTTTACGCCCCTTACTGCCCGTGTATTTATCACACTGTACCGCTATGGCCAAACGTTTTGCATCTCCTTGAATTTTAGGATTGAGACATAAATACAATATCTAAATTGTTATTTTTGTAGTTTTTTTTTTCATTTTACATCATGCAATGACTTATATCGGAAATATCTACTGGAAGCCATGATAGTAGTACAGTATTTCATTTTAGATTTCGAAATGTCACATTTTTCAATTTCTTTTAGTATAATGAAAACTACAAAGAGGTATGTAATTCAGTATGGTAACGTAACATTATTCAGCAGGTCTCATTTGACTTTATGAAGCAAAATGAGTTAATTATATAGGGTGATGCAAAACTTTTGGCCATAGCTGTAGAGTTTTTTTTCAGTCACAAGTCACTCTGAGTGTATTCTAGAATGTCTTAACAGAATAGATACTCGTAAATGGCTTTTGTTTTGGTTTCTCATTTTTTCTTTTTCTTTCACCTTTGCATTCTATTTGATAAGTTGTTTAATTTCCTTCCCTCGTATTTTCTCAGGCTCCAGTTTCGTGGTCCCTGTGGCTGGATTCCTCTGCAGGTTGTGCCACAAATTCTACCATTTTGAGTCCACGGCCAGGCTCTCTCACTGCAAGTCACTGATGCATTTCCAAAACCTGCAGGTCAGAACCTTCTGCCTTTTTTATTCAATGCTTTGAGCTTGAACAATGGTACACAAAGAGTCCTCAAAGCTTGACCTAACTTTTCTATAAGAGATTCTTCTAGGCTAACAGAGTTAGAGCTCTTTCTTTGTTTGCTAACCTGGTTTTAATTTCTACTGACAGAAGTACAGAGCATTCAGGAGTCTTGAGGCAGCCAAAGTCCAGGAGTCTGGCACTATAGTGGAAGAGCATCCAGATGACACACTACAGGTGGCTGGACAGGAACTGGGAGCTGAAACTGGAGTCCACCTAATGGAAATGGGCCCAGCAGACTTCAGTGGGACCAATAGAGAGCAAGCCTATGGTACTACTAATTCAGACAGCATGCCTTCTGATAGAACAGGTTCTGAAAGCCCAAGTCCTGTCAAAATTGTCTTTGACAGTCCAGACCCAGTCAAAAGTGGTACTGACAGCACAAACACTGTCAAAACTATCTCTAAGAGACCAAGCCCTGGTACAGCCAGTATGTACGGGCTCTCTCAAACAAAAAACAGCCTTCTGTTGGATGACTTGGAAGAGGATGCTGCACATGGGGAACAAGCCTTAGACTTGAGCAGCTCCTCTAATGACTGTATCAGTAAAGAAGCTGAAGTGCTTGAGGAGCAAATGGCCAGGAATCCTGAACAGCGCAAGGACATTCCCCAGACTGAGGGGCCTGTGCAGGAGCAAGATGAAGACAATGTAGAGGGAGAGCAGGACAGACCCCAAGCTGAGGTGGAGGAGGAAGGGGAAACCGAGGAGCCAGGGAACATGATAAGCAAGGGAAGCAGTGCAGAGAAAGAGGGGGAGGTGGAGGGGAGCGAGAGGCAAGCTGGGTGGCAGCCCTGCGGAGCAGGAGCCAACATTGGCAAGAGACGCTCAACACGGACTAGGAGATCTCGATAAATTCTGTGAAAATGGGGAGGCAGGTGAAGGGGTCATTTCTAGGTATTTTAAAACCAAATTAATTTTCAGCTGGAATAATGGCTTTGCATGCCAAAGCACTGGAGAGCATCTTCCACTCGTCCCCACACGAGACTTCAAGGGTTCACTTTCTACAGTGTACCCATTTAAGCATCATATCAGTGTTGAAACACCAAAGTGGTGGAGTTTTTTAATTTGTTTGAAAACAAAAAAACATAACCTAAAAATCTGAAAACACATCTGGTTTAAACTATTCACATGGCACAGTTAATTCATAAGCCTTTGACATAAGGGAGGCCAGGAATTGGGTCAGTTGAGACTGCTCCATTCTTGCGAGGCAATGTAGGGAAGCTACAGTAACCCTGCCCCTGCATGCTTGTACTGAAGATAGTGTAATCCAAGATTAGTGCTAATAGGGGTCTGTGAAACCAGTCTCCACTGCTGCCGATCCTGCACCTTTCATCAGCACCACAATTAACCCTTAGCGGTCCATTTATTCAGCGCGTCTCAGGCGCGTCAGGTCCAATTTATTTTCACACGCGCAGTTTATTTTAGACGCACTGTTTAAATATTTTTTTTCACAGTAAAACAGGTTTAAAAGGCACTGCATGTCAACAGGACACTCAGTACTGCATTTCAAGCCCCGCCCCACCCCTTGTTCGCTGTATTTTTCACATACCTCTTTATAGTCGTGCATACCGATAAATCATCTCCTGATCACTTGTTTTATCACCAAACTCCTCAATAATGCGATCCAAGTCATTATTTTATTACTATAACATCTCAAAAAGCTCTGCAAATGTCTGTGATATTCTTTGAGCACAAGATGCAGAAGCAGCTATCTTGTTTGTTTATGGCCGTGTTATCTCTGTGGTGCTGGGGCTATGTGTATTGCTCAGATCCGGCCCTTGAAGGATCCCAGGGTGTCAGCTTCAACAACATTACTGGGGAGTTGGTTCCAGTCTCGCTAGCAACACTTGATGCTGGAACACACATGCGCATATCTCAAAATAATGAAAATTAATGTTTTTACTGCCAGTGGTGCCTGTCTCCTCTCCAACCCCCCAACGATCTCGCTCTCTAGACAGACATCTATTTCTGTTCACATCCTGTTCCAAAGTACTCCTTTTGGCCTGAGAAAACACACTTTGAAAATGAAAACTATCATGTGAGCGAAACTCACCTTCAGAAATAAGCAGATGGTTCTTTGTAATTGTAATTAACAAAAGGGCCTTTAGACAAGTCTAAAAGATAATGTAAACTGTTCCTATTTGTGTTATTTGAAACCTCTCCCATGTCTGTTCCTTAGTCTTGTAGCATGTACTTCATTGCGAGGTAGTGTTTTACTCTTACCCTCTGAAAATGTGCAGGGTGCTTCCTGTACTGTCCAAGTGAATACAGAACATTGCAATGAGTGGGGGATGTAGAAGAATGAGAATTTAGAAGCTGACAAAAAAAAACTGTTCTTTTTTTTAGAATGTATTTTCTGGAAATGACTGTAAACTTATTTTGTGTGTGGTTTTTTTAGAACAGTTTGTAAAGTCTGGATTTTTTTATTTTGCTGTATTTAAAGAATTTTAATTTATAAAAGTTTGAATATTCTCTTTGTCCTTTTGTGTGTGGAGTTCTATTGTTATTTTCACCTTATTACTATTATATTTGTTTTTCATTCAAGTGAACTATTAATTTTTGAGCCACAGATTTAGAAAACAAAAGGCCTCTTGTTGAGGCTTCCAAGCGAAAGGCTGGGAAGCCTATTGTTGTTATTATTATTGTTATTATTATTCTTATTATTATTATTCCGCACAAACAACATTGCAGAGTTATGAAAACGCATACGTAAGTAGATGCCTATGGCTGGACAACCAGACTGGCGTCCCCAAATGAAAAAGTCACATGGTTCGACCGCCATCTTGGATCTCATGGAAATTTTGGGAATTTTTCAAAACTCTTGCCGTTAAAAACAACTTAAGGTGGAACTATGACGATGGCAGCAGATAGTGCAGCAATGGCCTATAAAAACACATATGTTCAATCGAGGTCGATGTAAACAATTACTTTGCCCGCTACGCTGGATTGGTGCCAAATATTCAACAATCTTCTTGTCTTAAACCGTAACGTCAATCGACAATCTAAATTGGCACGCATGTTCATGACCAGGTCCTTTCTACCGTTTGTTAAATCCACGCTTTTTCGTTAACAAACATGGCCGCAGTGCGCAAATAACCGTTTCACGACGGCCCTATTTTCATAAGTTCGTGCAGAAATCCAAGGTGCAATACACTACAGTCATGAAACTTTATATGACCATAGGGACTCACGTGAAGTACTGGTGATATGAAAATGACACATTTTGGTCACATGGTTTGGCGGGCCATATTGATAATTGTAAAAAAAACTTTTGCAAGCCATAACAAGAACACCATTGCACTTATGCTCTTCATTGTCAACACAATTGCACAGACCATTGGAAAGTAATAACTGCTGAAGTTTGAAACAGATTGCTCACACGGTGCGGTGGCCATATTGGAATTTTTTAACTCCTAGGGCGTGCTGACAGGGTCATAATTATAATGGAACACGTATAGGAAGTCATATGTGCGCTATGAAAAAATGTTATCACCCGTGACCTCTGACCTCTCCTAAAGGTGAAACGTGATGCATGACATCATCAACATACGCAACTGGCTATAAAACTGCCTATAACTTCTTATCGGCTGCACCAAAATGCACAAAATTTGACACGGATGTAGAGGACTATGGGATGTTGTGCCATGGTCAATATGGCAGTCTTTGGTCACATGGTGTGGCAGCCATCTTACATTTAATGAAAATTTCAGGCAATTTTCAAAAGTCTTCTCATATTTGTGCCGAAATTGACACAATTCGCACAGTTAAGAACATAAGAACATAATGTTCTGAGGATTACGATTCATCGAGAATAACCAATGTGCTTAAGTTTCACGATAACTGCTTGGAAGCCTTCGTAGTTGCTAACAACTCTAGTTTATTTTGGTTTGCTTCTTCAGAAACATTTAGTAATGGAAGATGGATCTTCATGAAACCTGACATAGGGATTGATATGAAGTTGGCAATGTACTTTATCGAACTTGCTTTCATTTTTGTAGTAATTCTTTTCCATGTTTTTTTATTTTTTATTTTATCCAGTTGACATATATAATTGCTTCCAATGGCTGTAGTGTCAGGATCCACCTTTGAGAGAGAGAGAGAAGATGAATGAATGAAATGAGAATTATTCACACAGGGTCATGGAGTGAGACAGGGCTGCAGTCTGAGCCCAACACTGTTCAACAGCTACATCAATGAGCTGGCTACAGTGCTGGAACAGTCTGCAGTACCTGGTCTCACTCTACACAACACAGAAATTAAATTCCTGCTCTATGCAGATTACCTGCTGTCCAGATTTTCCTGCTGTCACCCACAGAGCAGGGTCTTCAGCAGAGCCTGTCACTGCTAAACAGTTACTGCTTCACTCTGAGCAACACCAAACTGGAGAACAGCACCAACTTTACATACCTGGGCCGTATCGGTGCATCAGGGAGCCTCAATTTGGCTATAAATGCATTAAAAGAAAAAGCATGCAGGGGTTTCTATGCCATAAAGAACCGCTTCTCTGAAACCAAACCACCAATAAAAATCTGGCTAAAAAAATGTAAAAGCATAATCCAGCCCATCCTTCTTTATGGCAGTGAAGTATGGGGCCCACTCACAAACTTTAATCAACAAAATTGCCCAACTGAAACTTTCCATTTAGAATGTTGTAAAAACATACTACAGGTTCATAGGAACACGCCAAATAACACGTGCAGGGCCGAACTGGGCCTCTTCCCGCTAATGATCCCCATACAAAAAAGAGCGGCCAAATTCTGGGTTCATCTGAACCAGGCAGACCCAAACTCCTACCACCAAAAAGCACTACAGAGCAGCCAACTCTCCCCAGGGAAGGACCCCCTGGGCCAACTGGTACCAAACTCACACCAGTCAGCCTCAGAACAATGCCTTCGACAAACAACCAGAAAAATTTACCACAATTTGAAAAACACTTACATTGAAAACTGGACAAATGAAACAACATTACAAAACAAGCATGAATGTTATCAGGCCCTAAACAGAAACTTTACCCTCGTGGAATATCTTATCAGGGTAAAGTACTCAAAACAAAGACCAACTCTAACCAATTACAGACTCAGTGACCGCAGCCTGGCCATTGAAACAGGCAGACACCAAAAATCTAGAGTTCCAGAAAAAAACGGCTGTGCTGTCATTGTGAGCTGGGAGAGGTTGAGACAGAGATGCACTTTCTGTTATCTTGCACCAAATACACCGAAGGGACGAATATTTTCCTAAATTCCCGAGTCAGATGACCCAATTCATACACCTGCCTGACTCCAAGAAACCAATCCTGCTAGGAGAGCAGGGGTAGACAGCCAATATGTGTCTGCCTGCTACAGCCTGAGGGACAGCGTGTAGAGACTCTTCACTGTGACCAGTGAACACAGTTACTGTTGTCAGTTCTGTGTGTGTGTGTGTCTATATATATATTGTAAGACAGCAGGGAGGGGGGTTAAAATCCTCCCTGGGTAGGATATGTGCGCACCTTTGTTGTTAGTTTACTTTATTGTTTAATTGATTTGTTAATTGCTTTATTATTAATCATCCCCTGCACCGGATTCTTATTATTAAATTAGAGCCAGGTGCAGGGTATAAAAAGAGAACAGTCAGTTTGCTCAAGGCTGCTGAGGAGAAGGAGGCAGAAAGGAGTGCTTTGCTTCCAGGAGAGAGAGAGAGAGAGAGAGAGAGAGAGAGAGAGAGAGAGAGAGAGAGATTTTTTGTGTTTATGGCAGGTAAACGGCTTAGCTGTCCTGCGTATCAGTTTAGGTTCCTGCGTGATTATTCAGTGCTCATTTAGAGCTAGGTGTTTATTTTGTGGTTTGTTTTGTTTGTGTGTTTATTAAAAAAAAATCAGTGTAACCGCGCTTGGAAAATCCATTTCTGTGTGTTGGGTCTATTCTTAAAGGGGCAACGAACCCGTGAGTGGTGCAAACATTTCACAATATATACATACACAATATATATATATATATACTTGGAACATTTTTAAGCGATTCTATAAAATGTAATGTTTGACTGCAGTTACAGTGTATTTTTTTCTGCAGTGGGAGTTACACTGCAGTTCCAATGGAATTTTCCTACATTGTGGTGTTAAACTGCAGTTACAATGATTATTTCAGTCTAGTGTAATCAGCAAACCGCTCGTGTAACTCGCACAAGGTGGCGTTATGAAACTCTCCACACTTTCACAACATTGTAAGTCAATGGAACATGCAAATCTGTGGGCAAAGTTATTAAAGTGCAAAGTTAGGGGTTTAACATTGAGCACCCAACTGAACCCTAACGAGAGAGAGAGATCTAGCGGGCTGAAGCACTGTGTTCAAGGCTCCCACACATCTTACTGAATTCCGTGCTGTGTGACGTTTTGCTTAGATGTAAGGGATATGGGAAAGTGCATTCACATTTAAAATCTAATACAATTAGCTTAGTAAGGTTAACTTGACAGTTTTCAGAAATGTACAAACAAAATATGTTGTTTTAATATACCACTGAAAACTCAAGGCAATGGATATGGAGTCATATTACCCCTTGAGTTATGAACCTCCAGTTATTACAATGTCACACATCAGATAATGTATTTGTGTTAAAACTAATTACAACATATTTGTCCTCTGCCAGGCAATAAATCAATCTTACAAATAGATCAGAATAATCTTTGTTCTAAAACAAAAAAAGTTTGTCACAAGAAATCCCAGACAATATATTGCTTTATTACTATTCAAAACAGCATGCTTAGACATTTTCAGCACAAGGTAGAACCACTTTTATGTACATGTTATTGTCTCAGTACAGATATTTGTCTTAAAATTACACTTCATACTTGTATAGGGTGTTTCAAAAGTCCTAGCCTTAACTATTATTTGTTTATTTAGCAGACGCCTGTATCCAAGGCGACTTACAGAGACAAGGGTGTGTGAACTATGCATCAGCTGCAGTCACTTACAACTACGTCTCACCCGAAAGACGGAGCACAAGGAAGTTAAGTGACTTGCTCAGGGTCACACAGAGTCAGTGGCTGAGGTGGGATTTGAATCGGGGACCTCCTGGTTACAAGCCCTTTTCTTTAACCACTGGACCACACAGCCTCCTTAACTTTACCCATTTAGTACCAAATTCATTTTTCTTTGAAAAAATCAGAACACATGCAGTAATGAGGACTATGATTTTATGTTTCTTTTGTTGCTGGTGAGGACCTAATGTATAGCGATGCCACACTATACTCCCCCGTGGGCTAGGAATTTTCAGACATTGATGTTGTATAGTTATAGGCTAAAAACATACACTTTAGATCCAAGGAAAAAATCTAGATCCCACAAAGTTAAATTGATTTATCTGTTCAGTCTCGCATTTGGTTAAGGCCCTTGAGAAGCTTTTATAGCCAAATCTGTTTTTTGAATTTATGTCCTGATTTTATGATTGGTTTGTTTATTTCTCTTTTAGATATTGTATTTGATAAGGCGCTATATATAAATTGAAGTTGTTGTTGTTGCAGGGTTAACGATATTACTACCTGTAGATGCAGTACTAGCCACATCCTGGAATGTGAAGTTGCTGAACTAACAATGCATTTATTATATACTTGCTATTTTGTTTGCCTTTGGAAAGTATACTGGTATTTTCTGCCCCATGAACCTCAGGACCAAGTCTGGCTTATTCCTCTATAGTTTCTGCTCTCTTTTCTGTTGTTGGTGCCTCACCCAGCTTCTACTTGAAGTCCTGCTCTCCCTCCCTGACTCCTCTGGTCCTTGGAGGTTGAGAGGGCAGCTTCATGGGCTCCTCCTCATTGCTCCTCCCTGCCCCCCAGCTCAGATGATGATGGTGGTGGGGGTGATGGCGGGGTCTGGGCCGGCCCCTCGCTCAGTTGTTGCCTGAACTCCTGCCTCGTCTGCCGGTTCGACTCCAGCAGCTCCTTCAGCTTGGTGTTGAGACTGTCGTTGCGCTCCTCCAGGTCGTCCAGGCATGAGTTGATCTGGTCCAGCATGGCGTTGATTGCTGCATACTCTTGAGAAGAGACACCAGGGTGAACGCACAGGAAATATGACAAACAATTGAGTGTTTTTAAACTTCATATATTATTATAATGTGTTTATTTAGCAGACACATGTCTCTATCACTTCTAATACAAAAGAACATAAGAAAGTTTACAAACGAGAAGAGGCCATTCCAAGTTTTATTTAGTTTTTTCAGGATGCAGCCTGTCGGCCTGTTTACTGCTCAGCCGCGTGATCCAGCACCCCGGGCTGCAAACTACCCAATCTGAACTCGATCCTGTCAGTTTCAGCAAGACTTCCAAGTCAGAAGCTCTTTGAATATTTACACAGCCTACTGAAATGCTGTTATGTTTAGGCACTGTGTGACACTTGTACAGGAGGTCGCACAAACATTAATAAAATTAAATGAATATAATAAATACCGATACAGACATGTACGTTAAAACAAAAAACTCGAATTAAAATATGTACGAGCATGTATGATTTTATAACGTTTAAGCTCAAAAGCAGGCCTAAGCAAACCCTATTTGGTAAATAATTGATTATTATATACGGTAGGTAACTGATTCATTTGAGGAACCCTGTAAAATAAATCGGCGCATGTCATAATTCTAACTACAATAATGACAAATCTGCGGTCAGCTGACTGACAGTCCTTCGCTTTGGCCCTTCTATATATTTCTGAACAAAAGCAATAAATATCAATAAGGTCTAACCCATAAACCATATCATATTACAATAGCGAATATCAAGAAAGAAAACTAACATTTAGATTTATAAACCACATGGAAAGTATTTACCTTCTTCACCAAACTCCTCCTCTTCGTCTATTCCTATGGAAACGTTGGGATCTCCGTTTGGTCCAGACATGTTTTCCAAATGTAATAATAAATGTTCAGATAAAACAGCAGCCCTGACCGCTAGTGTTTGAAATCCAGTTAATACAGTGCAATTGGTCGAATCAACATCAATTTATATTTGAAATAAGTAACAACTATCGTAACAGCTGATAAATACACGCATTATTACATCTGTATACCAAACGACTGCTACTGCCGTTTGAACGGGTATAAATGATCAGCTGATGCTAGGTTGACACTGGGGGTGGGTTCACGCACGCATATTTATTTTGTGCAATATCTGTCCAAATTCGCCATCTGCGTGAACTCATCCGGAAAAAACGTCACCAGGTCACGCATCTCCCGAGCGCAGACTCTGCGCAGATCGCGCATCTCCTGACAGGTCCTGCGCTGGAACAGCCGCGGCTCAAAACAATAGAGGAGCGCTGGCTGTCAAAGAAGCGTGTAGCAGCCAGATCCAATCCTCACTGCATGTGCTACTGCCACCTAGTCAGGGGGTGTGAAGCGCCTTCGAGTCATGTCATTAACTGTCTTATGAATGATTTGTAATACAAATTAAAATGATTTGACTCTTTTTCCACACAGTTATTATACTTTTCAAATATTCAGATATTTATTCTAAAGGTTTAAACACGTAAAAAAATATAAAAAAAAATAATGCTAAACGGTTGAAATGAACCTAAAACCGCTCTGTCATTTTCAGCAGGTGTACTTGGGTATTGATGAAAGGCTATCAGGGACAGGGAATAACCTACTTTGAATTAAGGAGAATATATCAGCTTTAATAACAGGTAGTTGAAGTGAGAAGTATTTGAACTATTTTTGTCCCAGATCAAAATACAGTACTGTCTAACAACCCCTTTGTGAGAGGGCGGGGGGAATCCTGCCCATTATAATACTCATTAATTTGTCTCATCACAAAACATACGTTTATATGATCTCTTTATAGCAGGGACTGTTTCTAGTATACATTGCATCCACTTCTGCGATTAGAATTTCTCTCAACACCACCTCCATTTTGGTTCTGCTCAGAACTGTTGTTCATCTACCAAAGCGGCCCACGCTGCGTTTGCACAGACCGTGACGTCACGCGCAGACTCGTCTGCAATCTAGCCGGCAAAAAAGTGTCGAGACGCACCCATAGTAAGTTCACGCAGTAGGTAAGGAAGTCAGAGGGGCGAGCGTCCCTGCAGCTAAATAACCTTTGAGGAATGTAAACATTGGGTTGTCAACGAGGCCTGTTTACGTTAAAATAGAATCATAGGAGACTAAACTTATGAATAATGTAATGAACAGCGGTTAAAAGCTGGTTCTACAAATTCACAGCGATGTTTTAAAAGGCAAACATAAGCACATAGCCTATCATTGTTAAAAAAACACACACATACACACACACGACTACTGTAAAAGCACTGTTGTGCAACTTTTTTTGTTGCTGCATATAATGAATCACTCTTTTAACGTACAAAACAAACAACAACATATCCACGTGTGTGTTAGTTGTAGAGAAGGCAGTCAATGTCGAAAACGTTTTCTCTAGTCTGCTCAACATGGAGATGCGTGGCTCCTGTAACAACACTCTTATCCTCCATCCCCGTGTTTGAGGTGCGCCGCCAGGTGGTTTACCGCGATGCTGCACCTGAGAAGCCCTCTATGTCAAGGCCTCCGGAAAATGGAATCGGGGCTCCCTGGAAGAATCGTGCCAGTCGATGTGCCTGCCTTTATAGGCCAGGCTCAGGAAGTAGGCCTGATGGTGACGTCAGGATAAAGTGGGATTCCAAGGATTCTTGAGAGACAAAAAAAAAAAAAAAACTGTGCAAAACTCTTGTGCATTAGCAGGACTGAGCTACAAGCTCCAAAACTAAGCATTGTAATTTGGTAAGTCTATGTGGATGTTGTGTTTCCGTTTCCTGGAGAAAGGTATTAGAAGTTTGCTGGGGTTTTGAAGAAGTAAACGTATTGTTTGGGTTATGGTACAGGAGCAAGCAACAACATTGCTTCAATAAGTGTGTGTTCATTGTGAAGATCTGTCTTTTTCTTGTTGTCGGTACTGGTGGAACAGTTTGCTGTATGCTTTCTGGTTTATCGTGTTTTTGACCGATATGTACAACATTTTTAAAAACAATGTATTATGTATAGCAGTGGGTTTACCAGTAGTTCATGCATCGAAACTATATGAATGTAACATGATAGAGGTCGGCACTGGTACCCGAAAACTGGGTATCTGTCGGGTTTTAAATTAACGACACGACCCGGTCCAATTTTACGACCCGGGTATCGATTTATTAATTTGAGAATATATGTAATTGTTTATTTATTTTATTTTTCTCACTAATTTATGCCACAAGCCAGTAATGGGAGGCACTAGGACCCAGTGAAAAGGGTAGCCTGCCTGCCTTGGTGTGCAATGCATTATGGGGCGTTGTAAAGGTGCAAACAAAATTAAATCGGTCTGAGCTAACAACAGTGCGCAGTCAGAGACTGTCATGTTACTTGAATACAGCCAAAAACGTGTGTTGTTAGTACACGTTTCAAATAAATGACTACGTGATGTACTGTATGGAAGGCCATCTGGGTCAAAAACGCATTGTGTAGTACAAGTTTCAAATATGCGGTACACGTACTCATTTGGATCAATCGAGCACAGAAATGATTACGTACGAATGTGTGTACGAATTTTAATTTAATTACATTTTTAATTTTAACATTAGTGGCTTGTCAAGACAACACACTCGCTTGTAATCGCTTATTATGCACAACGTAATTGGCACAGTAGCAAATAACCTTTGCTGTATCATTTAGACAAGAAGACGTCAATTTAAAATAAGGAATATTGCAAATATAGCGGCGAGAGATTTTCTTCACCGCTGCAAGCATACATTTGCTGAGTGCAGCCTGAGAGGGACCTTGTTTATTATCAAGTATAATACATTGTTAATAATTGTTAACACTCAGTCTCCTACTTTACTGTCAAAAGGACCACGCCACATAAAATAACAAATGCCGAACGGCTGCACTCAGTAAATGTATGCTTGCAGCGCAGAAGAAAATCTCTCGCCGCCATATTCCTTATTTTAAATTGATGTCTTCTTGTCTAAATAATTCACCAAAGGTTATTGGCTACTGTGCCAATTACGTTGTACGTAAGAAGCTTTTACAAGTAAATACGTTATCATGACAAGCCACTAAAGTAAATGACTATCTACCAACGTAGGAAATACGTAGCTTGTGTCATTTTTTTGGAACACGTACCAATTAAAATTGGAACAAGCGTAGTCATTTATGTGTTCTGATTGGTCCAAATGAGTACGTGTTGCGAATATTTGCATTTTTGATCCAGATGGCCTTCAATAGACTTGAGCTCCACTACGCACGTGTGGCTGTGACGTCACTCAGAGAACCCGGTACTGGTTTAAGTGTCAGACTAGTCATGCAGAGCTAACGCAGCATGACTCGAGCACAGCACAGAGAATGAAGTGGTCCGCGCAAGGAACACGCATAAAAAAAAGACAGAAAGACATATTTCATATTACTGCATGCCCTGACTGCACACCACTGATGTATAGCGTTAACCAATAGTACCTTTGCATTGGTAGAACTTGGCACATGATCAGCTGGAACCAATTGTGCCACAGACTTACACATGTTAGCAGCTGGAAGCCAAACAGATACTGTTTTCCAATTACATATACTTTAAGAAAATAATTACATACAATAAAACCATCCCTTTTGCTTACTCTGAAGTTAACACCATAAAATATAACTTTCACTTTCTTCAGACATTAATCCAGAACACAGTTTATTTATAGTTTATGTACCGGCGCTGCTGAAACTGTTTAATGAGAACAGCGAAAGCTGTCCAAACTTGTGAAGAATTACTGAAAATGTAAAGTGATATTCAGGGCCCACTGTAGATGAGGAACAATGGCAAATTCATATTTGCATTTTTTTTTTCAGAAAAATTGAAAGGCTAAAATGGTCATGTAAACTGTCAGGCAAACCCATCAATAATTCCCTATCTCCTTACAGAACCTCACAATGTCCTTGAGGGAAGAGTTAAAGGTCGACGATAATTTGGCCCTGATGAAGGAACTGGAGGATCGCCTGAAAAGCCAGATCGATAAACTGGAGCACCTCCGTCTTTCTGCCACAGAGGTGAAAGACAGCATCACATCCGTACGTACTGTATGGCCCTACTTATATTTGTTTATATTGGACTTGTATGAACACAGTGGTCTATATTTTCTACTACAGTACAGGTAAATAGGCCCTTCCATTATAAATGTATGACATGGGCTATTTGGAAAGTCAGGCCCCCTCCCGTAAGTTTTTATGCATTCCCAGGTTTAACAGCTGCCTCTTGCTGTAGTGTTTCTGTAGTATGTAACACCCAGGGATACCCAGCTTTATACAATACTTTTCTTTCCAATATAATAAATGTAAGTATTTTATTTATTTATTTATTTATTTATTTATTTATTTTAAATGCCATACATTTTTTTTCCACACAGTTGTTTTACTTAGTTGGTTATACATGGGTAAACGGGTAGCCCAGTTCATAAGAGTCTTTTAATTCAATCAGCTCTAAGGTGGCTCAGGTCAGAGTTGCACAATTACAGCCATTATTCTCCTCCAGTGTTGATTCTAAAATATATTGTGACGTTAATCCTTACAGCTCTGAATCTACCTGCTTTTCAACCAATTGTACTGTATAACAGAGCCCAGGGCTCTAACTGGAAACAAATACAGAGCGGCCTGTAACACAAGATGGCAAGCTGAGTGATTGAGAGAAGTGTAACATGCATTTTGTTGTTTAATGATACGTTATCCCCGGGGTTAATTTGTAAACAAAAAGGTACCAGATCTTCTAATTAAGGAAAAGGGATCATATATGCTTCGTTCTCATCTGCTTGTTGGTTTTGTGTCTTATTGTTGGTGTCGGTAGCTGCATGCTGACCTTTGCCTAGCCATGTTTAACATAATCTTCAGGTCTGAACAATACCAGCGGCGGGGGGACTAGTCTAATGAACAGGAGAGACAAGCACATTTTTTCTTTGATGTTTCACCATTTGGTTTGGTAATTTTCTTACTCATTCATGTTGTATCCTAAAATATACAGTTTTGTAATTCAATTCATGTAACAGGAAACCTTTTTTTTGTTGTACATGCTCATAGATTTATTTTTTTGCAAAAAAAAATAATAATAGTGTGTATATATATAATATATATAATATATATATAATCTCAATCATACAGTTCATCATTTGAAAACTGTTTAATTCTTGCCTGTCAGTCAAAAATGTACCGGATCTGGGATCCAGTGTGATCCGGCACAAATGAACCCCTGCATTATCCTTAACTTTAAAGAATCAGTGGTAGATTTCAAATGTCTTACAGAGGTATTATCTTGGTGCAGTATTTAACAATATAATTTTTGCAGGGGTTCCCGAGTGGCGCATCCAGTAAAAACATTCGCGTAGAATGCAGGATGCGCCCTATAGTTTGGATGTCGTCAGTTCGAGTCCAGGCTATTCCTTTGCCAACCGAGGACAGGGGGCGGCGCACAATTGGCCAAGCGCTGCCCGGGAGGGAGGGTTAGGTCAGCCAGGGTGTTCTCGGCTCACTGTGCACCAGCGACCCCTGTAGTCTGGCCGGGCGCCTGTGGGCTTGCCTGTAAGCTGCCCAGAGCTACGTTGTCCTCTGACGCTGTAGCTCTGGGTGGCTGCATGGTGAGTCTGCAGTGTGAAAAAAAGCGGTCAGCTGACGGCACACACTTTGGAGGACAGCGTGTACTCGTCTTCGCCGCTCCCGAGTCAGCGTGGGGGTGGGGGTGGTAGCGGTGAGCTGAGCTAAAACAAAAATAATTGGACACTATTAAATTGGGGAGAAAACTAAAAAAAAAAATAAATAATAATAATTAGCGACTACCAAAAAACACAATATAATTTTTGTGAGGCAATCCAATTACGATCAATATTGCGAGGTGATTGCATATTATTATCGAAAATGGGGCCTATTTGCAACTCATTTAAAATCTGTTATAAAGTCTGAGTAAAACTGAAGAAACTGCTTAGTCTCGTAGACAGACATTTGCCTTTAAGAATGATGGAGTTTATTGTTCAGTTTGCCTTTAAGAGAATGTAGAGAGTACAGTAAATTAGGCAGAGCGTCTGACGTAGTTTGTATTAGGTGAAATACAACTACTTGTTTGTTATTCACATCAGTGTTCAAGCCTGGTCAATATATAACAAGGTGCTTCTAGAGTTTTAGTTTTAGTGGTGTTACTATCGTCATTGTAACATTTGTGTTGCTACTTTAATATAATGCTGTTAAGCCTGCGCCACTTAAGCCAAGTAAGTAAACAACTATGTCTATACTGTACTTGCAAATCTCTCATTTTATCCTTTGAATTTCAGGCTCTGTCTCCCAGCAGTGAATCTGGGATTGATTTTATTCAGCAGAACAATGCAGACCTGAAGCTGTCAATCGCAGACCATCTGGACTGGCTGGCCAGGCTGAACGAGAGAATGGAGACCCTCCAAATGAACACCGCTGTCTTCATCCAGGTGGGCATGTTGATGGCAATGACAGGGCAAGCAGCCTTTCTGTGTGCAACCAGACTAATCCCAGGGTTAAAAGAAAAGAGCTGTGAAAAATGATTGAGGGGACTGAATCTGTTTAGCTATTTTCGGGTCAGGTCTGAATTTGAATCACCAAAAAACGTTTTCTGTCCTTTGAGCGTACTCGTCTGCGACACTTTCCCAAATAACGTATTAGAAGGTCAATGTCATACAGCGACAGCGTGGGACAAGTACAGTCGTGGAAAAGTACACAGCAGTTTAGAAGCAATAAGGAGAAATTACATATTTAACTGCTTTAATCAGAAAATACATGAAAATACATTAATTGTGAAATTACTGCAGCTTAAATTCTAACAGCTGCTTGTCTTTTTCTGATAACAAGCTGAATCTCAGAGCAGCTGATTCAAATTCGCCTCCATTCTGAGACAAGGGGGCGGGGCAGAACTACAAGCACCAGCAGGCACTTTTTTACACAGAGAATTGTGGGAGTCTGGAACCAACTCCCCAGTAATGTTGTTGAAGCTGACACCCTGGGATCCTTCAAGAAGCTGCTTGATGAGATTCTTGGATCAATAAACTACTAACAACCAAATGAGCAAGATGGGCCAAATGGCCTCCTCTTGTTTGTAAACTTTCTTTTGTTCTTCTGTTCTTATTTATTTCCTGCACCAAAGCAGGAGGTGATTATGGAGGAGTCATCTGACTAAGCAGTGTTCTCGGTTTGTATTGCCTCTTGTTTGATGCGTCCTTTTATCATGTCTGCTTGTTGATATTAAAAATGCCTGTGGACGAGGTGAAACAAAAGGGTTTATGTCATGTGGTGGATAATAGTTCGAGAAGTATATCAGAAGTGTGGAATTATTTTGGAATCATAGCAAATGAAAATATTGAACATGTGATTTGTCATCATGTTTTTGTGAACAACAGCCACAAAACTGCTACATCATCTCTACAAAAGCACAGTTGTAGCTCCCTTATAACTGTATGCATGAAAGGAACAGACAGGTATTTTATAGTAAAGTAAGTAGAGATAGTTAATATGTTACAATGTTACAATATGTGCAGACTACTAGAGAAAGCTACCACGCTGTATAGCCTATTGTATAATCTCAACCTGTGGAGAATGGTAGAGACATCTGTGTGTGAATGTGAGAGCATGAGAGAGTCAGTCGACGCAGGCAGCAGGTAAAGGACAAACACTTGCGGGTTCGGGTCAGGTTGCAGGTCTTATTTAAGCGGGGCGGGTCGGGTCGCAGGTAAGAAGACGGTGTTGCAGCGGGTTGCGGGTCGGGGTCGGAAGTGGGTCGTAAAAATCAGACCTGCGCAGGACTCGAGGACACAGTTGTAAATTAAGTGGAGACAGAACAGAGGGTAGGAGAGTGGTGAGGGTTTGAAATGGGTTACCTAGACATGTTGATGATGCTGAATCACTGGGATCCTGTAAGATCTGACTTGACAACATTTTGAGATCAATCGGCTACTAGGAACCAGACGAGCATAGGTCTTATGTTCTTATCTTTTTTATGTTCTTTTAGAAGGACTGTGACACGCTGAATGGTGTGGTGCAGTAGAAAGTGAATGTCCAGACTGAATTCTCCCAATAACAAAAAGGTTTTAATAATTAATAATAATAATAATAATAATAATAAATAATAATAAGCCCCAGTACCAGCGATGGTAGTGGGGCAAAACTCAGCGTCCTGCTAAAACAAAAGTAAACAAAACACACTCCAATAACCACAGTCCTCCGTGCACGAAAATGTGCTCTTTTCTTTCAGGGTTTGTGGTGCGTGCTGTGCTGTGAAGTGCTGTGCGATGAGGGGCGTGCTCTGGGGTATGTGCTGGCTCGCTGGCTACAGCCTCCGTCCTCCTGCTCCTCTGCTAACACACAAAAACAAAACACATAATCACAAAAAAACAAACATCGGCTCCGGCCAATCGCTTTTTAACTCAGCGCAAGGGGAGGTTTTGACGTAGCTGCTTCCCCTTTGTACCCAGCAAACTCCTCCCTGCAGTCAGCGCATCGCCTGGTTTCTCCAATAGAGGGCTGCCCGCAGCTGACTGCAATGGAATCGTCCTGAGTACTTGCAGCTACGCGCCCCTCCTAATATGGTTACCTTCCGGTTTCCAGCTACCACCGAGGTAGTAGATCTAGGAGGCAGCTTACCTTCCCCCTTACACAGCACCCTTTCTAATCGGGAGGGAGATTTACAGCATCGATCCTTTCTCTCGCTATCACAAGGACTTAAAGAACTTCATTCTTTCCTAACTGTTTTATGTTATGCCTGTCTTATTGCATTTGACGTATCTGAGAAAACCTCTGCTCAGATGTTGAAAACATGCACACACACGCACTGCTGTCTGTGAGTAGTCTTGATACCTCACCCTTTGTGGTTTAGGCTTCGAGTGAGTACTTATTCAGATCAGATTCCTGACTCCAAGCACTACTACAATTATTATTATTATTATTATTATTATTATTATTATTATAAAATAAAATGTGTGAATAAAATGTGCGTAAAATAGCAATTCAAGAGAATTACAAAATGTATTATTAGCTGTAAGTCCCTTGACAAGCTTCAGTACTCTCTTCACTGGCCCCATCATCTTTGGACTGCAGGTATCAAATTCCACCAATGATTGTTTGCTGAACAGTGTTCTTTTCTGTGGAAATATTTATTTGCCATCACTTGTAGGCAGAATACGAAACTCATTCACCCGTCTCACAGTTTCAGTGCAGCAAGGTGGCACGTTATGTGCGAAGAAAGGTACACTCTATATTCAAAAAGGAAGCTTGGTCTAACATTATAGAAGACTAACATTATAGAACAGCCTGACCAAGCCTTCTGACCTTCTGTTGTACCTTTTCCTTTTGCAATCTAACCTGGAATACAGTCAATATTGAAAACCGGCATAAAAAGAACTAATACGACCCAAACCAAAGTGGGACTCCAAGTGGAGGAGAAGCTAATGCAGTTCTTACTGTTTTCATTTCAGATGAACACCAAGCCCCGGAGCTGGAACACCAAGCAGGCCTCCAAACGTTACAACCGCTGGCCAAAGCCTCTCCTTGGTGATGATGTGCAGTCTGAATTGGGCTGGTCTCCGGGCCGCACGCGCAGGAACAGCGACGCAGCCTCTGAGATGTCCTGTGCCTGGTAGCGACCTCTTACTGTCCTGAATAGTACAGGAGCCAATTCTGTACTGCCTCGAACAAACAACTTTGTTCAGCTATCCCTGCAGAAAACGTTGGGCTTTAGCAGTTCCTGTCATTGGTGTTTTTGTAAACTAAAATAATTCTAACTTTCTAAAAATATATACGGTACTGTGCAAAAGTTTTAGGCAGGTGTGAAAAAGTGCTGTAAAGTAAGAATGCTTTCAAAAATAGACATGTTAATAGTTTATATTTATCAATTAACAAAATGCAAAGTGAGTGAACAGCTGACTTTCGCTGTATGTTTAGGGTTGTTGTCATGCTGCAGAATAAATTTGGGGCCAATCAAATGCCTCCCTGATGGTATTGCATGATGGATAAGTATCTGCCTGTACTTCTCAGCATTGAGGAGACCATTAATTCTGACCAAATCCCCAACTCCATTTGCAGAAATGCAGCCCCAAACTTGCAAGGAACCTCCACCATGCTTCACTGTTGCCTGCAGACACTCATTCGTGTACCGCTCTCCAGCCCTTGGCCGAACAAACTGCCTTCTGCTACAGCCAAATATTTCAAATTTTTACTCATCAGTCCAGAGCACCTGCTGCCATTTTTCTGCACCCCAGTTCCTGTGTTTTCGTGCATAGTTGAGTCGCTTGGCCTTGTTTCCACGTCGGAGGTATGGCTTTTTGGCCGCAAGTCTTCCATGAAGGCCACTTCTGACCAGACTTCTCCGGACAGTAGATGGGTGTACCAGGGTCCCACTGTTTTCTGCCAATTCTGAGCTGATAGCACTGCTGGACATCTTCTGATTGTGAAGGGAAGTAAGCATGATGTGTCTTTCATCTGCTGCAGTAAGTTTCCTTTGCCGACCACTGCGTCTACGGTCCTCAACGTTGCCCGTTTCTTTGTGCTTCTTCAAAAGAGCTTGGACAGCACATCTGGAAACCCCTGTCTGCCTTGAAATTTCTGCCTGGGAGAGACCTTGCTGATGCAGTATAACTACCTTGTGTCTTGTTGCTGTGCTCAGTCTTGCCATGGTGTATGACTTTTGACAGTAAACTGTCTTCAGCAACCTCACCTTGTTAGCTGAGTTTGGCTGTTCCTCACCCAGTTTTATTCCTCCTACACAGCTGTTTCTGTTTCAGTTAATGATTGTGTTTCAACCTACATATTGAATTGATGATCATTAGCACCTGTTTGGTATAATTGTTTAATCATACACCTGACTATATGCCTACAAAATCCCTGACTTTGTGCAAGTGTACCTAGAAGAATTGATGCTGTTTTGAAGGCAAAGGGTGGTCACACCAAATATGGATTTGATTTAGATTTTTCTTCTGTTCACTCACTTTGCATTTAGTTAATTGATAAATATAATCTATTAACATGTCTATTTTTGAAAGCATTCTTACTTTACAGCATTTTTTCACACCTGCCTAAACTTTTGCAGAGTACTGTATATATTAAAAGTTAGAGTGTCCATTTATTTCCCCATTTGTACCCCCCATTACAGAATGTCCAGTTATGTAGCAACTGCCTACACAAGTGAAGGAGAATTAAAGGACAAGCCGCCAAGCCAATCGCATCTTTACAGCCAAGAACTCGACATGTGGTTGCTAGCTACCTCCCCAAGAAGACAAAGAAACTTGTAAGTGTCTGCTTGAGCTCACCAGCCACTTGGCCGGTAGGGGCTACTGTAGCTGTCTTTAAACCAAGACAGAACACTTCAAGACAGTCCTATGAAGTTCTAAAGACGTTCAATCAGAAATAAATGATCAACAGTGTCGAACATTGCACTTAAATCTAAAAGAGTAAGAACTGAGGGTAGACCCATATCTGAAGATAGCTGCACATCATTTACCACTCTTATAAGGGCAGTTTCAGTACTATGACCTGGGCGAAAACCTGACTGAAATTTCTCATAAACATTATGTATGGCAAGAAATGAGTTAAGCTGGTTCACTACTATCCTCTCCAAGACTTTAGATAAGAAGGGGAGATTGGAAATAAGCCTGTAGTTAAGAACATTTAGGTCTAAAGTAGGTTTTTTAAGCAGGGGTTGTACCACAGCAACCTTAAACGAATTTGGAACAAATTTGGTACTTACTAAAGGCTGCTTCTGCTTGTTTGTTAGTTTAGCTGTTGTATCAAAGAGAAATCGAGGGTTATCTTTATTTGTTTCTATAAGGGTTGAGTAATAGGCTGATCTAGCTGAGGACAGCGCAGCATTATAGTTCAACACACTGTCTTTCCAAGCAAGATAGAAAACCTGTAGTTTGGTGCTTTTCCATTTCCGTTCAGATTTACTACATGCTTGCTTAAATATATGGGTTGAACCATAGTGAGAATCTTTTAGAAACCACTTTTTTATTATTTTAATAGGTGCAACGGTATCTGATGAGATAGGGATGCGTGTAAATTATGATGTCATGCATTATTACAGTAATTCTCTCTGTTTTGTGTTAATATGAATGAGCCTTTCCTATTTGGGTGCAGACCATCTCTTTTGAAGAACCCAGGTCTTTCACAAAAACTATCCCAATTATCAATGAAGCCTAGGTTCTCTAAGGCACACCATTTGATAGCCAGCGATTCAGAGAGAAAAGTCTATGAAAGGCTTCACTTCCCCTCCTAGCCAGAGATAATGCTATTTGTACATAGTTTTTTTGCTTTTAGACACAGTGATTTAAAATGATCCTTCAGAATCTCAGATTTTCTAAATCTAATATTGTTTGTCCCCACTTGAATAATCAGCCCAGATACTTGACCACGGTTACCAACCACGCTTTCCAATTTAGCAGCAACATCCTAGACTCTGGAAGCAGGACAGCATTCTACAGAGACGTGTTGTGTGTTTGCAAGTACTGGGCTAAATCTCTAATAATAGAATCACCCAGTGATCTCTATTTATCGGCTGTGATAGCCAAGCTGCTTGTTCATGCCGGGTGCAGCAGGGCCGGCTGGGGAGGAGCGAGAAGCTCTAGAGTTCAGAGTATCTGCTATAACAGAGATCCCTTGTATACCATTACCAGGGGATTAGAGGGGCCTATTGTCAAAATAAAGACACTCAATCCATTTCTCAGTCTTATTGATATCTTTAAGGGTGGAGATGCATTCTTCCAGTGAACATATTTTCTCTGTTAGTCTGGTTGATCTTACATGTTTCATAGATCAAATCATTGTTATATTCATTCCAACACTACAACAAACATCCTGCAAGACAAGCATTGCATGTTGTGTAGAGATCTGAAAATGTCAGAGTTATCAGTAGTCACAATTAAAATAAAAGCTAAATAAAATACAGAAGAAAGTAAATGTAGTCTTATAAACAGTATCCCTGGTCATTTCCATTATGTAAATTGTATCCTTATTAAACAGTGTGCTGCATAGCATTGTAGTATTAAACAGTGTGCTGCATAGCATTGTAGTATTAAACAGTGTGCTGCATAGCATTGTAGTATTAAACTGTGCTGCATATCATTGTATTATTAAACAGTGTGCTGCATATCATTGTATTATTAAACAGTGTGCTGCATAGCATTGTAGTATTAAACAGTGTGCTGCATATCATTGTATTATTAAACAGTGTGCTGCATATCATTGTATTATTAAACAGTGTGCTGCATAGCATTGTAGTATTAAACAGTGTGCTGCATATCATTGTATTATTAAACAGTGTGCTGCATATCATTGTATTATTAAACAGTGTGCTGCATATCATTGTATTATTAAACAGTGTGCTGCATATCATTGTATTATTAAACAGTGTGCTGCATATCATTGTATTATTAAACAGTGTGCTGCATATCATTGTATTATTAAACAGTGTGCTGCATATCATTGTATTATTAAACAGTGTGCTGCATATCATTGTATTATTAAACAGTGTGCTGCATAGCATTGTGGTATTAAACAGTGTGCTGCATAGCATTGTGGTATTAAACAGTGTGCTGCATATTAAGGACATAAGAAAGTTTACAAACGAGAGGAGGCCATTCGGCCCATCTTGCTCGTTTGGTTGTTAGTAGCTTATTGATCCCAGAATCTCATCAAGCAGCTTCTTGAAGGATCCCAGCTTCAACAACATTACTGGGGAGTTGGTTCCAGACCCTCACAATTCTTTGTGTAAAAAAGTGCCTCCTATTTTCTGTTCTGAATGCCCCTTTATCTAATCTCCATTTGTGACCCCTGGTCCTTGTTTCTTTTTTCAGGTCAAAGAAGTCCCCTGGGTTGACATTGTCTATACCTTTTAGGATTTTGAATGTTTGAATCAGATCGCCGCGTAGTCTTCTTTGTTCAAGACTGAATAGATTCAATTATTTTAGCCTGTCTGCATACGACACGCCTTTTAAACCCGGGATAATTCTGGTTGCTCTTCTTTGCACTCTTTCTAGAGCAGCAATATGCTTTTTGTAACGAGGTGACCAGAACTGAACACAATATTCTAGGTGAGGTCTTACTAATGCATTGTAGAGTTTTAACATTACTTCCCTTGATTTAAATTCAACACTTCTCACAATATATCCAAGCATCTTGTTAGCCTTTTTATAGCTTCCCACATTGTCTAGATGAAGACATTTCTGAGTCAACATAAACTCCTAGGTCTTTTTCATAGTTCCTTTCTTCAATTTCACTATCTCCCATGTGATATTTATAATGCACATTTTTATTGCCCGCATGCAATACTTTACACTTTTCTCTATTAAATTTCATTTGCCATGTGTCTGCCCAATTCTGAATGCCGTCTAGATCATTTTGAATGACCTTTGCTGCTGCAACAGTGTTTGCCACTCCTCCTATTTTTGTGTCGTCTGCAAATTTAACAAGTTTGCTTACTATACCAGAATCTAAATCATTAATGTAGATTAGGAATAGCTGAGGACCTAATACTGATCCCTGTGGTACACCACTGGTTACCTCACTCCATTTTGAGGTTTCTCCTCTAATCAGTACTTTCTGTTTTCTACCTGTTAACCACTCCCTAATCCATGTGCATGCATTTCCTTGAATCCCTACTGCGTTCAGTTTGAGAATTAATCTTTTATGCGGGACTTTGTCAAAAGCTTTCTGGAAATCTAAATAAACCATGTCGTATGCTTTGCAGTTATCCATTTTCAATGTTGCATCCTCAAAAAAGTCAAGTAGGTTAGTTAGACACGATCTCCCTTTCCTAAAACCATGCTGGCTGTCTCCTAGGATATTGTTACCATATAGGTAATTTTCCATTTTGGATCTTATTATAGTTTCCATAAGTTTACATATAATAGAAGTCAGGCTTATTGGTTTGTAGTTACCTAGTTCGGTTTTGTCTCCCTTTTTATGGATCGGTATTACGTTTGCTATTTTCCAGTCTGTCGGTACAACTCCTGTGTCAAGAGACTGTTGCATGATCTTGGTTAGCAGTTTGTAAATAACTTCTTTCATTTCTTTGAGTACTATTGGGAGGATCTCATCCGGCCCAGGGGATTTGTTTATTTTAAGAGCTCCTAGTCCCTTTAACACTTCTGCCTCTGTTATGCTAAAGTTATTTAAAATTGGATAGGAACAGGTCGACATGTGGGGCATGTTGTCCGTGTCCTCCATTGTAAAACCTGTGAAAAGTAATCATTTAATATATTTGCTATTTTTTTTCTTCATCTATGATTTTGCCATTTGTGTCTCTTAGACATTTGACCTCCTCTTTGAATGTTCTCTTGCTGTTATAATATTGGAAAAATATTTTGGAATTGGTTTTAGCCCCTTAGCAATATTGATTTCTATCTCTCTCTTGGCCTTTCTAATTTCCTTTTTGACTTGTGTTTGCAGTTCCAAGTACTCTTTCTGTGTACTTTGTTTTGGTCCTTTTAAACGCTCTGTAAAGTGCCTTTTTTCGCTGAATATTTTTTTAATTGATCTATTAAACCATTTTGGCCATTTTGTTTTAGATTTAGATTTGTCTACTTTTGGGATGTAATCGTTTTGTGCCTCTAGTACTACATTTTTAAAAACAGCCATCCTTTTTCTGTGGATGTTTTCTCTATTTTACTCCAATCTACTTCTGTTAGTCTCTGTTTCATACCTTCATAGTTTGCTTTTCTAAAATTGTAAACCTTAGCTTTAGTCATTACTTTTGGGGTTTTAAAAAATATTTCAAATGAGACCATGTTGTGGTCTGAGTTTGCCAATGGCTCTCTGACCTCTGTTTTAGTTATTCTGTCTTCATTATTTGAAAAGATTAAATCAAAGTATGCCTCCCCTCTAGTCGGTGCCTTGACAAATTGCGTTAGGAAGCAGTCATTTGTCATTTCTACCATTTCAATTTCGTCCGTCGTGCCCCCCACCGGGTTCTCCCATTTTATATGAGGGAAGTTGAAATCCCCCATTAGTATGGCTTCTCCTTTTCTACACGCATTTCGAATGTCATTGTATAACAGATTATTTTGCTCAGCGTCTGAATTTGGCGGTCTATAGCATGCTCCTATTATTATGCCCTTTGAATTTGTGTCCATTATTCTGACCCATATTGATTCTGCATATTATTATTATTTTCTTAGCGGAAGCCCTTATCTAGGGCGACTTACAGTTATTATAAAGTATCACATTACAAAGTATCACATTACAGATAATAGCAGTTATAGAATATAATAGTCAGTAGTAATTAACAGCAAATTTAAATGAGACAAAAGGTAACGTAAATGAGTGAAGCGGGCCGGGTGTAACAAAAATCAACTGCCAAAAATGCAATCAAACTTTCTTTATTTTTACTGAACTATGGTGTACGCACATAACATAATCCAACCATGTATGATATTGGAGATTGTATTTTAAATTCGAAATTGAAAAATACAAATTGAAAAACAGAAATATTTAATTATTATTTTTTTCTTTCTTAATTCGTTACTCCTTTGATTTGGAACCAGAAACCTGACACCTTTTCTTCTGCACCAAGATGTCAATGTCAGGTCTTGTATTTCGCGTTGCGATGTGCAGTACAGAATTCAGCCTTGAATCTTTTAACTGGGAACGATGTTTAGTTTTATTCAGTTTCATAACGGAAAACAGCTGTTCACAAACGTAGGTACTTCCGAACATGGATAGGATCTTTGCACAATGGTTTTTATATTTAGGGTAACTACTCCCGAGATATTTGTAGAATTCTGGTATTCCAACGTCGTCATATTTAGTTTTCAGTACTGTATTGCACTGCAGTTCAATAACTTCCATTTGTAGCTCTTCATTCACACTATCAATATTAATTGAGAAAGGCGAACTGAACAATGTTAGTTCATTTTCATAAAGTTTGAAATCAGAGAACCTTTTTTGGAATTCAGTCTTCAACTCCACAATTTTGGGAATGTAGTTCAAGCCATCACTTTCATTTCTGGAAACCGATTTCAGTGTAGGAAAGTGGGCCAGATTATTCCTTGCCAAATGAGTTTCCCAAAGACACAATTTCGCTAGAAATGAGCGAATCGAATCATACATTTGTGTAACTACTTGTGAACGCCCTTGCAGAGAAATATTCAAAGTGTTTAGCTGGCTTGTAATGTCAACCAAAAAGGCCAAGTCTTTGATCCAATCTTCGCTGGTGAGCTGAGGCGGGGATTTTCCTTTGGATGACATGAACAAGTTGATTTCTTTCAACAATTCAAAAAATCTCTTCAGCACCACGCCACGACTAAGCCACCTAACCTCCGTGTAGTACAGCAGACTACCGTATTGTGCATCCAATTCATCAAGCAAAGCATTGAACTGTCTGTGGTTCAAGCCACGAGAGCGTATCCAGTTCACAGTGTTAATTACTACGTCCATGACGTGTTCCATTTTTAACTTTTTAGCACAAAGCGATTCCTGGTGAATGATGCAATGAACGGTCTTAAGTTCAGTGTCCTTGCAAAACATTGCCACCTTGGATTTAAGTTTCGTAACAAGTCCGACGTTAACACCGACCATCGCAGGAGCACCGTCTGTAGTTACGCTTACTAATTTTGACCAGTCTACATTAAACTTTTCAAGACTTTTCTCAACACATAAAAATAAGTAATTTCCTGATGTTGTGCCTTTCATGGGCACCATGTCCAAAAGTTCTTCGGTCACATCAAAATTCTCATCGACACCACGAATAAATATAGCTAACTGGGCGGTATTATTTATATCTGTGCTCTCATCAGCTGCAATAGAAAATGCCACAAATGATTTAATTTTTTCACGCAACTTGTCCTGTAAGTTCTCAGCCATATCTTCAACACGCTGAGCAACAGTATTCCTGGTTAGACTTACATTTGCAAATGCTTGTTTCTGTTCGGGACATATAATTTCTGCTGCACTCAATAGACACTCTTTTATAAACTCGCCATCTGTAAAAGGTTTTGATGCCTGGGCAATTTTTTCACTTAATACATAACTGCATTTCACAGCAGCATCACTTATTTTATTCGCATTCAAAAACAAACCCTGTTGAAATTTCAGTCCTTTTTTCAGTTCATTAAGTTTTTCATCACGCATCTTTTCCGTATACTGGTCATAGTTCTTACTATGGTTTGTTTCATAATGGCGTCTTAAGTTGTATTCTTTCGACACAGACACACTTTGTTTGCATATTAAACACATAGGAGTATTCTTCACTTCCACAAAGAAATATGCTGTCTCCCACTTTTCTTGAAAGACGCGTCCCTCTCGGTCCAACTTGCGTTTTCCCACTTTTGATAGAGACATGGTTACAAGAAATATTTAACTATCATCATTACTATAATAAAAACAACAGTGCAAGCGCGATGATAAATGCCAACTGACACTCGGCCTCAGTGTCGGGGAGACAACAGGGAGTGTTGGAGACTGTGGTGAACTGGAGAGCGGAGAGCGCATGCCCCGTCTAAAGGTGGCAGACGCTACTCGGCTCCAGCCGATTGTTACCATGCGAGAATGCGGGCCCAGTGTTGCCAGATCTTCTGATTTTTCAAGAGAAGCCGGAAATCTGGATTTTTATGTGAAATCTTGCGATTTTTAAATGTTGGCAACTAATTAATTTTTTTTTTAAAAACACTGTGCGGGCCAAACATAATACGTCTGCGGGCCGGATCCGGCCCGCGGGCCGCCAGTTTGCGACCTCTGTCATACAGTGTTAAACAGTGGGCTGCATATCATTTTAGAAAAAAAACCCCAAAACATAGTTGTCCATTCTTTCCCCCTAATTTTTGTGGCTTTAAAATAGTAATTTCTGTTGTCACATCCACATATTGTTACATAGCAAACATCTTTACAACTTGTCTATTGCAACCTGTTTTACCATTTTTGGGTTGGGGGGGATTTCTGTATTACTGGATTCACACTCTCAGTACAATCTCAATAGCGATATTTACGCATGTAGCTTTGGCTCCCATTTTTCCACAGGTAACACATAACATCAATGTAGACCAACCTGTGTATAATTTCTGACATTACATTATTCCAAATGAAGTAACAGACAGATTAAGCACATTATTAGTTAAATTAAGGGTTTAGTTAAGTAATTGAGAGCTCAGCTGGAATGAAAACCAGCAGACCCTGGTGTTGTGAAGACCGGGTTTGAGAAGCCCTGAAATACAATCTGAAAACCAGCAGACCCTGGTGTTGTAAGGACCGGGTTTGAGAGGCCCTGAAATACAATCTGAAAACCAGCAGACCCTGGTGTTGTGAGGACCGGGTTTGAGAAGCCCTGAAATACAATCTGAAAACCAGCAGACCCTGGTGTTGAGAGGACCGGGTTTGAGAAGCCCTGAAATACAATCTGAAAACCAGCAGACCCTGGTGTTGTGAAGACCGGGTTTGAGAAGCCCTGAAATACAATCTGAAAACCAGCAGACCCTGGTGTTGTGAGGACCGAGTTTGAGAAGCCCTGAAATACAATCTGAAAACCAGCAGACCCTGGTGTTGTGAGGACCGGGTTTGAGAAGCCCTGAAATACAATCTGAAAACCAGCAGACCCTGGTGTTGTGAGGACCGGGTTTGAGAAGCCCGAAATACAATCTGAAAACCAGCAGACCCTGGTGTTGTGAGGACCGGGTTTGAGAAGCCCTGAAATACAATCTGAAAACCAGCAGACCCTGGTGTTGTGAGGACCGGGTTTGAGAAGCCCTGAAATACAATCTGAAAACCAGCAGCCCCTGGTGTTGTGAGGACCGGGTTTGAGAAGCCCTGAAATACAATCTGAAAACCAGCAGACCCTGGTGTTGTGAGGACCGGGTTTGAGAAGCCCTGAAATACAATCTGTACCACGGGGGCATGTCTATTTTTTCTCTACATTGTATTACATTATTTACTTATTTTTTAAACTTACAAAGACATAGAGCAATACTGGCACAACTTTGTAGGTGTTTTTTCCCCCACACATTTGTTTTCCTTTTGTAGAACTTGTAGTCTGCTGCACTGCTGTACACTGCTGCTGAGTTTCTGGTAGGTTCTAGTACTGCAATTATATCCACGCTATTAGTTCCTCCCCAAATGACGCATCAAACAAGACCCTCCTCTGGGGTAGTCTAGTAGTGTTAATGGAAAGTGTTTAAATAAAGCTAGATAGTAACGGCTGTGAGTGAGTATGTCACATTAGACATAGACACTTTTACAGATACATATTTACAGTTGAAAGTGAATTAAAACCATACCACACAATACAATGGCAGAAAGCGACTGGGATACTGTCACCGTCCTGAGGAAGAAGGGCCCGTCCGCAGCGCAGGCAAAATCCAAACAGGTAAACATGGGGGTATTGTGATTACAAATAAAGTAAGCACTGCTAGGAAACTGCACGCAGCTCGGTTTCAAGGTTTTAGTGGAGCTCGGGGATTCTTAGAAGTGGGCCTCACAAATATTTGGGACGTGATTTTAACAAATGAAGTTACAATGCATTGTGTTGGTGCTATGTAAAGCACGGTGATTGTGTTAATGTATGTATCGGTTGAGATTACAGATTACTTTTTTTTTTTTTTTTTTGCTGATAAAACTTTACTGATAATGAAAAACGACTAGCAGAAACTGCCAGTTATACAGTAATACAAAGGCCTACGTGTGGCAATGCGGTGGCGTAAAGTCCATGGCATGTAATTGTTGTAGAACTAAGCATGTGCGCTAAATGACTTTTATTTTCTTTTTTTTTTTTTCGAAAATATCTTTTGTACGCCATTGCAGATCGTGCTTTTTTTAAAGCAAACTATTTATTTTCGTTTATTTGGCTCATGTCCCTAATATTGCGTCATACACAGTCCGACTGAGTCTTTGCTACATACCAGTTTGTTTTGATTGCAGTTTTAACGAAACAATCTCAAAATCAAGGCCAAAACTACGGCCTGGAATATCTTACCTTAAAAATACACTTTTTAACACGCCTACAATTAAATACGATTTCTAAACCAGACAAACGAAATAAGATCAACATGGATGTGCATGCGGACTCCTGTAATTCCCTTATTCCTTTCTTTCAGGCAGTCGCGTCAGCACAGAGAAGAGGGGAAGAACTCGAAACAACAAAAAAATGTGAGTGCTGTAGTTGAAGGGGATATGTTATGGGGGTGGGCCTGCAGCCTTCCCATTACTGTACTTCATAACAGTGTTGGATTCACACCCTGCATTGCATCCAGATATGTACACAGATGTTGCACCAAAGGATTAGTGAATAAAATAAAACTGAAAAGCTACCGAAAATTATACATTTAACGTAAAATACAAGCTACCCAACAAATTGGTCTATCACAAAACAGCCAAAATTAACAATTGGTTAATATTTTCACAACAAGTGTATTTAGACCAATAAAATATACATTGTATACAGTTGACCGTGTCTTCATGGCAAACATAGTTTTGGTGACAGAACTCAAGCTAAAAGATGGTTACATAAGTGTTTAAAATAAAGCTGGTCTGGAGTGGAGATCCTGTTTGGTATTTGCAGCCTTACCCTTCTCAAATTCTTCTGCATGCAGAACAGCCACATAATAGTACTGGCTTTGCACATCTATCTTGTGTTGTGTCTGGCCAGTATTTATTCTGGTGTTGAATTGCATTTGTTTTTCAAATTTAACCTTTGGACTAATCCTTACATTTATATTGGTGTTTCCTGACAGTGACGGGATTGCATTATGCATTTCAATGCTAGACACGGAAGCTTCCAGATCATTTGAGAGTGTTGTAAATTGCTCTGGTTACTACATTATTGCTTTGTAAAAACTGTTTTTAAGGGTTTAGTTACACTAGGTAGTCATTACCAGAACTGAAAATACCATTGCTCCAGTATGACTACAGGCTACATTTTTATTAAGATTGTGTATCTGTTCATATTGTGTTTGTAAACATTTACTGTATGTTACCAATATCACTGGTGTGCATATTGCTACAGTGTTTTATAAAATGGCTTGGTTAAATTAAGTGCCGTGATTGGCTTAACAAGATCACATGGCTGTGCCATAAGACAATTCTATGACGTCATAGACCAACTTACTTACCTGATCTATTAATATTACTACACCTTAATAGTAAGGGGGGGGGGGGACCTGAAGTTTTGCACGGAACAGAAACAAAAAATGAAACAATTATTTATTACGTTCTGGAACGAAAACGATATTCAAGGTTTTGTTTATCGGTTAATAACTTTTTTTTCCGTTCCCTTTCAGCCTGTTTTCTGACTCCATTGTTTTCAAACATACAATAATTGGAAAAAGTGCTCTTCCCATGGTCTCACACCTCAGTCGTCAAGGACAAAGCATTACATCACAGCCAGCTAATGAAATTCAACATTACATTTAGCTTGCTTATAGGAGCAACAAGCAGCGAGTCAAATCGCACTATATTTAATTTGCCTTCAGTTCAGGCTTCCGTCTTCTGGATCCATGTTACGTGATCGCTTAGAATAAACAGGTACTGTTAACTTACTAAGTTATGTACACAGAAAACAAGCTGTAAACATGTGTGGCAAGTGAAGTGCTTTGTTAATAAACTGAGGTTTGCTAGTTATATTCCTGGATATTAAACATTTTAGCGTTGCCTTGAGAAAACAGCAATTTTTATTATAAAACAAATTTATTTTGTTGTATTCTCAATCATTTAACAATTCACGATTTAATTATTCAGTGTTTCACTTTCATTGTTATAGCCAAAAGATGCATGTAGAAGTTGCAACTGTTGAATTTGTTGTACGTCTTACTGTGAAACGTGCATACTGATGATAACAATGTTCCCCTTAATGCTTTAATAAAGTGTTCATATGCAAGGCTACGATTCTCACTGAGCACAGAAATTGTGAATTGAAAAGTCTGAAAATGAATCTTGAAAATTTATATAAAAATAGTTTTGATTCCTTTATTTGCTTTTAAAATATGCATTACGATGCACTGAAAATATAAATCTGTGAGTATCTGTAAATTGTTTGGTTGTTTCATGCAACATTTATGTGTAGCTGCAGATGAGATAGCTGAGCGAGCAAGCATGTAAATCGGTGACCTGTTTCTGTAAAGATAGAAGAACAAATGCAACATACAACAGAAGTTTACCAACTTAGAGGCTTTTTTACAACATGCTGTTTGTTTCAGAATCGTGGAAATCGAGGTCTGGTTCATGCAGTACTTCTGTTGCGGATGAATGCGATTACATCAGGTGCAGACAGCTAGCTGTGCAGCTTCACTATTTGCTGTACGGGACGCATTGTGTCACATCCCTTTTGACTGCACAAAGTGGTCGCAGCTGTTCGTATAAATATAATACTTTAATACAAACTGCATTTGCGTAATTTGATAAATGTATATTTAAGTAGATGAGCTGAGTTTGAACCTCTATACAAGAGGATTAAAAAAAAATCAAAAGCGACGCCATTGCTCCGTCCTCTCAACCATCAGAGAACCCGAAAGGGATCATTTCAAACATTATTTAGAGAGATGCTGGTATGTGACCATGAGTGAGAGATTTTAGGTATTTTACAATGACACATGAAAGGTTTGACAATCTATTAAGGCTGTACACCTTTCTAAAAAAGACATGCATTGCAAGATGTTCGCACAGGGTTGGAGACCCTGCGAGGCTGAAGTTGGCTTCTTCTTCGCCAAGCTTCTTATTCGCAGGCTTTTAGTGCATAAATGTATTTGTCTACGTTGAAGAAGTAGCCTTGAATTTAACGGGTTAAATCACGTTGGGCCACTGATTTCTCTGCAGGCACAGGGGCAACCCCTCTGTAAGCTACACCTGTATTTAGCCCGACCCAACGTGGTTTACTGGGGCAGAACAGTGGGCAAACATGCCACATATGCCAATCGCTCAGCTTCTTATTTGCTTTATGTATCTATGTTGAATAAGTAGCCTTGCATTTAACGGGTTAAATCACGTTGGGCCGGGCTAAATACAGGTGTAGCTTGCAGAGGGGTTGCCCCTCGCCAGGTACCTGCAGAGAAATCGGCAGCCCAACGTGATTTAACGTGATCACCTGTTCTGTCAAGTTATACTGTGGATGCTTCACAAACAGAACTGTTATTGCAGTGTTTAAAAATGTAAAATCCATTTTATACAAAGTCTCCCAGCTTTCTTGAAGAGATTTGTTTCCCTTGTTTCTTTTGTATTTGTTCTGCTCTCATTAGTAACTAAACCTAGTAGATACGGCGTCCGTCAGTTCTGGCAGATTCTACTGTACTTGCTTAAGCGGTTTTCTCCCACTGTACTGTCTTTAAATTGGAACTTTAGTGAAGAGCGCATGTGTATGCGAATACATTAATTATTGTAGCTAGTAATTCATAGCCAGCCAGCATTTTTGTAAATGGCAACACATGTAATGTACAATAAAATAAACATTTTATTTGTGTCATCAGTGTCAATTTCAGGCGGGGCTTCATGGTCAGCAAGGTAACACAGCTGAGACTGTTTTCCTCTGTCATCCTGTCTGGTGCTGTCAGTGTCAGGTGACAAGGTGCAAACAGGTGACTGATCGAACTGTATGAGTGTTTATGAAGGTCCTTTGTAGCAAAATAAAATCTAAGCCATTTTTAGGGACCCCAACTGCTGTTGATTCCAACTTGGGCACTTCACTAGTTTCTAACCCTGCCATATGTTTAAATGCTAATCTGGACTTTTGTACATTTAACATGCTTCAGAGTTGCTACAGCATCCGTGAATTGAAGAAGCAAAAAGGTCCCAGTTTTTCACTGTGGAAATCTGGACAGTGGAAGAAACTGAAGCTCACCAAAATCCAAGCCAGACTTGACAAAAATAGCAAAATATATTCTAGTCTATAAATATAGTCTTTTCTTAAATTACTTTGTTTAATGCCGACGGGACCATGCAGAATTGCGTAAACTGCATTATTCTCCTACTGGAGGTATTCAGTACATATATTAATTAAAATAGTGACGTGCTCCCCCAGTGCTTTCTTCCACAGCAATATATAAGAATCTAAAACATGCTATATTAAAAACCGGAGCAATATATCAATAGCTGCCATCTTTCAATATGCCTTGCGGGACATTATAAACATCTGGTTCACACACGATATAAACGAGCCAAGTGCACTTAAAATGTGCTGTGAACACAAACTGACTTGATCCTGAAAAAAAATGGAAAAGGACCAAAAAAAACTAACTTTAGTTTGCATCCAAACAAACTCGTCTCTTTGCTCGCAGTGTGAACAGCAAGCACACTGATACATTGTTTCAACCGAAACGATCCAGACTGAGTCAGTTTGAAACTGACCCAGTGTGAATGCAGTCTGAAAGGTGCTGAGAATTCCTGCAAAGTAATGGCGTGAGGGGACTCCTAACCGCTGTTACATGAAGGATTTGCTATTTATATGTGTAATTTAAAATTACTTTAATGTTTAGGGTCTGCAGGGCAAAACAAACAGCATCTGGTGACCAAAAACACAGCCAAGCTGGACCGGGAAACGGAGGAGCTTCACCATCAGAGGGTCCCATTAGAGGTGGGCAAAGTCATTCAGCAAGGAAGACAGAACAAAGGGATGACTCAGAAAGACCTGGCCACTGTGAGTATACAGCAGTTTTTTGTTTGTTTTAAGATCCCTCACTAACGTTTCAGGAATCAAAATTAACACCCGCCAAACGTGGGTTAATTTCACATACTTCTACGCCACAGTGGCAGGTACGTTTTTGTACACTTTGAATGCCAGCGGCTCAGTGTCGGTGGTGTGAATTTGCGACAGACCGCTGTACTTTTTAGTAAACAGAAGCTGTTGGCTAAAACAACAAACATGAAAAAATATGTCCCCACAATACGCAGCACAACTTCTGCTTTCGATTGGTCACACATGAAAGTGATGTTGCTGACAACCAAACAAAACAGAGAAGGAGGTGGTGTTTGCGCTGTGAAGTGATAGGACTAGTTTTCCGTACAGTCCATCAGCATCTCTCTTCATTTAAGAACTGAGGTTAGTTTCTGATATTTACTTAATTTAAATCTAAAAGGATTTTTAAAAACAGCTTCTGTTAAAGATAGTAAAAATATTATTGTATGTCATTCTTTGTAAATCGCTGTTAATGAGATCTTGTAAATGCTTACTGCAAAATTAGTTGAAGCATTGTTTACATGTGTTTTTCTGATTTTGATTTACAATACTCAGATATTATTTAAATGTGTGGAAAATTATTTTGCTGGATAACCGATCAAGAAAATAACTTAAGTTTTCAGTGTCTGTGTGTGAAGGGCATAGCAGGCAGCTGGTCAGATTGAGTGCTGCGGGATGCCCAACACATCTCAAAAGCTTCACTCATGAGGCAGATTGTTTCAGACCCTGTTGAGACTGCTCATAAATGTTGCTAGTGCATGGAAAAGTTAATTTCAAGCCCTGTGTTTTGTAGGGTGCACAGTGTTACAACTTAACAATATTTTGATAATAAGACCTCTTGTCATAAGAAGGTTAAGTAGGCTTTGTTTGATTTACAGGGGTGGTTGATATGCTTTATCGGTAAACTTAAAACCAATTTAAAGATTAACGAGCACTGAACATATTTTAATCAAATTGCGTTTTGTAGTAACCTGTTTTTTTGTTTTCTTTGTTGATAGAAAGTCAATGAAAAGCCCCAGATCATTGCAGATTATGAATGTGGGCGAGCCATTCCCAACAATCAGGTCATGGGCAAGATTGAGAGAGCCCTGGGTGAGTACCTGTCAATAAGCATCTCTTATGCTGGTTTTATGAATTTCTTTTGCGTCTAGTACTTTGTTTCACTTGAAACAGAGACACGCGTCCATGTTGGATTACCTGAGTGGATCCTTTGTGCATTTTTGATCTACATTCTGGAAATAAAATTCCAGCCATCACAGTGCAATTTGAAACAAAACAACTTATTTTCAAAACACTGCAGGAATCAAGATTTACCTGCTCACTTGAATGGCAGTGACCTGTCATTCAGATACTTCCACTTTATTGCTGGAGGAGATCGACACTTGCGTTGGCTGTTTTTCAGATTTATTATTTTTATAATTTAAACATGTCTTTTCTTCTATTACAATAACGTAACCTAAAAAAATGTATGCATAAATAGCCTACGCAAAATGCCAGAACGTCAGTTTGGGTTGACTTGGCTTTTGGTTAGGAACAGGGCACAAGGCAACCAAACACTTGTTCTGGCCTCGGTTCACAACCAGCGTGGTATTTAATTAACTGTATACAGTTACCGTTGCTGTGTCATTTTACGAAATTAAAAAAATAGTTTTTAAAGATGTCTAAAATATAATCATTAAACATGTGTAACTCTGGTAGGCATTCATCCCAGATGACACTGCTCCATGTGATGCCAGGCAGACTGTATCAAAGCAATCTGAGCAGTTACTCGGGGCAACTCTCAAATGAGAATAGGGGCACCTGACTGGAAACAATTGAGACAGTAATTCGAAAAATGAAAACAATACCACCAAGTTTTGGGATAGACCTGAGTTGCCTGAAGCACTTCATAATGCTGAAAAAAGTTATTTCAAGTGATCTGGAAAGATCAGAAACAGCAAGGACCAGTACATCTGGCTGGCGAGTGTATATTTGGGCAGGGATTAATTTGTAAACAAAAAGGTACCGGATCTTATAATTCAGGAGAGGAATAGCATTTTTGTTTATATATGTAATGTACTGACCTTGATTTACAGTAGTTTATGTATACAATTCATGTTATCTGCTTGTGGATCGGTTTTGGTGTCCTGTTGGTGTCGGTAGCTGCATGCTGACCTTTGCCTAGCCATGTTTAACTATCTTTTTATTTTTTTATATGGCTCATCTTTTGGAAACGGTTTACAAAAAGGTACTGGGTCTTGGATCTGGTGTGATCCAGCACAAATGAACCTCTGTATTTGAGGTTTAGTATACTTGTCTCATACAGTCTACAAACAACAGTTTAGAAGAACTGTCTTGCTTGCTCATTTGAAAGTTATTGAGCAGGTTTGTGTAGGAAAGCTATACATATTTTTGACTACAGCGTTGTGTGTTTTTCTCAGGGATTTGGTTTCCATACAGTGTTAGTGTTGTGCTGATGTCACAGTTTTGACTTCTTCTGTTTTCCAGGCCTGAAGCTTCGTGGGAAGGAGGTTGGGCTTCCCCTCGAGGCGGGACCAAAAAAGAAATGAACACAAAGCCTCGAAGTCAGCTCCCGTTTCCAGGGGGCTGATCTCCTCAGGTTTTACCTGTTGAAAACCCGAATCTCCATTGCCAGGCTGAATATTGGAGGGTTTCAGACTTAAAAAAAAAAAAAAAAAAAAAAAAATACTATCTTCCATGGCTGTGATGTAAAATATGGGTGTTGGTATGGTGTGGGAGATCGGAGGATGACGTGTTCTCTTTAATTTGTGGCTGAAGTCTGTATTCCAGGATTTTATCATGGCCGTTTTGACTGAGTGCAAATCTTTTTTTTTTTTTTTTTTAAAGAATAATTTAAGTTGCCTCCATTTTAGCTGTGCTTTATAGTCTCTCGTTTCTTTGAATCGTGGGGATACTTGTTCACTTCAGTTGGGGACAATTCCAAGTAGTTTTGTTTGTTTTGGAGAAATAAAAATTGGAACCTTTTGGCATTTCATGTCTGTGTTTATGTGGCTTATTTGATGCATCTCCAATACACAATTGATACGTTTTATTAACCTGCACTATGTAAGATATTTCACTGGCTAAATTCATACTTGGCATATTGCCCTTTTGTGATTGATTGAAATATTTTAATAGGCCAGTGCTTTAACATGTGTTAATACCTAGTTGGCACAATGTTGAGTGTTGGTATTTAATAGTGAAAAATACAGTAAGTATAGTAAGCTTTAAAAAGAGTGTAATGCTTTGCTCCAAGTGCTTGATCACATCACTGCCCAAGTGTATTGCAAAGGCGTCTTCATTCAGAAGACAGTATTAATGAGAAATTCTGAATTATGCACAGGAATACACACACCACTGTGAGTTTCTCTTTTGTGTCTGTTGGCATTCCTCCTGGATAGAGCACTGGGTAAATCAGCCATTCCTCCTGGATGGAGCACTGGTTAAATCAGCCATTCCTCCTGGATGGAGCACTGGGTAAATCAGCCATTCCTCCTGGATGGAGCACTGGGTAAATCAGCCATTCCTCCTGGATGGAGCACTGGGTAAATCAGCCATTCCTCCTGGATGGAGCACTGGTTAAATCAGCCATTCCTCCTGGATGGAGCACTGGGTAAATCAGCCATTCCTCCTGGATGGAGCACTGGGTAAATCAGCCATTCCTCCTGGATGGAGCACTGGGTAAATCAGCCATTCCTCCTGGATGGAGCACTGGGTAAATCAGCCATTCCTCCTGGATGGAGCACTGGGTAAATCAACCATTCCTCCTGGATGGAGCACTGGGTAAATCAGCTGCTTCTTTTTACACCCACTCTTTGTTTTTGGCTTTGTGATAGAACGTACTGGTACGTTCGCTGCCCTCTGGTCCCCAGGGAGTATGAACGTACCGGTACGTGATGCAACTTTAAACTTGAATTACTGAGCCTACAAAACCCCTGATAACATAATATTCTAACAGTAGGTTTCTGTAGTACCTTTTATTGGTCTCCTGCGCCCTCTGCCAGCTATTGATTGAATTACATACAATAAACCCAGTCAAAAAATTGTCAACAATGTCTATAAACTCAAAAATTGCTCAGTGAGAAAGAAATATTAGAAACAATGCTGAATTCAGATTCTGATATAAATTCAAACACATACAATTCTTCCACAGAATCGGATGTCAAGAAGTGTGTCAGTGAAGAGATAAGTGAAAATGATTTACCATCAACATCAAGTGACAGGTGTCCAGCGATGAGATGGCACGAAACTCAGGGAACCTGGAATCCTGGGGACTTCACTCCAAAGAAATTCAGGTTTGATTCGTCACAGTCTGGCCTGAACAAAGATATTCTCTGCCTGCTGATCCAAGCGAGGCGGATTGCTTAAAATTGTTCTTTGATGAAGAGACTGTCATATTACAGACGAGACGAATACGTTTGCCAGGAAACCGAGAGAGAACACTCGGCTGGGTGTCAAGTCAAAGCTCCGTAAGTGGGTGGACACAACAATGTCTGAAATGTACATCTTTCTGGCTACCGTTCTGCTCATGGGCTTGATCCTAAAAAAATCCCTGAAAGAGTACTGGTCCACTGATCCTGTTATGGCAACTCCTTTCTTCTCTACCTTTTTCTCTCAATCACTTCCTTCTGCTCCTAAGGGCTCTTCATTGCTCTGATAAGAACACAGCACAGATCGTAGACCCCCTGAACAAAATCAGAAAAATTGTAACTGTCCTCCAAGAAAAGTTTACTCGAGTTTTCTACCCTTTCCAAGATGTGCATTGATGAGTCGCTTATGCTGTGGAAGGGAAGACTCTCATTCAAGCAGTACATTCCCTCAAAGCGACATCGTTTCAGCATCAAATTGTTCATCATCTGCGATGTGAACACCGGGTTCATTATGAATTTTGTTGTTTATACTGGTGGCACTACTGATATTCTTCATGACACAGATCTTGGTGTGTCCAGCTCTGTTGTCCTTAGTCTCATGAAGCCTTACCTGGGCAAAGGCCACATTGTCTACACAGATAATTGGTATAACAGCCCAGCCCTATTTGAGTGTCTGTACAGCCAAGACACAGGTGCGTGTGGCACCTGCGATCCAACAGAAAAAGAATGCCCTAGTTCAAAACAAAATTAGGAAAAGACGAAGTCCAGTTTTTACACACAGACAAGTTGCTGGCTGCGAAGTGGCATGACATCTCTGTGCATAGGCCAGTGATGAAAGTGACCAACAAAGTCGATCACGCCACTGGGGATAACAAGGTGAAACCAGAGTGTGTGCTGGAGTACAACCTGAAAATGGGCTCGGTGGACAAATCGGACATGCAAATTAGTTTTGTCGATTGTGCAAGGAAGTCTCAAGTGGTACAAAAAGTTATTCTTCCACTTTCTTGACATGGCTGTGTTGAACGCCTTCATCCTCCACAAAACTGCATCCAAAGAAACTGTCACTTTCAGCAAGTTCAGACACAGCCTCATCTCGCATCTGGTAGAAAAATACCACACACCGTGGAAGTCATCCAGTGGAGGACGCCCAAGCTTAGACAACCCCACAAGGCTCACCGACCAACATTTTCCACATCCCGTACCCCAAAGGGCAGTCGTACACAGCGCAGGTGTCACGTCTAGCCACACCACTCGTAGGCCCCGGCAGAGGAAAGACATGCCATTTATGTGCATAGAGTGCAACACAGCTCTGTGCATTGCTCCATGCTTAAAAACATAAGAACATAAGAAAGTTTACAAACGAGAGGAGGCCATTCAGCCCATCTTGCTCATTTGGTTGTTAATACCTTATTCATCCCAGAATCTCATCAAGCAGCTTCTTGAAGGAACCCAGGGTGTCAGCTTCAACAACATTACTGGGGAGTTGGTACCATACCCTCACAATTCTCTGTGTAAAAAAGTGCCTCCTATTTTCTGTTCTGAATGCCCCTTTATCTAATCTCCATTTGTGACTCCTGGTCCTTGTTTCTTTTTTCAGGTCAAAAAGTCCCCTGGGTCGACATTGTCAATACCTTTTAGGATTTTGAATGCTTGAATCAGATCACCGCGTAGTCTTCTTTGTTCAAGACTGAATAGATTCAATTCTTTTAGCCTGTCTGCATACGACATGCCTTTTAAACCCGGGATAATTCTGGTTGCTCTTCTTTGCACTCTTTCTAGAGCAGCAATATCCTTTTTGTAACCAGAACTGAACACAATATTCTAGATGAGGTCTTACTAGAAGCATTATTGACACTCTCACTCCCTCCACCCCCACCACCCATTTACCCGGATATGATTTATTCATATCTCTCTCTCTCTCTCTCTCTCTCTCTCTCTCTCTCTCTCTCTCTCTCTCTCTCTCTCTCTCTCTCTCCCTCCTTATTGTAATCAATAAATTTCTCTTTTGTCTGTATTTCGACAGTATTCACTACATACATACTGAACAAAGATATATATACCTTTCAGCTTGTTTGTACGCTGTACTCATAATAATCAAGCGCGTGCAGAAGACAGAAACAAACTCACTCCTGTAGGGCCGGCAGGGCATTTTGTAAGTCACCACTCAAAGGGTTAATTGGCTCCCTGGTATTATTTTGTGGATGAGCCCAGAATGATTTGCTCAATACAACAGTTAGTCAGTTTAATAATAATATTGGGGCTGTCAAGCGATTACAAACAAAAAAAAAAAACTCCAAAGAATTAACGTGTTCATCACAAATTAACTGCGATTAAATGTTAACCTTTAGGTGTAATTCGGTGGACGCTGTAGAGGGCACTCCCTCGCTGAGCTTCCAATTTGTATGTTTGCATTTGGCTTCTCTAGCCCCCTGGCAGCTCTCAGTGGGGTCAGGATTAGCCATGCAGATTACTTCCGGGTGGGGGGGCAGTTCAGTTTCAATCAAGTTCCTGTCTCTCTGCCAATAGCTTGCGCTGCTCTGTTTGGTCAGGTAAAAAAAAGGGCATGACCAGAGCGGTATGGGCAATCCCGTTAGGTAGCTTGCATGTCAATCTCTCCTTCTTTTCTATTTATACACCCAGCACTGCTTCTGTCCTTCGTCTGTGTTTGTTTTTGTCTTTTTTTCGCTCCTTTCACTGCAGTCATTTCTCTGCTCAGCGCTGGTAGACAGTATCAGCTATTTTCCTACCTGCTCAGGTGATTCTTTTCATCATTCAGCTTTTCTATTTTTCTGCAGGAGCTCCAGCGTTAGTCTTTCCTGCTCCATCCAGTCTCCAGCCCAGCTACAGCGCCGTTCAAAGCGCAGTGCCATTCTCAACTTGGTCTGCGTTTTCATCAAGACTGTTCCAACGTCACCGCTGTACTGCAACTCTTTCCCACCTGCCCCTCACAGACCATGGTTACCACTGCAATGCCTCATCGAGTGACTACTGGGAGTGGTAAGTTGCCATGGTGACCAGGCAGCTTTAACAGGCACTGCGAGCCTGTGCCTCACTACTGCAATCTTCAGGTTCCTGCTGCTGCGCTTGTGCAATATGAGAGCTTCAACTTACCAAATTGTGACATCTAAATACTGCAGGCTCCGCTTCTATACCTACTTTAACTTCCTTATATCATCACTAACTGTTCTAAAGCAAATATTTTATACATAGACACATTTTAATCGCAATAACCAAATATATGCTTCCCTGCTTCACTGAAGCCAATAGTTTCAATTCCAATCACAACCTCTAGATGGCAGCATAACACCACAAGCTCTACATAATTTAAGCTGATTTGCTATCGCTACGAATCTCGCACACTCCAAACTTACTATTAATTCCTGCAGTTTGTTGTCACTCCGAGGGATTCTCAGTCCCCTCCTGCCTCAACCTCTTTTGCTACATAGGAGGAGGCTGTGTGGACCAGTGGTTAAAGAAAAGGGCTTGTAACCAGGAGGTCCCCGGTTCAAATCCCACCTCAGCCACTGACTCATTGTGTGACCCTGAGCAAGTCACGTAACCTCCTTGTGCTCCGTCTTTCGGGTGAGACGTAATTGTAAGTGACTCTGCAGCTGATGCATAGCTCACACACCCTAGTCTTTGTAAGTCGTCTTGGATAAAGGCGTCTGCTAAATAAACAAATAATACATATATTAACTTGAATTTTTCAAATCCAAACCGCTCCCCTCGAGGACCTGGTCATGAAGCCAAGCTTATCAGCTTTCTGAGATGTTAAGAATCCACCGTCACATTCATTTTCCAGCTTCCCTGCATCAGGCCATTCCTGCAACCTTCTTGTTCCTGAATTTGCACTTCCTCATTTGCCCCCAACTTCATCAAGGCACTTAATATAACTTTCAAAGTCCATTTCATTCAATTTGAGCTACCAGGCACATACGGAAACTACGTCCTACGATTGTCAACATTTCAATCAAGCTTCCTCCTACTCCGCAATAGACAATACTCTTAGACTGCTCCTGATCAAATCAGTAGGTTTTGCAGCAGCCTCCGAGCAACGCATTCTCTTCCTCTCAGGTTCTGCAGCGGCCTCAGATCTCTGCATTCTTCATCTCTGCCCAAAGGCAGCCCCATCTCCGACATTATCTTAAACTCCTTAACTCTCAAATACCAATTTCCACTGCATTCAGCAGCTCTCTGCTCTCTACAGCAGGCCACTGCACACTACTGACAGCATTCCATCGCTTACTCCCATTTACTGTTCAATTCTGCAACTGCTCTCCTCCAGAGCTTCCAACGCTCCAGCTTTCCTCCAATACCTGGATCCAAAAAAATAAAATCTATATATATATACACACGCACGCACGCACTCACGCACGCACGCACGCACGCACGCACGCACGCACGCACACACACGGCGCGCTTGATTTCCTCAGCAATTTAGTCTCATGTCCGCTCATCCTCTCAGATACTACAAGCTTTAATACACGGTACGAGACTGGAAATCTGCTTTGATTTATGATTTAAGGAGTTCCACTATTAGGAGAATGACTGGAGTTGTGAAACCCAAACCTCTGATTACAAGTTCACCTTTTCCATTCCAAACAGACATTATTATTTATTTCTTAGAACATAAGAACATAAGAAAGTTTACAAACGAGAGGAGGCCATTCAGCCCATCTTGCTCGTTTGGTTGTTAGTACCTTATTGATCCCAGAATCTCATCAAGCAGCTTCTTGAAGGAACCCAGGGTGTCAGCTTCAACAACATTACTGGGGAGTTGGTTCCATACCCTCACAATTCTCTGTGTAAAAAAGTGCCTCCTATTTTCTGTTCTGAATGCCCCTTTATCTAATCTCCATTTGTGACTCCTGGTACTTGTTTCTTTTTTCAGGTCAAAAAGTCCCCTGGGTCGACATTGTCAATACCTTTTAGGATTTTGAATGTTTGAATCAGATCGCTGCGTAGTCTTCTTTGTTCAAGACTGAATAGATTCAATTCTTTTAGCCTGTCTGCATACAACATGCCGCAGAGCGTGTGGAAGCGACATCGTGGGAGAAGTACAGTCGTGGACAAGTACAGCGCAGTTAGAAGCAGTTTGAAAGCAGGTTAACAGCTGCAGAAGCTAAACTAAACTTTAAAAAAAATGGTCTTCAAGCCAGTAATCTGTGACAACTGTATGATGTGGGAAATCCGAGAAAACCCAACAGAGCTCAACCAAGTGTGTGTAAAGTGCTGCACGATCCAGGACTTGCTCCAGCGATTAAGCCTGCTAGAAAAGGAGCTGGAGGAAATGAGACAGCAACAGGAGCTTGAGGAGCTGACACACCCACAATTCATGGAAGTCTGCACCCCTAGCAGACTGAAAGCCACCACAGAGATGGAAGAGGGTCGAAACAGCTGGGTTCAGATAGGCAGAAGCAGGGAAAAAAAGAAACTTCGTCAAACACAACCACCAGAAATCCAGACATCCAACAAATTTGAGCCACTTCTACATTTAGATGACCAAAACCAACATCAAGAGAATGAAAGAAACAACATCCAGGACCCTATAGACAGTGCTGGCCAGGCAGCAAAAAGAAGGAAGGTCATGATCGTTGGGGACTCCATATTGAGAAACACAGCAAGTTCAGTTTGCAGTTTGGACCCCCTTACTACAACAGTGTGCTGCCTTCCAGGAGCCTCAGTCAAGCACATCACTGAGAATGTGGACAGGCTCCTAGAACGAACAGGAGACGACCCGGTAGTAGTCGTCCACATCGGTACAAACAACATTGGAAGAGACAGGCCAAGATCCCTGCAAAACAAATTCAGAGAGCTAGGAAGGAAATTAAAAGACAAGACCAAAACTGTGGTATTTTCTGGGATACTGCCGGCGCCCTGCAAAGGACCATATGGACAGCTGGAAATACAAAATCAAAATGCATGGCTGAAATCGTGGTGCACCCAGGAAGGCTTCACCTTGGAGCACATTCTACAACAAGGACTATCTATACAGGTGGGACGGACTGCACTTAAACAGAAAGGGAACCAATCTACTCAGAGAAAGGATCCTTCAGGAGGTCCAGAAGCATTTAAACTAGAAAGGAAGGGGGGAGAAAACAAAAAAACAGAAGGGAGACCACATCAAAACAAGGACAACAACTCAGGTAAGACAACTATTAAATGTATCTATCTTAATGCTAGAAGTCTCAGAAACAAAATGTTAGAACTTGAAGCTACTGCACTAACAAGTAACTACGATGTGATAGGTGTTACAGAAACTTGGTTGTCTGAGAGTGATGGAGACGAATATAATATTAGTGGGTACACACTATATAGGAAAGACAGGCAGGACAGAAGAGGCGGAGGGGTAGTGCTATAATAAGAAAACAATGCAGAATCAATATGGGTCAGAATAATGGACACAAATTCAAAGGGCATAATAATAGGAGCATGCTATAGACCACCAAACTCAGACGCTGAGCAAAATAATCTGTTGTACAATGACATTCGAAATGCGTGTAGAAAAGGAGAAGCCATACTAATGGGGGATTTCAACTTCCCCTGTATAAAATGGGAGAACCCGGTGGGGGGCACGACGGACGAAATTGAAATGGTAGAAATGACAAATGACTGCTTCCTAACGCAATTTGTCAAGGCACCGACTAGAGGGGAGGCACACCTTGATTTAATCTTTTCAAATAATGAAGACAGAATAACTAAAACAGAGGTCAGAGAGCCATTGGCAAACTCAGACCACAACATGGTCTCATTTGAAATATTTTTTAAAACCCCAAAAGTAATGACTAAAGCTAAGGTTTACAATTTTAGAAAAGCAAACTATGAAGGTATGAAACAGAGACTAACAGAAGTAGATTGGAGTAAAATAGAGAAAACATCCACAGAAAAAGGATGGCTGTTTTTTAAAAATGTAGTACTAGAGGCACAAAACGATTACATCCCAAAAGTAGACAAATCTAAATCTAAAACAAAATGGCCAAAATGGTTTAATAGATCAATTAAAAAAAATATTCAGCGGAAAAAGGCACTTTACAGAGGTTTAAAAGAGACCAAAAACAAAGTACACAGAAAGAGTACTTGGAACTGCAAACACAAGTCAAAAAGGAAGTTAGAAAGGCCAAGAGAGAGATAGAAATCAATATTGCTAAGGGGGCTAAAACCAATTCCAAAATATTTTTCCAATATTATAACAGCAAGAGAACATTCAAAGAGGAGGTCAAATGTCTAAGAGACACAAATGGCAAAATCATTAAATGATTACTTTTCACAGGTTTTTACAAAGGAGGACACGGACAACATGCCTCACATGTCGACCTGTTCCTATCCAATTTTAAATAACTTTAGCATAACAGAGGCAGAAGTGTTAAAGGGACTAGGAGCTCTTAAAATAAACAAATCCCTGGGGCCGGATGAGATCCTCCCAATAGTACTCAAAGAAATGGAAGAAGTTATTTACAAACCGCTAACCAAGATCATGCAACAGTCTCTTGACACAGGGGTTGTACCGACAGACTGGAAAATAGCAAACTTAATACCGATCCACAAAAAGGGAGACAAAACCAAAGCAGGTAACTACAGACCAATAAGCCTGACTTCTATTATATGTAAACTTATGGAAACTATAATAAGATCCAAAATGGAAAATTACCTATATGGTAACAATATCCTGGGAGACAGCCAGCATGGTTTTAGGAAAGGGAGATCGTGTCTAACTAACCTACTTGACTTTTTTGAGGATGCAACATTGAAAATGGATAACTGCAAAGCATGCGACATGATTTATTTAGATTTCCAGAAAGCTTTTGACAAAGTCCCGCATAAAAGATTAATTCTCAAACTGAACGCAGTAGGGATTCAAGGAAATACATGCACATTTGGTTGCACACTAAGGAAGCTGTGTGGTCCAGTGGTTAAAGAAAAGGGCTTGTAACCAGAAGGTCTCCGGTTCAAATCCCACCTCAACCACTGCCTCATTGTGTGACCCTGAGCAAGTCACTTAACCTCCTTGTGCTCCGTCTTTCGGGTGAGACGTAATTGTAAGTGACTCTGCAGCTGATGCATAGTTCACACACCCTAGTCTCTGTAAGTCGCCTTGGATAAAGGCGTCTGCTAAATAAACAAATAATAAAATAATAACATGGATTAGGGAGTGGTTAACATGTAGAAAACAGAAATTACTGAGGAGAAACCTCAAAATGGAGTGAGGTAACCAGTGGTGTACCACAGGGATCAGTATTAGGTCCTCTGCTATTCCTAATCTACATTAATGATTTAGATTCTGGTATAGTAAGCAAACTTGTTAAATTTGCAGATGACACAAAAATAGGATGAGTGGCAAACACTGTTGCACTCTTCTTTGCACTCTTTCTAGAGCAGCAATATCCTTTTTGTAGAGGTGACCAGAACTGAACACAGTATTCTAGATAAGGTCTTACTAATGCATTGTAAAGTGTTATCATTACTTCCCTTGATTTAAATTCAACACTCCTCACAATATATCCGAGCATCTTGTTGGCCTTTTTTATAGCTTCCCCACATTGTCTAGAGGAAGACATTTCTGAGTCAACATCAACTCCTAGGTCTTTTTCATAGTTCCCTTCTTCAATTTCAGTATCTCCCATATGATATTTATAATGCACATTTTTATTGCCTGCATGCAACACTTTTCTCTATTAAATTTCATTTGCCATGTGTCTGCCCAGTTCTGAATGCTGTCTAGATCCTTTTGAATGACCTTTGCTGTTGCAACAGTGTTGCCACTCCTCCTATTTTTGTGTCGTCTGCAAATTTAACGAGTTTGCTTACTATACCAGAATCTAAATCATTAATGTAGATTAGGAATTAATCTTTTATGCGGGACTTTGTCAAAAGCTTTCTGGAAATCTAAATAAACCATGTTGTATGCTTTGCAATTATCCATTGTCAATGTTGCATCCTCAAAAAAGTTTAGTTAGACACGATCTCCCTTTCCTAAAACCATGCTGACTGTCTCTCAGGATATTGTTACCATATAGGTAATTTTCCATTTTAGATCTAGTTATAGTTTCCATAAGTTTACATATAATAGAAGTCAGCCTTATTGGTATGTAGTTACAGTGTTTCAGCGCAGTGTGTCAGGACAGTGTTTCAGCACTGTGTGTCAGGACGACATGTCAGGATAGTGTTTCAGGACAGTGTTTCAGCGCAGCGTGTCAGGACAGCATGTCAGGATAGTGTTTCAGGACAGTGTTTCAGTGCAGTGTGTCAGGACAGCATGTCAGGATAGTGTTTCAGGACAGTGTTTCAGTGCAGTGTGTCAGGACAGCATGTCAGGATAGTGTTTCAGGACAGTGTTTCAGCGCAGCGTGCCAGGACAGCATGTCAGGATAGTGTTTCAGGACAGTGTTTCAGCACAGTGTGTCAGGACAGCATGTCAGGATAGTGTTTCAGGACAGTGTTTCAGCACAGTGTGTCAGGACAGCATGTCAGTATAGTGTTTCAGGACAGTGTTTCAGCACAGTGTGTCAGGACAGCATGTCAGGATAGTGTTTCAGGACAGTGTTTCAGCGCAGTGTGTCAGGACAGCATGTCAGGATAGTGTTTCAGGACAGTGTTTCAGCGCAGCGTGTCAGGACAGCATGTCAGGATAGTGTTTCAGGACAGTGTTTCAGCACAGCGTGTCAGGGCTCCAGGGCTGAAGAGATAATGCAGCAACAAATAAACAAACGAGAAGAGCTATTCCAGCTACGGAAATGTGAAACAGTTCATCATTAAACAGTTTAAGATACTCAGTGATGTATTATAATTTTTTTTTAATCTGTGATCTTGCTTTTGTGCATTTTCATTTACAGTGCCTATAGAAAGTCTACACCCCCTTGAACTTTTTTCACATTTTGTTGTGTCAGTGCCTCAGAGTTTCATGCATTTAAATGTGGATTTTTTTCCACTTATCTACACACCATACTCCACACTGTTAAGGGGGAAAAAGTTTTTATTGAAAAAAAAATTATATATTAAAAATACAAAACTGAAAGATCATAATTCGATAAGTCTCCACCCCCCGGAGTTAATACTTGGTGGAAGCACCTTTGGCAGCAATTACAGGTGTGAGTCTGTTGGGATGGGTCTCTACCAACTTTGCACATCTAGATTTGGCAATATTTGACCATTCTTCTTTCGAAAACTGTTCAAGCTCTGTCAAGTTCCTTGGGGAGCGTTGATGGACAGCAATCTTCAACTCATGCCACAAATCTTCGATTAGATTTAGGTCGGGGCTCTGACTGGGCCACTCAAGGACATTTAACTTTTTGTTCCTTAGCTGTAGCTTTGGCTGTGTGCTTTGGGTCGTTGTCATGCTGAAAGGTGAACTTCCGTCCCAGTTTCAGCTTTCTTGCAGAGGGCAGCAGGTTTTCCTTCCTTCTCTGTACTTTGCTCCATTCATTTTCCCTTCTATCCTGACAAGTGCCCCAGTCCCTACCGATGAGAAACATCCCCATAACATGATGCTGCCACCACCATTCTTCACAGTAGGGATGATGTTCTTTGGGTGATGCGCTGTGTTGGGTTTGTGCCAAACATAACGCTTTGCATTTAGGCCAAAAAGTTCCATTTTAGTTTCGTCAGACCACAAAACGTTTTGCCACATGGCTACAGAATCTCCTGAGTGTTTTTTTTGCATACTTCAAACGGGATTCAAGGTGGGCTTTCTTGAGTAATGGCTTCCTTCTTGCCACCTTACCATATAGGCCAGATTTGTGGAGTGCTTGGGATATTGTTGTCACATGCACACTTTGACCAGCCTTGGCCATAAAAGCCTGTTGCTCTTGCAAAGTTGCCATTGGTCTCTTGGTAGCCTCTCTGATCAGTCTCCTTCTTGCTCTGTCATCCAGTTTGGAGGGACGGCCTGATCTAGGCAGGGTCGGTGGTGCCATACACCTTCCACTTCTTAATAATCATCTTGACCGTGCTCCAAGGGATATTCAAGGCCTTTGATTTTTTTTATACTCATCCCCTGATCTGTGCCTTTCAACAGCTTTGTCCCGGAGTTCTTTTGAAAGCGCCTTGGTGCTCATGGTTGAGTCTTGGCTTTGAAATGCACTACCCAGCAGAGGGAACCTACAGGAACTGCTGAATTTATCCTGAAATCATGTGAATCACTACAATTTAACACAGGTGGAGGCCACTTAACTTGGTGTGTGATTTTGAAGGCGATTGGTTACACCTGAGCTAATTTAGGATTGCTATTACAAGGGGGGTGGACACTTATCAAACCAAGCTATTTCAGTTTTTATTTGTAATTAATTTTCTACAAATTTCTAGAATATTTTTTTCACTTTGAAGTTGTGGGGTAGGATGTGTAGATAAATAAAACTATTTTAATGCATTTTAATTCCAGGCTATAAGGCAACAAAAGGCGAACATTTTGAAAGGGGATGTAGACTTTCTATAGGCACTGTACAAGTGCACTGTGAAATTAGAATGTTATTGAGCAGCACTGTGCATGGGTATCATTTTTATTTAATTTTGCTATTGGGTCGTAAGGTGGAATTTTGTATACTGTACAAATTAATATGTACAGGATTTACTAGAATGTACTGTACAGTCCACATGTCTACAGTCGTGTCTTTTGGTAAGTGATATTTTCAGAATCATATCCTTCTGAATTAAAATACTGTTAAATATAGTACTGTAACCAACTACAGTACATCTAAATGGAAGCCTATTTATTTTGAAACACAGTCCTTTCTGCTTTGTGTTTGACATTGTATGTTTTTGTGTTTCCTGACAAATGGACAAGGGTTTTAACCATCACTGAAATCAAAATTGTATAGGGTTGGATATGTGAGTGCTGACTGTATAATGTACTCACCACTGTACTGTAGGAACACTTGGGTGAAATGAAGCACTCTTCCAGCAGGTGGCAGTAGACCCACACACGAAGCTGACACAATTAGCATACATGCGCAGACAGAAATAAAAGTGCTCTTATTCTGCAGGTGTTTGATAGTACACTAAAATGGCCTACATCAATTGAAGTACCTTAACATTGAAATGGAATAAACCATGTTGCAAAAAGCACCCTCCGAATCATCCCAGATCTGTGGTTGCTTCAGATATCAGCACAGGAATCCGAGGTGTAAGATCTGTCACCCCCAATCCCCTCTTTGGGCCCTGGACCCACAGTGGGAGGGGATTGAAGTAGATTCCTAACCTGTACACTCCCTGCAACAGTGCTGGCTTTCTATCCCGGTAATATTCCACTCATTTCAACCACAGCACCAGCATTGTTGCAGGAGGGAGTATAAACTGGATAGACTGCAATGTTTAGAAGAAAAAAATCTCTTTCTCCTATTGAACGGTCCTGAGTAGAAGTTGAAAACTCTAGTTTTTTTCCACTGTAATGTGTGAATAAAAAAATATCAAAACAATCAGGAATATGTTTAAAACACACACACAGTAATGTGCTTTCTGTAAACACAGCATGGGGGGGGGGTGTCAGAACACTTTAACACAACATGTTCATCAGTGTTCACAATGTATTATTATTTGTTTATTTAGCAGATGCCTTTATCCAAGGCGACTTACAGAGACTAGGGTGTGTGAACTATGCAGCAGCTGCAGAGTCACTTACAATTACGTCTCACCCGAAAGACGGAGCATAAGGAGATTAAGTGACTTGCTCAGGGTCACACAATGAGTCAGTGGCTGAGGGGGGATTTGAACCGAGGACCTTCTTGTTACAAGCCCTTTTCTTTAACCACTGGACCACACAGCCTCCTATGCAGGCATACTATCAGTGTTATGAAAATTGAAAGGCATGTTATGTCTGATTTATAGGTTCCCATGATAAAGGCGCATTGTAATCTTGCAGTTTAAATGTATACTTTACCAACGTTCAATGTGATTGACGTGTTGATGTGTTTGTGCTTTAGATGCATTAACACACTTCCCTATGCTTTGTTACATTTTATTATGGTATACCACAGTAAACTCAGTTAAACAGAACTACATGGTTCAGTATCTGGTTTTATTAATCCACCCGAAATCACAATTCATTATTGCATTCCCTGGAATGTACTGCTGTGAACCTTTACTCTAGTTTTATATACAAGCTGGGTATCCAGTAGGAATCCAATTCCAATTTCTCACAGGACACCAGTTTACCAGAAGTATTTCAACATAGTTTACCAATAATTGACACCAAACAGCATCAAGTCAAAGAAAAAAAGAAAGAGGCAACTCGGCTTGCGTTGCGAATATTTTGCAAGTGAGTGAAATCTAAGTGAGTTGCAGAGAAACTGCAATTATCGCAGCGCTGCAGAAATTAATAAATGAACTTGAATTAACAGGAAATCAACCGCAACTCTCTCGAGGTATGTAATCATCGCAACTTGAATTAACACAGGAAATCAACCGCAACTCTCTCGAGGTATGTAATCATCGCAACTTTTTGCAAAATGAAGACGCATTATTTGGGTTTGACGAGGCATAGCCACAGCACCTCTTCAGTATGAAAGTTAAAAAATGTTTTGCTCTCAAATGCGTTTTCTTACAATTAAACAGAGGCAGTGCACTGCCAGGGACATTGAATTACTTTACCATTTACGTGCCAGAAATTGGCTGCGAAAGAAGAACTGCGACTCTATTGTCGTTGTTTATACACAAATGAAATAAGCTTACTTGATTTGAAAAACGTCTTGAACGATACAAGCAAATTCCTACACTACTTGATTTGATTGTATGAGTCGTACTCAACAAGCTTCACTTTGAAAGCTGAACATCAATTTCAATTTCAATAAACAACGTGCATACACACAGAGCAAAAAAAGGGACTGTGTGTGTGTGTGTGTGTGTGTGTATATATATATATATATATATTTGTCTTGCATTTGCTTTTCATTTATTTTCCTTTGCTTTGTATATATGATATAGAATACGTGATTATAAAAGAATGTGCGCTTCTTAAGAATGGTGTTATTCAATCAATCAATATTTATTTTATATAGCGCCTTTCATAGTGGACCACCATCACAAAGCGCTTTACAAGATAGTGACATTAAATAGTACATTAAATTCAGTGAAATGCAGGGCATAGTACATTAAATACAAACAGTAAAAAACAATGCAAATACATTAAATATAGGCATATTCCATTAACTAAAAGGCTAGGATGTGAATTCTAAACATTGTGGATGCGTGTGTCAAGCAGAATTATACGAATAAGATGGAGTGAAAAACCTGAAATATCAATTTAGACAACAGCTAATAACAGATATCAGGCTTACAGAGCATTAAAACAAGAGAGAACAAGTGGGTATTATCATTGCTTGCGCCCCGGCACCTCTTTCTTTACAAATTAAGCACTGGTAATTAGTAGTTCCTTGAATTCTTGTTTTTTTTGCCACACCTCGTCCATGAAATGTACAAAAAATTACTTTGCCAAAACCGTAGCCTTAATTGTTAGAAGCGTAGGCTGATATTTGGGGGAGGGATTATTGAATGATTGCTCTCTCATTGGGATTATTGAATAATTGCTCATTATATCATTTCCTCTTATGCTATATAAATCTCAGGTAACCTCAACTGGGCGTTGCTGTCGCAATGCCAATGGTAACCCTACAACTGTGCTGCTGATTCCAAAATGTCCGACTTAGATATGGAGTTAGACTATGAAGAGGATTTGCTATCACAGGAAATAAACAACAGTCCAGAATCTGTCCAAAGAAATCTCCTCCCAAAAGGAAAAGGGCAAACACCCAGCATTAAGCAGACCTGCCCATCAAGAACACAACTCTTCTGTTCTTCAGCCGACCACAAGTGAAGAAACACAGACTCCGTCTGCGAAAATCACCGCTCCACAAAGAAGTAAACGCATTTTTAAAAAAAAAATCCTTCATCAAAATAAGGTCCTAATTCCTGGTGGTTCAAGCAGAAAAGTAGTATTCTATTCACCTTGTAAATTCCTGGCTGCTCAGCGTCCAGCCATGACAGGAAGACAAATCAGTCTCAGTCTATCCCTGCACAATCGATCAGTGAAGACATTCAGACAAGCATCATTCAACAGCAGTTTCCTTCTCAAGCAGTTTTAATAGAAGGAAGCACCAGCTGCACTTCACTCCATTTCTGACACCCAGCCCACTATATCTGCAGCTGTTGCAATTGACTCTAGTCGCTCCTGCCAACACAGATGCTACCTGTGGTCATATGAATTCTTTTTTTCAGCATTTCAACAATCAATTTCAACAGAATTTACCATCTATCCTCCCACACTGAGTCCCGATCAAGGTCTTCATTACACACCGTCATGAAAAACTCTCCAGTTATCTACAATTAAAACATACCTACCAGACATCCAAATTCAACCTAAGACTTAACGGCATCAGCTGTCCTTCTATCACGGACTAGCTCAAGCATCTTTATTATTACGTGGAATTCAAAAATCCTCACTCAGTCCTACCACAGCTCGTCGACCGATAACATAAGACCATAAGAACATAAGAAAGTTTACAAACGAGAGGAGGCCATTCAGCCCATCTTGCTCGTTTGGTTGTTAGTAGCTTATTGATCCCAGAATCTCATCAAGCAGCTTCTTGAAGGATCCCAGGGTGTCAGCTTCAACAACATTACTGGGGAGTTGGTTCCAGACCCTCACAATTCTCTGTGTAAAAAAGTGCCTCCTATTTTCTGTTTTGAATGCCCCTTTATCTAATCTCCATTTGTGACTCCTGGTCCTTGTAACTTAACATATTTCCTGTGCTTTTGGTTAATTATGCCAGCATGGATTCACGACATCTTCTCATTCTGGCTGGCAATACTTCCCTATGCAATTTTGGTAATAAATTATCTAACAAAATTAGATATTGTAGGAAAGTCTGTTTTCCTCACTGTCCAATGCTTTGCTCTCCACCTCTGAGTGCACTCCAATAATGGTGCCTGTAGTGTTATGAGCATTGCATCGTGGGATAGCACAATTGGACCATTAGATCGATTGTCCTATCCTTTTACTATATATATATATATATATATATATATATATATATATATACAGTACTGTGCAAAAGTTTTACGCAAGGGGTGAAAAAATGCTGTAAAGTAAGAATGCTTTCAAAAATAGACATGTTAATAGATTATATTTATCAATTAACTAAATGCAAAGTGAGTGAACAGAAGAAAAATCTAAATCAAATCCATATTTGGTGTGACCACCCTTTGCCTTCAAAACAGCATCAATTCTTCTAGGTACACTTGCACAAAGTCAGGGATTTTGTAGGCATATAGTCAGGTGTATGATTAAACAATTATACCAAACAGGTGCTAATGATCATCAATTCAATATGTAGGTTGAAACACAATCATTAACTAAAACAGAAACAGCTGTGTAGGAGGACTAAAACTGGGTGAGGAACAGCCAAACTCAGCTAACAAGGTGAGGTTGCTGAAGACAGTTTACTGTCAAAAGTCATACACCATGGCAAGACTGAGCACAGCAACAAGACACAAGGTAGTTATACTGCATCAGCAAGGTCTCTCCCAGGCAAAAATTTCAAGGCAGACAGGGGTTTCCAGATGTGCTGTCCAAGCTCTTTTGAAGAAGCACAAAGAAACGGGCAACGTTGAGGACCGTAGACGCAGTGGTCGGCCAAGGAAACTTACTGCAGCAGATGAAAGACACATCATGCTTACTTCCCTTCGCAATCGGAATCGCAATGTCCAGCAGTGTCATCAGCTCAGAACTGGCAGAAAATAGTGGGACCCTGGTACACCCATCTACTGTCCGGAGAAGTCTGGTCAGAAGTGGCCTTCATGGAAGACTTGCGGCCAAAAAGCCATACCTCCGACGTAGAAACAAGGCCAAGCGACTCAACTATGCACGAAAACACAGGAACTGGGGTGCAGAAAAATGGCAGCAGGTGCTCTGGACTGATGAGTCAAAATTTGAAATATTTGGCTGTAGCAGAAGGCAGTTTGTTCGGCGAAGGGCTGGAGAGCGCACACGAATGAGTGTCTGCAGGCAACAGTGAAGCATGGTGGAGTTTCCTTGCAAGTTTGGGGCTGCATTTCTGCAAATGGAGTTGGGGATTTGGTCAGAATTAATGGTCTCCTCAATGCTGAGAAGTACAGGCAGATACTTATCCATCATGCAATACCATCAGGGAGGCATCTGATAGGCCCCAAATTTATTCTGCAGCATGACAATGACCCCAAACATACAGCTTAACGCCATTAAGAACTATCTTCAGCGTAAAGAAGAACAAGGAGTCCTGGAAGTGATGGTATGGCCCCACAGAGCCCTGATCTCAACATCATCGACTCTGTCTGGGATTACATGAAGAGAGAGAAGCAACTGAGGCTGCCTAAATCCACAGAAGAACTGTGGTTTGTTCTCCAAGATGTTTGGGCCAACCTACCTGCCGAAGTTCCTTCAACAACTGTGTGCAAGTGTACCTAGAAGAATTGATGCTTGATGCTGTTTTGAAGGCAAAGGGTGGTCACACCAAATATGGATTTGATTTAGATTTTTCTTCTGTTCACTCACTTTGCATTTAGTTAATTGATAAATATAATTTATTAACATGTCTATTTTTGAAAGCATTCTTACTTTACAGCATTTTTTCACACCTGCCTAAAACTTTTGCACAGTACTGTATATATATATAAATATATTGGTTAGTTTCTATTTTGGGGGATTTTGTTTTGATACTCTGCTACACCTTATTGTTTTGTGCTTTTGCTAAACAATTATGCAATGGCTTTGATTTTTCATTCTGCTGGACCGGACTGGTGTGCAGTCATCATGGTGATGTCCATTCGGCCATGCATTCCACTGCAAATGGCTCCTTGGATTCTCTATGCATTTACTGTTTGAACCTGCTTTTCTTCTTACGCAACTAGCTGGTCCTCCTTCACCACCTTCTGCAAGCAAAATCAGGCTGTGTTATAATGGGGTAGCACTGTAGTTTGCACTGCGGCCTATGTAAGCTTAAGAGCAATGCAAACTACTCAAGATGCAGACATAATGAGCTGCAGTCATGATAATGAGGGTCACAATGAGCGCCGTCTGTGCATCGGGTTATTTAGCGATTGCACTTACAGCCCAGAGGTGAGGTGAGTTACGAGTACAGAGAGCAGTAGGTGCTCTATGAGATTTGTGGAGCACGAAAATCAAACCAAACAAAAAAATGTGTCACAGGAGAAGCAGCAAAGTCCTCTTGGTGCACAGAAAAGAACAGAAAAGTTTCCTGAGGAGGAGCTGAGAGTCCTTACGTCTGAGGTCACTTAGCATGAAATGTAGTTATTTAGAAAAGCCTCAGCCAACATCAGTTATGCTACCAAAGAGGCCATATGGTCCTCGAAAGAGGAGAAGGTCAGTGCTTTCGGTGTTACCAGGAGGATGGTCAACCAGGTGATGAAAAGGTGAAATTCAGCTATTAGGTCTAGGATGACCTGTGGAGTGAGGCGATAATGCCTTACCACCGCATCCTCCAGCACCCCAAACAAACTGACCCTGAGTTTGAATATGCAGGGTCTTCTCCACCTTGCCCTTCTCCTCCAAAGGTTTTCCTGCCTGTCCTCAACAAGAGCCAAGCGTCGCCGCATCAGGAAGTGTACCACAGCAGCCATCCTGAGGCCAATGACAGGTCTCTGAAGGTGTGTGGATTTATACAGCTCTTAATTACTCGTTTCAACAATGGTTTCCACCTTGTAAGAGGAGGTGCAAAGTCACTTTGCACGTATCCTTACATCAGCCCCTAAGTCTCATCGGTGTAAACAAACCCCACTTTACCATTTCTGGATCAGCTTCAGTTTTGTATGTCCCAAAAATTACTGATAGAACGTAAAAACATAACAAACAAAAAAAAAACAACTGGTGAGCAAGAGGCCCAACAAGGCTCAACAGTTAAGTTGCTGCTTCTGCTGAGGTGAGGTGAAAGGAGGTACAGTAAGCGAGAAAGAAGAAAGGGAGACACCAGGCCTCTTGGTCTCCCTGTGGAGATGAGTTGCTGCTCCTGCTAAAGTGAGTTGAGGTGAAGAAGTAACAGAGAGACCAAGCTTCACAGCCTCTCTATGGTTTATCATGAAAATAAAACACAGGTTGAACTTTTATGTGTCATATAAAATAACTATGATGGATTTAGGACAGAAGGAAGGAGACACTTCTTTGTACCTAGAATGGTGAGGGTATGGAATTCATTACCTAGTCATGATATAGAGGCAGAATCAGTGGATCTTTTATGACCCACCTTGACAAAGTTTTGAGAACAATCAGCTACTAGTAACTGGACATGCTAAAATGGGCCGAATGGCCTCCTCTCATTCGTACATTTTCGAATGCTCTTAATTTCTTACAAAATTAGACATGTAATTAGCAGTTAAACCCATTTATTAAGGTCATGAAAAAAAACACTGATACGAATATTCCTTCTAGATTACCACCATTATGAAGTATTTCTGACACTTAGAGTGCTCTCTCACTCAATTGCTGTAGGTGAGGGACTGTGCTGTGTTTGACCCTGAGTGCTCTCTCACTCGATTGCTGTAGGTGAGGGACTGTGCTGTGTTTGACCCTGAGTGCTCCCTCACTCGATTGCTGTAGGTGAGGGACTGTGCTGTTTGACCCTGAGTGCTCCCTCACTCGATTGCTCTAGGTGAGGGACTGTGCTGTGTTTGACCCTGAGTGCTCCCTCACTCGATTGCTGTAGGTGAGGGACTGTGCTGTTTGACCCTGAGTGCTCCCTCACTCGATTGCTGTAGGTGAGGGACTGTGCTGTGTTTGACCCTGAGTGCTCTCTCACTCGATTGCTGTAGGTGAGGGACTGTGCTGTGTTTGACCCTGAGTGCTCCCTCACTCGATTGCTGTAGGTGAGGGACTGTGCTGTGTTTGACCCTGAGTGCTCCCTCACTCGATTGCTGTAGGTGAGGGACTGTGCTGTTTGACCCTGAGTGCTCCCTCACTCGATTGCTGTAGGTGAGGGACTGTGCTGTGTTTGACCCTGAGTGCTCTCTCACTCGATTGCTGTAGGTGAGGGACTGTGCTGTGTTTGACCCTGAGTGCTCCCTCACTCGATTGCTGTAGGTGAGGGACTGTGCTGTGTTTGACCCTGAGTGCTCTCTCACTCGATTGCTGTAGGTGAGGGACTGTGCTGTGTTTGACCCTGAGTGCTCCCTCACTCGATTGCTGTTGGTTGAGGGACTGTGCTGTTTGACCCTGAGTGCTCCCCCACTCGATTGCTGTAGGTGAGGGACTGTGCTGTTTGACCCTGAGTGCTCTCTCACTCGATTGCTGTAGGTGAGGGACTGTGCTGTTTGACCCTGAGTGCTCCCTCACTCGATTGCTGTAGGTGAGGGACTGTGCTGTTTGACCCTGAGTGCTCCCTCACTCGATTGCTGTAGGTGAGGGACTGTGCTGTGTTTGACCCTGAGTGCTCCCTCACTCGATTGCTGTAGGTGAGGGACCGTGCTGTGTGCTACCCTCCTTAGAACGGAGATGTATGTTCAAGGAGAAAACATTTATCAGTGTTTTTGTACATGGCCAAAAATCTGTATTTTAATTTATTTTCTTGTGTGAAAAATGAATTTGGACCCGTATCACAGTGAAAGCATTGGAAAGTGCAATAAAGCATAGTGAAAGCATGTTAAAGCATTGTAAAGATATGGTAAAGCATAGTGCTATTTCTATGCATAGTATAACCATGCAAAGGAAAACTACAAAGTTGCCATGAACATTTATGTGGTAAACTTTTATAAAAGAGGACCAATACTCTTCCGGTTTTGATGTGTTGAAGCATCCTGAGATCTGATCTCAAATTCAATAACAGCACAGCTGTGAATCACAGTGTGAGCTATAACTCTATTGCAACAAAATACAGTAAACTGCACCATGAACCAGCGGGGTGAACACAAAACACAAAAGTTTACCATACTTCTCCCATGGTTCTAATACATATTTACCAAAGTTCACCATGGTTTGCCATGTTTTTATAATATGCTTTACCACACATTTACAATGTTTACCTGTGCTTTACCATGCCTATCCCTATAGTAAACATTTATAAGGGTACACTACTAGTTTACCTGTTTTCTTTAACAGTGACAATAAGAATATATTCACAAAAAGTGAGTTTTACTTTTTTTTTCTACTACTAAGCACAATACGACCCAAAATCATATTAAAGCATTGAACAAAAACACTGCAGCATTCTGTAATTTAAAAATAATAATTTTCAAAAACATATTTAAAATGTATGTTATGGAATATATTTTTGGAAAATGTATCTTCTAAAACCATATTTCAAGAATATACCGGAACATTATATTTATAATATAAAATGTATGTACCTTTTGAGAAATGCAATGGCACATATTCTACCACAAGGGGGCAATGTTGTACATATCTAAACATACCTCACTTATTTGAATAAATATTTGAATCTCATATATAAGAACGTAAGAACATAAGAAAGTTTACAAACGAGAGGAGGCCATTCAGCCCATCTTGCTCGTTTGGTTGTTATTAACTTATTGATCCCAGAATCTCATCAAGCAGTTTCTTGCTGACAGGCAGCCTGGGTGTTTACAGGTTTAACAGCATTAATACTTCAATACAGTAATACGAATATGGTTATCATATATTTAGCTCTTAGGCTATAAAATGCAAAAAGCTAAAAACGCCCACCGCTAAATTCTAGAACATTCAATATATATCACTGTCTTAAGACTAAAACATAATTTCTATACCTTATAGCAATGCATCAATATAAAAGAGATATTAAATTCAAATATATGCTTACCTTCCAGTATATGGAAGTGTAGTGTAGGATATATTGAAAAATTCGTGAAATCGTGAATTTTCCGTGTACTTACAGCACAAAAGGGACGTACCAGAACCGTCTGTGACAGCGTACCCCCGGTTGAAAACCCCGGGGTTATACATATGACATGGACAAAACTGGTGAGATTCTGGTGTCTGGTAGTCAATTATTTGTCTAGAATTACTGGAAGTGTAATATCGTTGGACTTAAAGATATGTCTTTTGAACTATTTTAGTGACAACCCATGGGACAAATCTCAGAAGCGATTAATATCAGTGGGAGGCATGACTGCGAAACGTCTCATTGCCATCAACTGGAAGGAACTTGACAAAATTAGTGGGGACAAATGGCCTCTCTCAGATTTGGAGATGCTAATGCTGGGAAAAAAGTTTCCGATTCATATAATGAAGAACACAAGGAGGCTGTGTGGTCCAGTGGTTAAAGAAAAGGGTTTGTTATCAGGAGGTCCCCGGTTCAAATCCCACCTCAGCCACTGACTCATTGTATGACCCTGAGCAAGTCACCTAACCTCCTTGTGCTCCGTCTTTCGGGTGAGATGTAATTGTAAGTGACTCTGCAGCTGATGCATAGTTCACACACCCTAGTCTCTGTAAGTCGCCTTGGATAAAGGTGTCTGACAAATAAATAAACAAAACGCCAAATTTGGAAGCAAATAGAAGCAATGATAAAGGACACTCCAGTCTATCCTATGCTGGATCTTGGGAACCCATGTAAACAGGTTAATTAAACCATTGCCTCAATTTTATTATTTTTTTTCTTTTTAATTTTTTTTTTAAATATATGTACTTGTTACTCAGACTTGCTTAACCTATGTTTCTGTGCCTACTTGTTATTTTTTGTAAATCAAACTAAATAAATGATAAAAATATAAGTTTGAAAAAAATGTATGTACTTTTTTTTCTATAAATACAATCTTTTATGTCATAAAATATTTTCATATGCTGGGTTGAGGGCGGGTCGGTTCACATTCCGGTGCCTCCAGGAAGGGATCGAAAACCAGCGCAGATTGGTAACTGGGCGGCTGTAGCAACAGGCAGAGGTGAGAGCCCTGACGACTATGCCTGGTGCTGCAGGGAACTGGGAACTAGTCCCAGCAACCAGAGGTCTAGACACAAAGGTCGGTGTGTGAGAGCACGGGCCAAGGGACCTGACCTACCAGCGCTGGATTGGTGCGCAGTGGTGGTGGTCTCTTCACCTCCCCCTTTTCTGTAGCCGGCAGGTCCTTTTTTTCATGCTCTGGAGATGGAGGCACTTCTCCCTCGGGTTCCAGAAACAGCGATGCTTCTCTCACTGGTTCTGGAAACAGCAGGGCTTCTCCCTCTGGAACTGGTTCTGGAGACAGCGATGCTTCTCTCACTAGTTCTGGAGACAGCGGGGCTTCTCCCTCTGGAACTCGTTCTGGAGACAACGATGCTTCTCTCTAGTTCTGGAGACAGCGGGGCTTCTCCCTCTGGAACTGGTTCTGGAGACAGCGATGCTTCTCTCACTCATTCTGGAGACAGCGGGGCTTCTCCCTCTGGAACTGGTTCTGGAGACAGCGATGCTTCTCTCACTCATTCTGGAGACAGTGGGGCTTCTCCCTCTGGAACTGGTTCTGGAGATAGCGATGCTTCTCTCACTCATTCTGGAGACAGCAGGGCTTCTCCCTCTGGAACTGGTTCTGGAGACAGCGATGCTTCTCTCACTCATTCTGGAGACAGCGGGGCTTCTCCCTCTGGAACTGGTTCTGGAGATAGCGATGCTTCTCTCACTCATTCTGGAGACAGCGGGGCTTCTCCCTCTGGAACTGGTTCTGGAGATAGCGATGCTTCTCTCACTCATTCTGGAGACAGCGGGGCTTCTCCCTCTGGAACTGGTTCTGGAGACAGCGATGCTTCTCTCACTCATTCTGGAGACAGTGGGGCTTCTCCCTCTGGAACTGGTTCTGGAGATAGCGATGCTTCTCTCACTCATTCTGGAGACAGCGGGGCTTCTCCCTCTGGAACTGGTTCTGGAGACAGCGATGCTTCTCTCACTCATTCTGGAGACAGCGGGGCTTCTCCCTCTGGAACTGGTTCTGGAGATAGCAATGCTTCTCTCACTCATTCTGGAGACAGCGGGGCTTCTCCCTCTGGAACTGGTTCTGGAGATAGCGATGCTTCTCTCACTCATTCTGGAGACAGCGGGGCTTCTCCCTCTGGAACTGGTTCTGGAGATAGCGATGCTTCTCTCACTCATTCTGGAGACAGCGGGCTTCTCCCTCTGGAACTGGTTCTGGAGATAGCGATGCTTCTCTCACTCATTCTGGAGACAGGGGGCTTCTCCCTCTGGAACTGGTTCTGGAGATAGCGATGCTTCTCTCACTCATTCTGGAGACAGCGGGCTTCTCCCTCTGGAACTGGTTCTGGAGATAGCGATGCTTCTCTCACTCATTCTGGAGACAGCGGGCTCTCCTCTGAACTGGTTCTGGAGACAGCGATGCTTCTCTCACTCATTCTGGAGTCAGTGGGCTCCCTCTGAACTGGTTCTGAGACAGCGATGCTTCTCTCACTCATTCTGGAGACAGCGGCTTCTCCTCTGGAACTGGTTCTGAGATAGCGATGCTTCTCTCACTCATTCTGGAGACATGCGGGCTTCTCCTCTGGAACTGGTTCTGAGATATGCGATGCTTCTCTCACTCATCTCTGGAGACAGCGGGCTTCTCCTCTGGAACTGGTTCTGGAGACAGCGATGCTTCTCTCACTCATTCTGAGAGACAGCGGGCTTCTCCTCTGGAACTGGTTCTGGAGACAGCGATGCTTTCTCACTCATTCTGGAGACAGTGGGCAGCCCTCTGAACTGGTTCTGGAGATAGCGATGCTTCTCTCACCATTCTGGAAACAAGACGCTTTCCGCTTTTAATAATAAATCAAATAATAAACAAAACACTTTACAGCAAACAAAAGGGCACGTTGGCCAAACAAAACAAACCCACAAACAGTTGTACTCACAAATATTGTGCTGGCTGTTCCAGCACAATAGCAGTTGTTTCTTTTTCACCTCTTTCTCTCCTTAACTCTCTCGTTCCTTACTCCCTGAACTCTCTCTCCCAGAGCGCAGAAAAGCTGCAGGTTTTATACAGGTGACCATCTCCCGATTAGCAACAATTAATCAATGAATTAACTCGGAGATGGTCACCGGCTGCACGAGGTTTTTAAATAAATAAACTAAACAAACCCACGGCTTTTCGCCGTCATCCCAAATAATAACTAAGACGGACGGCTTTGTCCGCCTGCATAAAAACACAATACAACAATAATAATAATAATAATAATAATACAAAATATACAAATAATAATACAGGGACGATGTGTACCCCATCACAGGGCCACAATGTTCACACCAGGGTCATCTGTGGAGAGGTGCTTCAGGCTATTGGTGCTTCTCTGGTTCCGGTGGCAGCAACTCTTGCTCCAGTGGCAACAATTCTGGTAATGGCAGCAGAAATAGCTCTCCCTCTGTTTCTGGAAGGAGTTCCCAGTGCTGGTAGACCCAGTCCTCTCGGTCCTCCAAAACTGACGTCAGGCGCAGTTGCTTTAACTCAGCTTGCTCATGGTGGCGCAAGCTAAACAAGTTCAATAGTATCTCCATTTCAGAGGATGTAGGGAACCCGGTGTGGCTTGAGTCCTTCTTCATTTTTCCCTCTCTTAGACAATTCAAAAAGTGTTGCCTGCACTCCACCATGTGTGGCAAAGTGGGGGTATGCATTGCTATGCTTCGGGACCTTTCACGCTGTCTTCTAGTGTAAATGAACATTGGACCACAGGCCTTAGCCTTAACATAGACAGCTAACACAGAGACATTGACCTGCTTTTATACAGCTGCTTGCTTAACTACAGGCAGGTGTTCCTCATTAAATTAATGCCAGGTGATTCTTCTGGCATTCTGGGGATATAGTCCTGCATCAACCCCTGGACTACATCTTTCCTCCCCCTACTCTGCCACAGATGTTACTTGCTAAAAGCATGCCAGTCAATAGGAGAAGTAGCTGGTTGGTTAATAACAGGAAAGGAGCCATTAAAGGGGAGGAGACCATTTCACTTCCAGATGAAATGACCAAGCAGGTCAACACTAAATGAAAGCATGGCTTACAAACACAGATTTTTAAATCTACTGGAGTACCAGATATCATGTTTTTTTTTATTTAAAACAGTTAAATGTGTTTCTTTCAAAACTGTACATTTGAGATCTATATAATGAACAGAAGTGCACAGCAGGTACAATGTGTGGAATTATTGTGTACGCTACAATCACTTTCAATGTTAAAGCACTGTACCTATTACCCATTTATATCACACAGCAATGAGTCAACTTAAGAATACTTTATAATTGAATTGTTATAAAACACAACTGTGTTGGCGCACACATCTTTTACATCACAATTCATCTCAAATACAAAATAACCAAATATATAAGAATGAAACATGATGGTGAAGGTAGGCAGGATATACCTTATATTACAAAAACAAAAATACAGCAAAGATATCATGAAAGAACATTTCTTCCATGAAGGGCAGACAATGGCAGTCTGCCCTTCATGGTGGTTATTTTACAGCATTGTTGTTCTGGACTGTATTTACTATATCAAGAGAGGATTGATAGCAGCCACACTTTGTAAAGCACAAGTCCTCCTGCATGTCTCATTAGGATATCAATACCACTAATGTGTAACTACAAGAAAAAAATACAACATGGTGTAAAGGTACTTTAGGCAGTGCATACTTTTTAGATAATACATTGCTTGAAACAGTGGAGACTTCTAACTATATTCGGTAAAATTTGTGGACACAAATTGTGTTTCACATACATTTAATCCAAAAGGTTACCAACACACAATGAATTGAGTGTACTTTGTCCAGCGATAGAACCTAGTCTGCACCAAACCCATAGGCCACTATTTTGAAGCTCAATGTGAGTAGTGTCTTCACTGACACGGCTGGCCTTTGTTTGTGGTTTCTTTAGCTAGAGCTGAAATATCTGTGGGGATGTTATCAGATGCAGGAAGTCACACTGCGGTTGTTTCTGAGTGACCTTGTGGTTGGATAACAAAAGACTGCAGACTGATATCAGCTTCTGAAACTTGTAAAATACTGTATTCAGAGATAAGCACAAATTTACATTTTAGACTGATCATGTCAAGAATTCCTGGCACCTATTACATTCTACATCAATGGAAAGTTCTCAAATTCTGAATTGAGTGCAAAACCATACATTACTATGATAGCAGTGTGTGGCAAAGTGGTTTGCAGTGCGCAGATGTAGGGGTGATGCAGTGCTCAAGACAAGGACAAACAACAAAGTACTGGTGAAATGGAGGTTTTATTTGTAATCCAAAGTCTGATGACAACAGTAAACAATACTGAGAACAGGCAATACACAGCGTTTGCATATTGCTCAGTTTAATCCACGGGTTCAGTCCCAAAATAATAGTCCCGCTATTTAAACACCCACAATTAACACAAACACGATCACAAGTCCACAGTGAGTGCTATAGTGCTCATGGTGCAAATACAATTAATCATGACACAAGTGCAGTGTTGTCCGGGTTTGGTGCTGGCCTTTAGCGACAGCTCCGGATCATGTTTGCCATCTAATAACAACAAACAAGTATTTTTAGACACAACAAAACAAACAAAACACTCATGATAACAGTACGGTTCTCCTTCCGGTTCAGAGTAACCATACAAAGAAACAGATCACCTCGCTACGTCCCCTCATGTACCGTCAATCACGCCCCCTTGGTTAGCAATTGCAACCGCTCCTCCAATCTGTGGCTGCCACATCGCTTCCCTTCCAGGTCGATGATTTGGTGTACCATACCTCCGCACCCTTTCTAGGTGGCCGACTTCCACCTAACCCTGGGAATGAATTGTCTGTCCATCCAGTCCAGGAGGGAGATTTATCACCAAGAATCATTCTGTCTCTGTCACATATCCCACCGCTCAGAGTAGAGATGAAGGAAGACTCGACTGAATCTACATTTCCCATTACTTCCCCCTTTTTGATGATGTCGGACAGAGTCCGACATTGGACTGGAAAGGTAAAATTGCAATGTCGGACCAGGTCCGACATAGGACTGCAAAGGGTTAATAAACCGAAGGAGTACTGATACTACTCTGATTTGTTAAAACTTCAAATTAACCCTTTGCGGTCCTATGTTGGACCTGGTCCGACATCGCAATTTTCCCTTTCCGTTCCAATGTCGGACCCTGTCCGACATCATCAAAAATACGCAAAAAACAGGTCTCTAGTCTTTTTTTCTCTGGAAAAAGCCGAGAAAACCATTCAATGGCCGAGTGAGACCGATATTAGCCAAAGAAGCCGAAAAAAAGGGTGTATCTCATGAATACTGATAGACCTGACATCACATAGATAACACGGACATAAACAAACAAGATAGCTGCTTCTGCATCCAGCGCTCAAAGAATATCACAGACATTTGCAGAGCTTTTTTTAGATGTTATAGTAATAAAATAATGACTTGGATCGCATTATTGAGGAGTTTGGTGATAAAACGAGTGATCAAGAGATGATTTTTCGGTATGTACTATTATTAAGAGGTATTTGAAAAATAAAGCGAACAAGGGGTGGTGCGGAGCTGGAGATGCAGTACTGAGTGTCCTGTTGATATGCAGTGCCTTTTAAACCTGTTTTACTGCGCGTGTGAAATAAATTGGACCTGACTCGCCTGAGACGTTCTGAATAAATGGAACACTAAAGGTTAAATGCGTAAAATGGATTGAGTAGTTACAGAGTACTTTGATTCTGAGCTGACAGGCAGCCTGGGCGTTTCCAGTGCCTTTACAGGCTTAACAGCATTAATATTTCAATACAGTAATACAAATATGGTTATCATATATTTAGCCTTCAGGCTATGCATGCTTAAAGCTAAAGCGCCGACCGCTACATTCTAGAACATTCAATATCACTCTCTTAAGACTAAAACATAATGTCTATACCTTATAGCAATGCATCCAATATAAACGAGATATCAAATTCAAATATATGCTTACCTTCCAATATATGGAAGAATAGTGTAGGATATACTGAAAAATGTCTTCAAAAGGCAGAGACTAACTTCGACCAAACAGCAATCAGTTTTTCAGAGATCTTCAGAGCATGGACCACACAACTTGTAGTTAGCAAGTCGAGCAATATCGAATGGGGTCGTTTGGTTGTTAGTAGCTTATTGCTCAGCCCATCTTGCTCATTTGGTTGTTAGTAGCTTATTGATCCCATCAAGCAGCTTCTTGAAGGATCCCAGGGTGTCAGCTTCAACAACATTACTGAGGAGTTGGTTCCAGACCCTCACAATTCTCTGTGTAAAAAAGTGCCTCCTATTTTCTGTTCTGAATGCCTGTGGCGGAGTGTCCCGCCCCTATGTATTTATTTATTATTATTTGTATTTTTGTTTGCGGCGCGGATAAAAGTGCCACGTCTTTTGTTATTGTTTTTGTATAATTTAAAAACTTTGTGAGGATGCGTGGCTGATCAGCTACTGATTATTTAACTAGCTGACAGTCACGCATCCTTACTAAACTCGACTGTGGCCGAGGGGTAATAAGATAATTAACAGCTAGTTAACCCCTTGGTCAGAGTATAAGAACCTGCAGCTGTCCGTGCTGCGGGGGTTGAGTGTAGTACAGAGGAGAGTATGGGAGAACACGGGAGAGCGAAAGAAAAACAATTGCTATATTTAAAAATATACTTGTTTCTGTTTGTTTGGCCATCGTGCCTTTTTGTTTTGTGTTTTGTTGTTCTGTTTAAATCTTTTGTTTTGTTTTGTTTTATGAGTTAATAAATACGCTGAGTGCAGTAGCATTCAGCTTCACCCGCCCATCCACTGTTTTGGCTCAGTTACTTCCTGGTCCGTGACGTCAAAACACCTCACCACTGCAAGCCATCCTGCCACAATGCCCCTTATCTAATCTCCATTTGTGACCCCTGGTCCTTGTTTCTTTTTTCAGGTCAAAAAAGTCCTGAGTCGACATTGTCTATACCTTTTAGGATTTTGAATGTTTGAATCAGATCACCGTGTAGTCTTCGTTGTTCAAGACTGAATAGATTCAATTCTTTTAGCCTGTCTGCATACAACATGCCTTTTAAACCCGGGATAATTCTGGTTGCTCTTCTTTACACTCTTTCTAGAGCAGCAATATCCTTTTTGTAATGAGGTGACCAGAACTGAACACAATATTCTAGGTGAGGTCTTACTAATGCATTGTAAAGTTTTAACATTACTTCCCTTGATTTAAATTCAACACTTCTCACAATATATCCAAGCATCTTGTTGGCCTTTTTTATAGCTTCCCCACATTGTCTAGATGAAGGCATTTCTGAGTCAACATAAACTCCTAGGTCTTTTTCAGATTCCTAAATTAGGAATAGCAGAGGACCTAATACTGATCCCTGTGGTATACAACTGGTTACCTCGCTCCATTTTGAGGTTTCTCCTCTAATCAGTACTTTCTGTTTTCTACATGTTAACCACTCCCTAATCCATGTGCATGCATTTCCTTGAATCCCTATTGCGTTCAGTTTGAGAATTAATCTTTTATGCAGGTCTTTGTCAAAAGCTTTCTGGAAATCTAAATAAACCATGTCATATGCTTTGCAATTATCCATTGTCGATGTTGCATCCTCAAAAAAATCAAGCAGGTTAGTTAGACACGATCTCCCTTTCCTAAAACCATGCTGACTGTCTCCCAGAATATTGTTACCATATAGGTAATTTTCCATTTGGATCTTATTATAGTTTCCATAAGTTTACATATAATAGAAGTCAGGCTTATTGGCCTGTAGTTATCTTGTTCAGTTTTGTCTCCCTTTTTATGGATCGGTATTACGTTTGCAATTTTCCAGTCTGTCGGTACAACCCCTGTGTCAAGAGACTGTTGCATGATCTTGGTTAGTGGTTTGTAAATAACTTCTTTCATTTCTTTGAGTACTATTGGGAGGATCTCATCCGGCCCAGGGGATTTGTTTATTTTAAGAGCTCCTAGTCCCTTTAACACTTCTGCCTCTGCTGGATAGGAACAGGTTATTCTGTCTTCGTTGTTTGAAAAGACTAAATCAAGGCATGCCTCCCCTCTAGTCGGTGCCTTGACAAATTGCGTTAGGAAGCAGTCAGTCAGCCATTTCAATTTCGTCCGTCGTGCTCCCCACCGGGTTTTCCCATTTTATATGGGGTAAGTTGAAATCCCCCATTAGTATGGCTTCTCCTTTTCTACACGCATTTCTAATGTCATTGTATAACAGATTATTTTGCTCAGCGTCTGAGTTTGGCGGTCTATAGCATGCTCCTATTATTATGCCCTTTGAATTTGTGTCCATTATTCTGACCCATATTGATTTGGCGTTGACAAAACTGATTGGATATAACTTCTTGCCAAAAAATATTGGAACATGATTTCATCGCTCTCTTTTTCCAACTCCTCCTTTTTCAAAAAAGTCAGGTGGACCAAAGTTCACAGAATCCTTGCTATAATATAATACAAGTATATGTATATATATATATATGAGAGTTGTTTTAATATGTAACACCAGCTCTATTTGATTATATTCAGCTGGGTCACAAATATATGTCCCTTTTAGCAGCATATTATGTTACCTTTTCAGTGTGTTGTCAATGGGCCAGTTTAACTTCATATACAAATGTGTGTTAAGAAAGTATGGGACAAAGACTGCCTTTGAATAAGCATACAGTGGTCAGTTCAGTTATTTTCATTTAAATGTTACACTATAATGAACATGTTAAGTATAATAGCCTTATTTAACTGTGCCATTCTCGGAATATGCCTGACCTACCTCTGTTTCTAAAAGTTGCCTTCTCAAGCAGGATTCAGAGACCCTGTTTTCTTGCCAAGACTATTGTTTTGATTAATATGAAACACCATTGTAAGCAGTTCTCCAAATTCATCGCATGAAATCAGTTTTCTCCTAAAGAAAGTCGCTACTTATTTGATAAGAACTGTGACTGGACACAATTCCCCTAATTCGTGGAATGCTCAGTAAGACTGCCAGGTTTTCTTATCACAGAAAGACCTTGGGTTTCAAAACTGCAAGACAACACATAAATCTCACTTTGACTGCCAAAAAGAACCTTCCATATCTAGTACCGTTGTGCTTGCAAGCAGATAAGGGCAAGGCTATTTTTTCTGTAGGTTTTTTTGTGTACTGAAATGATTGAATACAGTTAACACTTTATTTGTCTAATATTCCAACCTAACAGTTCCTGTTTTTTATTGCAGTAAAACCTTTATATAAACTAAACATTTATATTATTTAATTCAATGGATATTGTAATATCTAAAAGATGTTTTGTTCAGTTGGAGAAAGAAACTGAACTAATTCTTAAATTGATTAAATTAAATACTCGCTCCTGCTTTTACAGTCTATATGTATTACAGTAGAGCCTTAACAAGTGTAACAAGTGTAATTTGTTATTTTATTTTTTGAATTTCACCAAAGTTTCATGTTAATTTGCTGTTTTGTTTCAAAGGAAAATGTTCGTTTCCTTTAATTGTAGTCGGAGGTCATTAATAGGGAATACGACTTTAAGACCAAGCACATGGAAGAATTACCCAGTAATCCCTCAGTCGCCCTGTTGTTAATGCTGAGGGTAAGTCATGTTTCATGTTCTCTCTCTTTTATAGACTAGAATCTTTATTTAAAATACATTTGTACATGGAGAAAACTGTTGTAACTCATGTTGTAATATGTATTCATGATGTGTTAATAATAACTCGCTCATCAAATCGTGTTAAAACTATTATTTTTTTTGATAACTCGTGTAGTACTATTGAGAGTGTAGTGTTGCGCACGTCTAATGGTTGTTGTTTTATATAGGGAGAGAACGTCTGGAGTGATCTGCATGTGCTGGTATTCTTTTTATTTTCTGTTAAACAGGTATGTTTCCGACTAGTTATTTTGTGGTCTAAAAAAATGTAAAACTGATAAACCGATAAACTTTGCCTGTGTGTGTGCGTGTAGAGGAAAGAGAGAAAAAAAAAACAATTAGAATCCGAGTAATAAGGATGTGCATTGTAAACTTTTAATTTGTAGGAACAAAAGACAAAAGAAACTTGTAATACCACTATACGATCTAAAAGAAGAAGAAATTGTTTATTGGTTTTTTGTTTTTATTTAATTCACTATGAATTGGTACATGTCTGATTACTACAAGAAAAAAAAGTAATCCCTGAGTCTCCCTGTTGTTAATGCTGAGGGGAGAGAACGTCTGGAGTGATCTGCATGTGCTGGTATTCTTTTTATTTTCTGTTAAACAGGCACAATAAACAGAGACTGAATCAACATTCGTTAGCACTCGTGTGGTTTATGAAGCAGCGTAGAGAAAGATATCGTAGCAGCGGATCATGTCTGCTACACAAGGAAAAACACTTGTTAGTTTAAATATCATGCTTGAAAGGGAAAAGCATCACCAATCATTTCCCTTTATTGCCCTTCTGCCAATTCTTTGTAGTTTGGCCAGTCTCGGCCCAGAACCACCACCCCAACTACTAGGTGACGTTTTATTGGTCCTACCGATAAATATACTTTTACGGTGGGGTATGTCGCCATGTCTCCATGGATACAGTAGATAGCCACTTGACCTTGTGGCTGCTCACACCCTGAGTCCACTATTGCTTGGGTTTTCACGTTTCCCAAAACCACATTAACAATACAAGGCCCCTCCCGTCCCATTCCTGTTTGCTTACCCGTTTCAGATGCCCAATTGCAAACTGCCACGCTACACTCCATCGCAGATGGCATGACCTGGCCTGGTGCCCTGGTTGCTGGCAGCTAAAACAGATCAGGACAGAGGGAGCAGAGGTTAAATATCTGTCCCTTTGCTGGTGTGGCAATGGGGCAGGGGCAGCAAAACTACCCCAGCTGTGGGCTAACCTTTGCCTCCATGGTAAGGAGGTAGGGTTGCCCATTGGGGTTGGTGGTCTCGGAGGTCTCGATCCTGGTCTGGGAGGTGATGGTACGGGCAGTGGTTGTACTGGGAGAGGAGGCGGTACTCGGCTGCTCCGTGGTACTGTAGCTGGTCCTGGAGGAGACCAGGGAGTCTTCAAAATCCTTGGCCAGTTTCACTACAGCTTCCAGGGTGTCGGGGTTGTGGTGCTGTATCCACACTTGTGTTTCGGCGCCGACCACATGGAAAAACTGTTCCACCACCATTGCCTCTCCCATCTGTAGGCTCGCCTTCTTGGTGGGGTTCAGCCAGTGTACCATGTGGTCACACAACTTCTGCGCGACCACCCTGGGGCATGTATCCGGGGATATTTGGTACTCCCTGAATCATACGCGATGTGTTTCCCCCGTGATGTTGAGATGACGGAGGATAGCTAGCTTTACCAGGTCATACTGGGTGGCTTTGTCGTCCGTCATGGCCTGGAATGCTGCCTGAGCCTCCCCGATCAGGCAGGGTCCCAGCTGGCTCGCCCAGAACTCCTGTGGCCATGACGTGGCTCAAAGGCAAGCAGGTAAGCTTCCGGGTCATCCTCTGCAGTCATCTTCTGTGTCCGTACCTTTGGGGCTGTCATCACGGGTCCTGGTGGTACATTCTGCGTCATTGCCAGACCGACCCTCTTGCTGAGCGCGGTGAACCTGTCCTCTCTCCTTCACTACTCAGCCTCCCGTCTGCTATCCAGCGCCTCCAGCAGCCCAGACAGTGTAGCGTGATCCATCCCACTCTGACACCAAAGTGGTTTGCAGTATGCAGGTGCATAGGTGTTGCAGTTCTCAAGACAAGGGCAAACAACAAAGTACTGTTGAAATTATGGTTTTGTTTGTAATCCAAAGTCTGATGTCAACAGTAAACAATAATGAGAACAGGCAATACACAGTGTTTACGTATTGCTGCGTTTAATCCACGGGTTCAGTCCCGGTATTTAAACACCCACAATTAAAACAAACACGATCACAAGTCCACAGTGAGTGCTGTAGTGCTTGTGGTGCAAATACAATTAATCGTGACAGGTGCAGTGTTGTCCGGGTTTTTTGCTGGCCTTTAGCGACAGCTCCGGATTGTGTTAGCTGTCTAATAACAGCAAACAAGTACACTACCGGTCAAAAGTTTTAGAACACCCCCATTTTTCCAGTTTTTATTGAAATTTAAGCAGTTCAAGTCCAGTGAATAACCTGAAATGGTACAAAGGTAAGCGGTAAACTGCCAGAGGTTAAAAAAAAAGTTTAGGTTACCAAAAACTGAAAAATAATGTACATTTCAGAGTTATACAAAAGGCCTTTTCAGGGAACAAGTAATGGGTTAACAACTTACAGCTGTTCTGCAGCAATGGAAGTAAATTAAGCCTTGAAAGTTGATGCTAACAATTCCTACAGGTGTCTCAACTTTTGTTGATTACTTACAAACCCTCTGTCTGTATAAAAGCAGTGTTGGAACAGACTGTGTTACTACACCCTCTTAAGCATTATTTGGACAGTATTGTACTGCAGGAAGTAGTATATTGCTATCATAATGGCGAGAAAAAGGCAATTAACAATGGAAGACAGACAGACCATTATAACCCTTAAAAGTGTAGGTCTTTCCTTTAGAGAAATTGCAAAGAAAGCCAAGGTGTCAGTGAGTACAGTTTCCTACACCATCAAAAGGCACTTGGAAACTAGAGGAAACTCTGACAGGAAGAGGTCTGGCAGACCCAAAGCCACAACAGAATCAGAAGACAAGTTTCTGAGAGTCAACAGCTTGCGTGATAGGCGGCTCACAGGACAACAGCTTCAAGCACAGCTTAACACTGGTCGAAGTAAGCAAGTCTCATTTTCAACTGTGAAGAGAAGACTTCGAGCTGCAGGTTTGACAGGTCGAGTGGCAGTAAGAAAGCCATTGCTAAGATAGCAAAATAAGAAAAAGAGGCTTGCTTGGGCCATGAAGCACCGCCAGTGGACTACTGAAGACTGGAAGAAGGTCTTATGGACCGATGAATCAAAATGTGAAATCTTCGGTTCATCACGCAAGGTTTTTGTACGCCGTCGAGTAGGCGAAAGGATTGTTCCTCGGTGTGTGACACCAATTGTCAAACATGGAGGAGGAAGCGTGATGGTCTGGGGCTCTTTTGCTGGATCCAGAGTCGGCGACTTGCACAGAGTGAGTGGCACCCTGAACCAAAACGGCTACCACAGCATTTTGCAGCGCCATGCAATACCCTCTGGTATACGCCTAGTTGGTCAGGGGTTCATCCTACAGCAAGATAATGACCCAAAACATACCTCCAGGCTATGTCAGAACTACCTTAGAAGAAAAGAACAAGACGGTAGGCTTCAAATCATGGAATGGCCAGCACAGTCTCCAGACTTAAACCCCATCGAGCTGGTTTGGGATGAACTGGACAGAAGGGTGAAAGCAAAGCAACCTACAAGTGCAACACATTTGTGGGAACTTCTGCAACAATGTTGGGAAGAACTTTCCGAACAATATTTGATTTCCATTGTAGAAAGAATGCCACGAGTGTGTTTGGCTGTTATATCTGCAAAAGGTGGCTACTTTGATGAGTCAAAAATTTAGATTCAATTTTGTTAAACAAAACGATTCCATGATTTCTTTTTTATCTCCAATTGTTTATTTGTTCTATGCTTTAATTTCAGAGTACATTGAGACATTAAACTGCGTAAATTTCAATAAAAACTGGAAAAATGGAGGTGTTCTAAAACTTTTGACCGGTAGTGTATATTTTTAGACATGACAAAACAATCAAAACACTCATGATAACAGTACAGTTACCCTTCCGGTTCAGCGTAACCATAACAAAGGAACAGATCACCTCGCTACGTCCCCTTATGTACTGTCAATCACACCCCCTTGGTTAACTATTGCAACCGCTCCACCAATCCGTGGCTGCTACGTCACTTCCCTTTCCTGGCCGATGATTTGGTGTACCGTAGCTCTGCCCTCTTTCTAGATGACCGACTTCCACCTAACTCTGGGAATGAATTGTCTGGCCATCCAGTCCAGGGCACTCTGTCCCCTTTACACAGTGCATACACAGGTCAGGAGGGAGATTTATCACCAAGAATAATTCTGTCTCTGTCACACAGTGCTAGTAACATCTCTATGTCACATAAAAGTAATTGTTCACCTGGAATAAAAGGTGCTGACTTTTTTTCCCCACTGATGATGTGTTCTTCATTTACTTGTCATCTGATTCAAATTAAATGTTTGTTACCTGCAGATTAGGTTTTGATATTTTCAAAGCAAACCAAAAATATTACCTTCCTGAAATTTTGCACAGGCGAAGCCGAGACCTTAATCTTTTCTTGGTAATTTTTTGCGCTTTATATTTTTGGGGTTACACCCCAAGGTCAAAGGTCAAAAACTTTATTAAGGTGTAACTTCCTTGTTTTCTTTTAAATTTATTTTTTTTCCAATAGAATGACACCTCCCACAAGTCAATAGCACAAACCGTTTTTGAGTAAAAGGTTGGTTAACGTTAAGGGGGTGGTACCCATCAACCGCATTTTTATCTCTCTATAACGTTTGAGCCCTTTACCTGATCAGTCTAAAAATATACATTTGAGCTTGTTTGCCTGAAACAACCCGAAGAACCAAGTTTGGTGTAAATGGGAGATAGTAAGGTGTAACAAGTGTTGGCTCACTTGTCACGGAATGACCCATAAGTATACAGACTAACTTCACTACAACAAACCTCCATGGTTCCTGGTTTGTTATATTAGGGTGTTCACTATAATAGGGTTTGGCAATTTGCTGTATCATAATAATGAAGAAACACCCAATTTGAATTGAACGTCAGTATATAGTACCTTTATAAAGATTACTTCACATTGATCAACATTTAAACATTATGTTTAAAAGAAATACAAAAGGAAAGAATGTGCACTTCCATGCTGAATACAGTAATGACATGTCCTTTCTCTTCATATTGTTTGTGCTTTTTTCAATGCACTTGTTGAGGTTGCCTCCTCATGCCCATAGCCTGGTTGAAGTTGAATCAGCCTTATCTTTGAATTAGCCAAGCATGGTCTTTGTTTTCACTGAGAGAATAACACATTCCCACTGGAGGAAGTTCAGTGTCAGTCAGTGCTAAGTTCTAATAGGGCTCATTCCATTGAAAAAATCTGTTCTTGCTGTTGGGATCATTAAAAAAGTGGGGTTCGTTATAAGAAGGCTTCATTATAGTGAAGTTAGTCTGTACTTCTTTTTAGCAAAAATTACAGAAACAACATGTTATTCAACAAAACAACTTCATTGTCAAGCATTATTTTTATAATACGGCCTTCTCATTTCCAGCCGGTGTCTAAATTGCCATGTACTTTGCCAGATCAGTTATTTCAAAAAGTTTTTACAGCGCTCGTATGTTCCAGTGAATAGTATTCAGAATGTTTATTTTCTTCCAGTAAAATAGCAGCAATTTCCACAATTCATTACGTATGTAAGTCGAGTAAAACATTCCTTCTCTGAGGGCATTTTGTTTCCGGGCTTCTGTTTCCATGGACACCGTGAATAGTGATGGACCAATCAGTTTCAAGCTCACAAGCGATGTTGGTGATGAAGGCCGAACTGTACAATCATAAACCTGAGTCAGTAACTCTTCAGCAGAGTTATGAAATTGTATAAAACATTTTTTTAAAAACAAACAAACCTACGTTTTCTATGTAAGACAGTCGTTTTTACTCAGAATGTATGAAATACAGTGAGATGTGTTATAGCATTGTAAAATGTCTTATGCATTGACTTAGAAGATCAATCTGAAACCTAGCATATACAATTAATTCAGGAAACGATATTCACATTGCACAGGTAATGAATATGGTTGTTGATTATTTTATTTTGATGTGCTTTGTTTTGCTGATTCAGTCTTTATTAAATGAAAAACATCACTATATGAGTTATAAGATGTACCGGTCAGATCTTTTGCTGCATAAACAGTTGCTGTAAAACTGTTGTCTAGTAATATTATTGACTGGTTACACACAACATGTATATACAGATAAAAAGTACACCAACGCACACACACAAAACACACAAACACGCATCTACAAATACGCATAACCACATACTGTGATTATCTATCTATGTTTAAATAGGCACGGTACTAAAGATGATTAAAGACAAAGGTTCTTTATTTTAGAAGACTATCTAAATTCCCTTTTTAAGAAGTTCAAGTCAAATGGAAATGTATGTTCAAACTCATGTACTGTACAAATCTCTTCTTCCTCCTCCTCTTCTGTTGATGTCACACTTTCTATGTCTTCCTGCAAAAGACATCCGTATTGTCTTTGTATATTTGGTAAGAGCAACAGTAGGGGGAGGGAGGGTATTTTCACACAAATAAATGTAATGCTATAAAGTACTTTTTTTACCCAGGAAAGGGAATTGATGCTTGGGTACAGACGCGCTGGTGTGGCACTGTCTACTGCGCGTAAAAAAAAAAAAAAAAAAAAAGCGTCACAAGACGCGCTGGTGTGTGCAGGCCTTTAGGGTGCTAAAAGGCATGGTGCAGACATAGATACACAGTATAAAAAAGTAGGCATTAATGAATGGGTGAACTCTAAAAATAATGTGATATCTTGTAACAATTGTAAGTCGCCCTGGATAAGGGCGTCTGCTAAGAAATAAATAATAATAATAATAATAATAACTCTGCGTTTGATTTCATTTTGAAACTTTGTACTCCTACACACTTGCCAGCTGTATAGTTGGCTCATTGATCTGAGTGCTTCTCGTGGCGACATGTTCTGGCAAAATTGAGCTACAAAAGTACATTCAAAGTCTTAAATAGAGTGTATACAATCTATGTTAATAACGTTTACTCTTTTACAGGGACCTACATAAACATTAATGTGATTTCTACAGTAAGTAGTCGTACATTAACCCTCATAAGGACACATCGGTAAACTGACTTTCCTGGTAACCGGGGGTCCAATAACTAACAACTGGACTAAATGAATGAATGAGAATGGGTATATGAACACTTTATTGTGCTTTTCCTTTACTTCTAGCCATCGTTTGGTATAATGTGTTGTTTATGCTACGCAAAATGGATAAGATGCCCAATGCGCACAGCTGTCTCCTAGCAAGTGAAGGCACCACTGTATTCTGGATGCTGTAGTTCATTCTAGGAACATGACACCTGGGCATGTCAGATGTCATTGGAAAGCCCCAAGCCTCCTCTTTCATTTGTTATATTGACTGTGTTCCTAGCTTTCTGTTTTTGAGTTACCGGCACTTGAACATGCCTACCGATTTTCTGCACATCACAGTGCTGGAGCAGTGAATGAGGGGGTGGTAGAAAGGTCCTAGTAAGCTGTGTATTGCAGTGTTTTGTGGCAGACTGCAAGCAGCAGCCAAAAAGGGAAGCTGCTCCAGATGTCCTGAAAAAACACAAAACAAAACACAGCTTAACGCTTACCTTTCCTGTATTCAAATGTACTACCAATTAATACTGCTTCTTAACTTATGTCTTTAAATTAGAAATTGCTTCACATTCTTCTCTTCTGGCTCACTTGGTATTATGGTATCTATTTGTGAGGGCCTGGAACCAACTTCCCAGTAATGTTGTCGAAGCTGACACCCTGGGATCCTTCAAGAAGCTGCTTGATGAGATTCTGGGATCAATAAGCTACTAACAACCAAACGAGCAAGATGGCCGAATGGCCTCCTCTCGTTTGTAAACTTTCTTATGTTCTTATGTTCTTATGTTCTTATGTTCTTATATAATGTGACCTTGTTTGTTTTTGTGCCTGAAATATAATTTCTCTGTTTCATTGGTGTCTGGTTCTGTCTTTCTTTCACCACTTTTTTCTGTATAATAAATTATTTCAAAACCGATCAGTTTGCTTAAATATGTGGACTTTCCTTACTTTGCTTACTGTGCTAAGACTGGTTTGTGGTTTTTAAATTTTAATATAAATAAATTATTTTGTAATTACTTTTCATAGACACATATAAGTAACATATACTTTTAAATCTCTTTAAATCTGGATGCCTAAAATCATAACAAATGAGCGAAGTTGAAACTTATTTTGAATTTTGGGTCCCTATTAAGACACATATGTAGGTTTAAACCCCTGCAAAACCCTGAAATTGGTTTCTGTGGGGGGCTTTGCCACCTGCACCAGCTGGGGGAGGAACCCCATACCCTCTGCCTTGTAATTGGGATTTCAAGCCTCCTACTTTAAAATGAAAAGACTGTAATATTCATGAATATTCTTCTGACCTAAACATTGTATTGTCAGTTTTGATGCCAAAAAGCAGACTTGTAATTGAGTCCTCATACCTCGAGTCCCAAGTGTTGAGTCTGAGTCATCAAGGTCCGAGTCCGAGTCCGAGTCACTACCATTCGAGTCCGAGTCACAAGTCTGAGCCCTTGAAACAAACTAAAATTAATTTTCATTAAACTAGTGGTAGTGGTGGGAGAACAGTTTACCTAACAGGCGTTGTCTGATATTCCTCAGGGAAAATGCACAGATAATAAAAATAAAAATGCAAAAAGATGGTTTCAATTTATTTTTTCTGTCTAGATTATTCTATTTTTTCTGGCTAGATTATTCTATACCTGTCCTGCTATGACTGTCTCTCACATTCCTGCCTTTCTGTCCTCTCACTCCCGTCCCCTGTCCTCTCTCTGCCGCTGCTCCCCTAACCCCTCTAACCTCATCCCTCTGCCTCTCCCCCCTCCAACTCTCTCCTCCCGCACTCTCTCTGGTGCCCTCTGGAACTGTCACTCTTCTGCTAACAAAGCTGATTTCATCTCTGCCTTTGCTTCCCACCTCTCGATTTCCTTGCTCTCACTGAAACCTGGCTCTGTTCTGAAAACACTATAACTCCTGCTGCCCTGTCCTCTCTCTACGTCCTGTCTTATACTCCACGTCTCACTGGACGGGAGGTGGGACTGTTCTTCTTCTCTCTCCCTCCTTACTCTTTTCTGCCCCCCTCTGACCTCTCCTCATTCTCTGTTAACACCTTTGAATTTCCACGCTGTCCAACTAAACTCTCCTGTCAACTCCTGCTAATTGTACTGTACCGTCCCCTGGACCTCTCACTCACTTTCTCAATGAAATCAACTGTCTCCTGTCCTCCCTCCCCTCTCTGTCTACCCCAACTGTCCTGTTAGGTGATTTCAATATCCATCTCTCCAACCCCACCCACTCTGCCGGGTTCCTTCCTCTCCTTTACTCCTTCAACTTCTCTCTCTCTCCATCCCTCCTACCTACAAAGCTGGCGTCAACTGTGCCTCACCTTCCCCAGTGCCTGCTGCCCTCCACCCTCTCTGTCACCCTTCTGGACCTCTCTGATCACTATTTTATCTCTTTTCTCTGTCTCTCCCCTCTCTCCCTATTCCACCTAACCGCCTCTCTCTCCCTCTGCCCCTCTGTCCTTGCCACCACCACTCTCTCTCACCTCCCTCCCTATCGACTCCTTCTCCCAACTCTCTGTAGACTCTGCTACCTCCACACTCTTCTCCTCCCTCACCTTCTCCCTCTACTCCTTCTGTCCCCTCACCTCCCAGCCTGCCCACCCCTCCCTCCCCAACCCTGGCTCTCCTCTGTGCTCAGCTCAGCAAGAACCAAACTGGCGCTCTGCTGAAAAGAAATGAAAGATAACCAAACTCCCTGCTGCCCTAGACCTCTACCACTCCCTCCGCTCCTCCTTCTCTTCTACTCTCTCCTCTGCTGAACACTCCTATTTCCAATCTATTATCCAATCCTCCACTAACAACCCCGGAAACTATTCTCTACCTTCTCCTCCCTCCTAAACCCTCCCCTCCTCCTCCCTCCTCTATCTCCTCTGATGACTTTGCCTCTTTCTTCTCCTCTAAAACTTCTTCTCCTCTAAAATCTTTGATATCAACAAACTCTTTAACATCTCTCCCTCCCCCACGTCCTTCAGCTCCAACCCCAACACCCTCTGTCTCCCCTACTAACTCACCCTCCTTCTCCTTCTCTCCCTCTTAGACTGTGACCTCTCCTCCATCCTCCAGAGCCACAAACCCACCACGTCGCACTGGACCCTCCCCACTCAGCTCTTTCAAGCTGCTGCTCCTGCTCTACTCCCCTTCATCTCCTCCCTTCTCAACACCTCTCTCCTCTCTGGCCTCTTTCTTGCTGCCTTCAAACAAGCTTCTTTCACCACCCTCCTCAAAAACCTACACTCGACCTCATTTTCCTCCAGAACTACCGCCCTGTCTCCCTCTTACCCTTCCTCTCTAAAACCCTCGAAAGGGCAGTACACCGCCAGCTTTCTGCTTTCCTGTCTAACCACTCTCTGCTCGACCCTCTCCAATCTGGTTTCCGCTCTGCTCACTCCACTGAAACTGGCCACTAACTTCGCTAAACTCTGCCCGTGCTGCCTCTTTCTCCTCTGTCCTAATTCTCCTCAATCTCTTTGCTGCCTTTGACACTGTCGATCACTCTATTCTCCTATCCTCTCGCTGACCTGGGAAATAGTTCTATCATGGAATGAACCATGCTTACTTTAAATATAGGTCAAATTAAAACTTTGCATTAAAGGGTTCTGTTTGCTTTTTCAGTGTTACACCAGTTGATCGTTTTAGAGTAGCTGATTTGAAATGCCTGACTTCAAGCCACACCCTACCCAGGCTTCAAAAGCAAGTCTGATTTACACCGTTTCTCAAGTCCAGCTTCACATATTGCAACCAAACCTATTTTCAAGTCTGACTTCAAGTCTGACTTGGGAGGTAAGTCTAGTGTTTATTGTAACCGGCTCCAGAGACATATAACAAAGTAAGTGTGCCTACAGATTGATGGATGCATGAACAGACATCCCCATATTTCCCCAGAATGTGATATTCTAAATAAATTATGCTAAATATTGTTAATGCCAAGCTTCATGAGAATAGGATAAGCAGTTCTCCAGATAATTGCAGAATGTAAGTGTGACATGCAGACGTGCATGTGACTACCTCCACTGTATGCCCAGGGGATACAAATTCACATTGTTTCTGTGTAAAGTGGAAGCTACCTGTGACCTCCTAATTAATGTGAAGTAGAAAGGTAGCCAGTCTACTACTTAACAGTATACACACGCATGCACGCACACACGCACGCATGGACACACACACATTTATGCAAGTGTTCCTTAAGATTGACTATTGACTATTAAAATATAAAACATAAAAAAATAATAAAAACCCACACAGATCTAAACTCTTGTAGCTCAATCAGAATGCACACTGGGAATGTAGTTTATTGGTGTCCAGTGCCCACAGTTAATCACACATTAAAAGCTACAAATCCCATACCCCGCCAATTACACTGCTTTATCAGTGCGATGGCTACTCGTTTCCAGACAGTTTGAAAACTTGTCGAACCAAGATGAGGAAAATAACAAATTATTTTCATGTGATTGGAGAGGTTTCAAATGAAAACTGTGATGAACAAAATTCCGATATGTGGGCGTCTACAAGAAATGAGCAAAGGTGTGTCAGATGATGAAAGCAAACAGGCAAGGATGGCGCAAGGATTTTTGCCGCCCTAGGCAAACGAAATTTTGTGCACCCTCCCTCTTCACTCTTTTTTTAAAATTGTGTGTGTGTGTGTGTGTGTGTATATATACACACACACACACACACAATTATATATATATATATATATTGTGATAAACCTCAGGGCATGGTCCTGAATGGGAGATATGTGAGGGCAGAGATTTTGTTAGGACTTTGTCCTTTCACAAAATGGAGGTCCCAAAAGGACTACAGTTCACAAAATGGTCACCCACCACAAACTACACTACCCAGGATCCTTACCAGGTAATTAAGGTATGTCAGCACACCTGCAGGTGATCAAGGGTAATGACCAGCCCTATAAAAGGAGCAAACTGACAGCATCTCAGTGAGAGGGGAGTAGAAGGAGTTTGGGGCTGTGTTTGGGGCTGTGTTTGGAGAGGTTTTTGGTGTGTTCTATTGATTTCTGGATTGCATTATTGTGTATGACCCTGTTGGCTGTTTTGACCCTATTTTGGATGACTACCTGATTGTTTGCAAACTCTGGATTAACATTACGACTCTTATTGAACTTCCCTTGAAAATAAACACGCCGTAACATCCTATTTAAAATAAACTTACACTTGTTGTGTCTATTGTATTGTCCCCCTCATACTTGTGAACAAAGTATGCAAAGAAGGACCAAATTTGTTACAATATATATATATACAGTGCCTTAGAAAGTCTACAACACCTTTCAAAATTTTCACCTTTTGTTGCCTTATAGCCTGGAATTAAAATGCATTAAAATAGTTTTTTTTTCATTGATCTACACATCCTACCCCACAACTTGTGACAAAAATATTCTAGGAATTTGTAGAAAATTCATTAAAAATAAAAACTGAAATAGCTTGGTTGGATAAGTCTCCACCCCCTGAGTTAATACTTGGTGGAAGCACCTTTGGCAGCAATTACAGCTGTGAGTCTGTTGGGATAGGTCTCTACCAACTTTGCATACCTAGATTTGGCAATATTTGACCATTCTTCGTTAAAAACTGTTAAAGCTCTGTCAAGTTCCGTGGGGAGCGTTGATGGACAGCAATCTTCAAGTCATGCCACAAATTTTCAATTGGATTTAGGTTTTGTATTTTTAATATATAATCTTTTTCTCAATAAAACTTTTTTCCCCTTAACAGTGTAGTGTATGGTGTGTAGATAAGTTGAAAAAATCCTCTTTTAGATGCATGAAACTCTGAGGCACTGACACAACAGAATGTGAAAAAGTTCAAGGGGTGTAGACTTTCTATAGGCACTGTATATATATATATATATATATATATATAAATATTGTGATAAATATGCAAGAGTAATTAGTAATGCAACATAGAAAGGTGAGGTTCTATAGTGACATTACTACAGGGCTATTTATCACAAGAAGAATTGTGTGATACGTCTTTAATTACCCCACAGAGTAGCTGCCTTAGGGCTCCACTTTCTGAGACGGCTAAAGGGGTTTAATTAATAGCAGCTGGAAGGGGAGAGAAGCATTATATAAGGTGGCGAATAGCGAGGTACGGGATCGAACAGCAACATGGCAGTCTATGCAGGAGAGAGTGTTATTCTTTGTATAGAAACGAGTGTTTTAAAAAGTAAGCAACGTGACCAGGAGCGTGGGTTTCGTTTACAATAAAGCATCAGACCAGGAACAAACGGAATACTTTGGAGGATACCAGCGAAACAAACTGTGGACACGGGAAGACAACTACTGGTGCAGCAAGGTAGCTGAAATAAACTTCTAAATATTCTAAACGGGAGTGTGGTTGGGCGTTTAGAAGCAAACCTGTGTTGTTTGTTTTACGCTGGGGGCTGTGAGTGAAGACAGCAGCCAAAGACTGTTTTATTCCTGTTGTAACACGAGCTTGGAGTGTGGTGACTTTGTTTTTAAAGCGTGTTCACTGAACTTGGAGTGCATGGTTCAGGAGAAACACCGCTTGTAAAATAACGCTGGCACCGGAGACTGTACCATTTAATAATAAACAGCACTGTGCTCAAACCGTGCCTGTTTAAAGGACTGTGTTCTATTCAAAAGGAACACCAGGTCACGCGGTGACGAAATTCCTGCAGCATATAACTGTGTGTTGGAACCACGAGTAATGGACTGTTTGATAGAGAGTCAACACAGTTAAGTTCAAGAGTGTTTTGTGTTTCAGTTGGCTGAGGGCTAGCCTTGCCTAACTGTTAAGACTAGGGACCTGAAGCAGTAAAGACTAGGGCCCGGTGAGTGGGCTAGGTTTTTATTTTCTGGCCACCCTCTTGAAAGTTGTGTTTTTCCACTGTAAATAAACCCTCACTTCGACTTCATTTCCTGCTTCTTGTCTGGTCTCTCATCAGGTTACCATCCCAAAACAGAGCCCCAAGCTCACTCTATATATACAGTACCAGTCAAAAGTTTGAGTACACTTGCTGGAAACTAGGTTTTTTTCATAATTGACAATGTTTTACGTCGTATACGTTTCTGTAAATACTTAAATGAAAACACGTTACAATATACAAAACAAAGCATAAGGAGTATCAAAGCAATGTTCAAGAAAATTGAAAATTGTCTCTAAATCTTGGATTCCTCAAAATAGCAACCCTTTGCCTTAACAGCCTCACAAACACGAGGCATTCGGTTAACAAGTTTCAGCAGGAAATCACCCGACATGTCTTCCCAGCTCTTCTGCAGCAATTCCCAGAGATGTAGGGCACTTGTGGGTAGCTTTGCTTTGACTCTTCTGTCCAGTTTGTGCCATACAAGTTCTATGGGATTGAGGTCTGGAGACTGGGCAGACCAGGTCATTAGATTGAGTTGTCCTCCACTTTCCTTCTTCGTCAGATAGTTCTTGCACAACTTTGAGGTGGGTTTCAGGTCATTATCTTGCTGAAGAATGAAGGACTGCCCAACTAGCTGTAATCCTGATGGAATGGCATGCCTCTGAAGTATGCTATGATAGCCATGCTGGTTGAGCTTGCCATGGACTTGGTAAAGATCACCAACTCTGTCACCAGCAAAGCAACCCCAGACCATGCCACTGCCTCCTCCATGCTTGACAGTGGGAACCACACATGCAGAACTCATGCGCTCACCCTCTCTGCATCTTACAAATACTCGGCGGTTGGACCCAAATATTTCAAATTTTGACTCATCGGTCCATAAGACTGACTTCCACTCCTCAAACGTCCAGTTTCTGTGTTTTTTGGCCCAGGCAAGTCTCTTCCTCTTATTCTGCACTCTTAACAATGGTTTCTTTGCAGCAATTCTTCCAGTTAGGCCAGCTTCACGCAATCTCCTCTGAACAGTTGATGTTGAAACATCTGTACTTCTAGTAGCATTTAGCTGAGCTTGTATTTCAGGGGCAGTTAATCGCCGGTTTCGCAGACTTGTGACTCGAATGAACTTGTTCTCTGATTCTGAGGTCACCCTTGGCCTGCCTGACCTTGTTCGGTCCTCATGAGTGCCAGTTTCTTCAAATCGTTTGATGGTCTTGGCCACAGCAGTTACAGACACTTGCAAAGTTCTTGCGATTTGTCTTAAAGATTGACCTTCATTTCTTAAAGTAATTACAGACTTGTCTTTTTCTTTGCTTAACTGAGCGTATTTTGCCATTTTCTGCTCCCTTACATTCAGGAATGACAAACTTGTGCCTATGCTACCTATATTTATAGTAATCATGGACCCTCACCTGTTAACAATAATTGGTGACAAAAGGTTAATTAGGTAACATGCTAGTTAACTCAGAGAACATCTAACAAAGACACTTTTATACTTAGAGCCAGTGTTCTAACACCGTGTTATACACATTTTAGACTTTTAACTGACTTGGGCTTCAGACTGAAATCCCCTTGCTTTGGGTGACCATTTCATTGAAATTGACAAGATTTACATTTTCATTTAAAAATTAAATTTTTGAATGCAATCCACTTATGATTATCAGCTTATATAAAGTACACATATCATATAATGAAATATTAAGTGTTTATAGACAAGTTTATACAGTTAAAAGCATAGATAATCATGAAAACCTGGTTTCAAGCAGGTGTACTCAAACTTTTGACTGGTACTGTGTGTATATATATATATATATATATATATATATATATATATATATATATATATATATATATATATATATATATATAGTAAAAGAGTGGTAGTGTGGTGCTGTTAGCCTCCAGCGTTTTCTTTCCTTTGGACAGAATTGGACATGCCCCGAAGTCAGGTGAGTAACTTTATTTACAATATTTACACAGACTTTTGCATAAATCAAACGTATTATGCCCTGTACGGGCCACTAACTAACTAACTCACTTCTTCTTCTCTCTCTATACTATCACTTGAGGACCAAGCTGCCACAGCCTCCGCCTGTAGTACGCCTGGATTTTATACTGCCAGTATGCAGACGAAGGTGTCTTCTCCAGGCGGAGTAGCCAGGAACACAGGTAAGTTGAATAAGGGCTCCCTCTGGTGGAGTGAGCTGGGAACACAGGTAAGTTGAATATGGGCTCCCTCTGGTGGAGTGAGCTGGGAACACAGGTAAGTTGAATATGGGCTCCCTCTGGTGGAGTGAGCTGGGAACACAGGTAAGTTGAATATGGGCTCCCTCTGGTGGAGTGAGCTGGGAACACAGGTAAGTTGGGCACAGTCTCCCTCTTTGATCGCCTGGAACACAGACAAACAGACAACACCAACTCTCCTTGTAGGGATAACCCTGGAGCATACACGTATCGGAACAGGCGAGTATGGTATCCCAGGATGTCTGCGGAATGCAGCTGGCTTCCTTGTCAGAACAGCGGGGTACTGGCAACCCCACAGTGACGGCTGGATTTAAACAAATCAGTCCTGGACAGTAAATAAACAATTTGTAATCCCACAGTCCTGTGTCTGTGTTTTCTTGTTTTCTTAAGCACCTTCACAACTAGTTGCAGTACGCTGCTCCTGCAGCTAATAAACATAAGAGTACCCTAATTCAGTCCCAGGTTTGTTTCTCCTTTGTATACTCTTAACATTCAGCAAAGCTTACTCTCTCTGCACAGTTCAAACGCTCAGATATATATAGCATATAACGACTATTTGTACTTGTATAAGCTGATAATCATAAGTGAATAGCATTCAAAAATTTTATTTTTAAATGAAAATGTAAATCTTATCAATTTCAATGAAATGGTGACCCAAAGCAAGGGGATTTCAGTCTGAAGCCCAAGTCAGTTAAAAGTCTGAAATGTGTATAACACGGTCTTAGAACACTGGCCTAAGTATAAAAGTATCTTTGTTAGATGTTCTCCGAGTTAACTCGCATGTTACCTAATTAACCTTTTGTCACCAACTATTGTTTGTCATTCCTGAATGTAAGGGAGCAGAAAATGGCAAAATACACTCAGTTAAGCAAAGAAAAAGACCGTCTGTAATTACTTTAAGAAATGAAGGTCAATCTTTAAGACAAATCGCAAGAACTTTGCAAGTGTCTGTAACTGCTGTGGCCAAGACCATCAAATGATTTGAAGAGACTGGCACTCATGAGGACCGAACAAGGTCAGGCAGGCCAAGGGTGACCTCAGAATCATTGAACAAGTTCATTCGAGTCACAAGTCTGTGAAACCGTGATTAACTGCCCCTGAAATACAAGCTCAGCTAAATGCTACTAGCCGTACAGATGTTTCAACATCAACTGTTCAGAGGAGATTGCGTGAAGCTGGCCTAATTGGAAGAATTGCTGCAAAGAAACCATTGTTAAGAGTGCCTGGGCCAAAAACACAGAAACTGGATGTTTGAGGAGTGGAAATCGGTCTTATGGACCGATGAGTCAAAATTTGAAATATTTGGGTCCAACCGCCGAGTATTTGTAAGACGCAGAGAGGGTGAGTGCATGAGTTCTGCGTGTGTGGTTCCCACTGTCAAGCATGGAGGAGAAAGTGTCGTGGTCTGGGGTTGCTTTGCTGGTGACAGAGTTGGTGATCTTTGCCAAGTGTCCATGGCAAGCTCAACCAGCATGGCTATCATAGCATACTTTAGAGGCATGCCATTCCATCAGGATTATGGCTAGTTGGGCAGTCCTTCATTCTTCAGCAAGATAATGACCCAAAACACACCTCAAAGTTGTGCAAGAACTATCTGGCGAAGAAGGAAAGTGAAGGACAACTCAATCTAATGACCTGGCCTGCCCAGTCTCCAGACCTCAATCCCATAGAACTCCTATGGGACGAACTGGACAGGAGTCAAAGCAAAGCTACCCACAAGTGCCCTACATCTCTGGGAATTGCTGCAGAAGAGCTGGGAAGACATGTCGGGTGATTTCCTGCTGAAACTTGTTAACCGAATGCCTCGTGTTTGTGAGGCTGTTATTAAGGCAAAGGGTGGCTATTTTGAGGAATCCAAGATCTAGAGACAATTTTCAATTTTCTTGAACATTGCTTTGATACTCCTTATGTTTTGTTTTGTATATTGTAACCTGTGTTTTCATTTTCAAGTATTTACAGAAACGTATACGACGTAAAACACTGTCAATTATGAAAAAAAACTAGTTTCCAGCAAGTGTACTCAAACTTTTGACTGGTACTGTGTGTGTGTGTGTGTGTGTGTGTGTGTGTGTATATATATATATATATATATAGTGAAAGATCGCACCGCTCACGGGTTCGTGCCCTTTAAAAACTACGACCCAGCACACAGAAATGGATTTTCAACTGCAGTTGCGCTAATATTTTAATAAACACAAAAATAAATACAGAAAAACAAAACAAACACCTAACTCCGATTTGGAGCACTTACTACACAGGTAATTTCCTGACTAACTTGCAGGACGGCTAAGCCGTTTACCTGGCATACAAACAAAAACCCCTCAGGTTTGCACAGCACTTACTTTTCTTTTATCACTGCTCGGAAGCAGAGCACCTCCTTCTGCTTCCTTCTACTCAGCAGCCTTGAGCAGACTGACTGCTTCCTTAAATACCCTGCACCTGGCTCTAATTTAATAATAAGCACCAGGTGCAGGGAATGATTCATAATAAAACAATTAACAAATCAATTACACAATAAAGTAAAACAATTAAACTAAACAAAAGGTGCATTTTCTTCCCTTCAGGGAGGTTTTAACCCTCCCTGCTGTCTCACACTTCCCCGCTGCCTTACATATCCTTCCCCCAAGTGTGCAACACTGACGGCCATTCCAAGGCCACCTCCCCTAAAACATAACCACCCACCCTCGAGTCCATAAATGTCCTTTTTCGCCCTCTTCCACGGGCGGACTTGAGGGTGGATCGGTCCACGCCCCGCCCAGCCAGGTAGGGACCGTGCATCGGCGATGGGGGACCCCAACGGTTTGTCAGGGCGACCGGAACGACAACCGGGGCCCAGGAGTATGTATATGTATATGTATATATATATGTGTGTGTGTGTGTGTGTGTGTGTGTGTGTGTGTGTGTGTGTGTGTGTATATATATATATATATATATATATATATATATATATATATATCACATACACAGTACTGTGCAAAAGTTTTAGGCAGGTGTGAAAAATGCTGTAAAGTAAGAATGCTTTCAATCTATTAACAATATATGTTAATAGATTATATTTATCAATTAACTAAATGCAAAGTGAGTGAACAGAAGAAAAATCTAAATCAAATCAATATTTGGTGTGACCACCCTTTGCCTTCAAAACAGCATCAAGCATCAATTCTTCTAGGTACACTTGCACACAGTTTTGAAGGAACTCGGCAGGTAGGTTGGCCCAAACATCTTGCAGAACTAACCACAGTTCTTCTGTGGATTTAGGCAGCCTCAGTTGCTTCTCTCTTCATGTAATCCCAGACAGACTCGATGATGTTGAGATCAGGGCTCTGTGGGGCCATACCATCACTTCCAGGACTCCTTGTTCTTCTTTACGCTGAAGATAGTTCTTAATGACTTTCGCTGTATGTTTGGGGTCGTTGTCATGCTGCAGAATAAATTTGGGGCCAATCAGATGCCTCCCTGATGGTATTGCATGATGGATAAGTATCTGCCTGTACTTCTCAGCATTGAGGAGACCATTAATTCTGACCAAATCCCCAACTCCATTTGCAGAAATGCAGCCCCAAACTTGCAAGGAACCTCCACCATGCTTCACTGTTGCCTGCAGACACTCATTCGTACGCCTCCAGCCCTTCGGCGAACAAACTGCCTTCTGCTACAGCCAAATATTTCAAATTTTGACTCATCAGTCCAGAGCACCTGCTGCCATTTTTCTGCACCCCAGTTCCTGTGTTTTCGCATAGTTGAGTCGCTGGCCTTGTTTCCACATCAGAGGTATGGCTTTTTGGCCGAAGTCTTCCATGAAGGCCACTTCTGACCAGACTTCTCCGGACAGTAGATGGGTGTACCAGGGTCCCACTGTTTTCTGCCAGTTCTGAGCTGATGGCACTGCTGGATATCTTCCGACATGGCGGGAAGTAAGCATGATGTGTCTTTCATCTGCTGCAGTAAGTTTCCTTGGCCAACCACTGCGCTTCACGGTCCTCAACGTTGCCTCGTTTCTTTGTGCTTCTTCAAAAGAGCTTGGACAGCACATCTGGAAACCCCTGTCTGCCTTGAAATTTCTGCCTGGGAGAGACCTTGCTGATGCAGTATAACTACCTTGTGTCTTGTTGCTGTGCTCAGTCTTGCCATGGTGTATGACTTTTGACAGTAAACTGTCTTCAGCAACCTCACCTTGTTTGCTGAGTTTGGCTGTTCCTCACCCAGTTTTATTCCTCCTACACAGCTGTTTCTGTTTCAGTTAATGATTGTGTTTCAACCTACATATTGAATTGATGATCATTAGCACCTGTTTGGTATAATTGTTTAATCATACACCTGACTATATGCCTACAAAATCCCTGACTTTGTGCAAGTGTACCTAAAAGAATTGATGCTGTTTTGAAGGCAAAGGGTGGTCACACCAAATATGGATTTGATTTAGAATTTTCTTCTGTTCACTCACTTTGCATTTAGTTAATTGATAAATATAATCTATTAACATGTCTATTTTTGAAAGCATTCTTACTTTACAGCATTTTTTCACACCTGCCTAAAACTTTTGCACAGTACTGTATATATATATATATGTATATGTATATACGTATATATATATATATGTGTGTGTGTATATGTATGTATATATATATATATATATATATATATATAATGAACCGCTGCGTTGGAAGTGAAACAAGACTCAGGGAGACCAGATGGGATTCCAAATTTGCTGCTTTTAATTACTGCACTAAATAAAATAAAATAACAGCGAATCCCTGTTTGGGCTGGGGTTCACGCCAAATCAATAAATACGATGCCATTGCTAGGGTCGTTACTATATATATATATATATATATATCGTGTTGGTTTATTTGTGCAGATATAGTTTCTTACCAAAAAGATAAAATAAATAGTCTTTATTTCAAAATAAATAAGCAAATACCATAAAATAAAAATAAAATAAAAATAAAATAACATGGAGCACATAAAGTAAGTGTGCTTCCTCCTTTGAATGAAATACTTCCTTGGCAGAGTTTGCAAATTCCATTTTCTCCTGCTTGGTAAAGTAATTCCAGCCAGTGCTTTGCTTGGATGCCATTGTTCATGTATTCACAAGACAGAATTTAGTGATGATCATGAACGGCACTTTATTGTTAACCAAACAGACGCATCGTGTCTCTTTTTGACTGCCGTCAAAACCCAGCTGGCTCAATTTACTGTAGCTGTTGTGACCGCCCATAACGCAATAGCGGTGCTGTGCTACTGCATTAGTTTAAAAATGAACAGAATAGCCATGCCAACAACAACAACAACAACAACAACAACAACAACAGCGAATATGGCCAATATACACTGAGTGTACAAAACATTAGGAACACCTGCTCTTTCCATGAAATAGACTGACGAGGTGAATCCAGGTGAAAGTTATGATCCCTTATTGATGTAACCTGTTAAATCCACTTCAATCAGTGTAGATGAAGGGGAGACAGGTTAAAGAAGGATTTTTAAGCCTTGACACAATTGAGACATGAATTGTGTATGTGTGCCATTCAGAGGGTAAATGGGTAAGACAAAAGATTTAAGTGCCTTTGAACGGAGTATGGTAGTAGGTGCCAGGCGCGCCGGTTTGAGTGTGTCAAGAACTGCAACGCTGCTGGGTTTTTCACGCTCAACAGTTTCCCGTGTGTATCAAGGATGGTCCACCACCCAAAGGACATCCAGCCAACGGCAGGCCAGTGGTCGAAAACGGCTCATTGATGAAAGAGGCCAAAGGAGGCTGACACGAATTGTGCAGAGCAACAGATGGGCTACAGTTAGTCAACTGACAGTCCAGTACAACATTGGTGCCGAAAGACCCATACAAGAATGCACAACTCGCCGTATCTTGGACACGTAATGGGGTATGGCAGCCGACCGACCTAACAGAGTTCCACTTCTTTCAGCAAAACACAAAAACTGCGGTTGCAGTGCCCGCTAAGGAACGAAAAACACCGGAGGATTGGAAAACATTGCCTGGTCTGATGAATCCCGTTCCTGCTGTTTCACGCTGATGGGAGGACTACAGTAGGGTATGGAGAAAACCACATGAGTACATGCATCCATCATGCCGCTGTCAACATTGCAGGCTGGTGGTGGTGGTGTGATGGTGTGGGTGTGTTTTCATGGCACACATTGGGCCCCTTGATAAAAGTGGAGCAACGTTTGAATGCCACAGGATATGTGAACATCATTGCCAATCAGGTGCATCCCTTCATGGCAGCAGTGTATCCATCTGCTAATGGATTTTTTCAGCAGGATAATGCCCCATGCCACAAGGCTAGGGATTGTCCAGGAATGGTTCCACAAACATGACCGTGAATTTAGCTTACTGCAGTGGCCTGCCCAGTCACCAGATCTCAATCCAATTGAGCATCTGTGGGATGAGATGGAATGAGCTATTCAGAGTAGAGATCCACTACCAGCCAACTTGACACAACTGTGGGAAGCATTGAGTCAACATGGGCCAGCATCCCTGTGGAACGCTTTCGACACCTTGTAGAGTCCATGCCCTGACGAATTGAGGCTGTTCTGAGCGCAAAAGGGGGTGCAACTCAATATTAGGAAGGTGTTCCTAATGTTTTGTACACTCAGTGTATGTCACAAAGAATCCCGCAGCATGATGTGCATTTAACATAAATAATTATATTTAAACAGAGATTTTTAAAAAATTATTATTATTATTATTATTACCATGTTTATAGTACTGAAAAAGGTTACACAAGGCTACAGATCTAAAGGGACTAAATGTATGTGTACTATATAGTATTTAAATATGTAACATGCACTTAAAACATACCGGTATATGTGATTTTTTTAATCATTAGCGAAAAAGATCCAAGTACCTGGGTATTTTTCACAGCAGGTACCCAGTTCGATTTTCTACCCGTGCCGACCTCTAATTTTATATAGATAGATAGTTTGATAGATAGATAGATAATTACACACTGATGTTGACACACCAATGTCATTATCACAATAACTCTTTGTAAAACCAGTTGGACTGCAAGTTTCAAAGTGTATCAAATTGTATGTTTTTCTTTGGCACAGTGCCAGTTGTGGCAGTATCTACTTCAATTTTTCAGTTCCCAGATTATGTCACAGTACACATTGCACTAGCCTGACCTTTATAAACACAGCAACAGGGAACATAATTCTGTATTTCTCCTTACCAATCTGAATGAATATTTATTACCATGAAAATTGTACTGTAGCAGGGTAAGTAGCCGGAAAGAGACTCAGAGACTTACAAACTACAGCGAAAAGCGCAAACGCGCACTTTAATAAACAAAATAACACAAACTAAACAAATAAACAAGCACACGGGCCAAAACGGAAAGGTTTAAACAAAATACAAAAACATAGGCGAGGCATTCACCTTCAGCTACTAACAAAAAAAAAAGATACAGAGACCCAGTAACAACACAAACTAACTCACCAACTCCTCTCCCTAATGAAGCCTCGGCTCTCCTTGGATGTGGCTGCTCCCAATTATCACCAATTATTCCATTTAGTGGTAGCCACATTCTCACATGTTTTTGGCATTGACAGGAATTAACCCCATCCCTGCCAACCACCACCAAAACATATATAAACACCAACACTATTTACAGGCAGGCATGTAGGCCATTGAAGATATGATTCACAATACCACTAATATACTCCAAGGGGTTAGAAAAATGGTACACATGGTACACAGCAGTGTGTAAACTGTTGCTTCTATTATACTACCTGGAATGACGGTTCTGTGGAGAGTGCATTCCCACGTCAGGCCTTGTTCTGATGTGAGATTCTCTTGTGTATGAAGGTTCTGTGAGTGTGCATTCCCACGTCAGGACTTGTTCTGATGTGAGATTCTCTTGTGTATGAAGGTTCTGTGAGTGTGCATTCCCACGTCAGGACTTGTTCTGATGTGAGATTCTCTTGTGTATGAAGGTTCTGTGGAGTGTTCATTCCCACGTCAGGCCTTGTTCTGATGTGAGATTCTCTTGTGTATGAAGGTTCTGTGAGTGTGCATTCCCACGTCAGGACTTGTTCTGATGTGAGATTCTCTTGTGTATGAAGGTTCTGTGAGTGTGCATTCCCATGTCAGGACTTGTTCTGATGTGAGATTCTCTTGTGTATGAAGGTTCTGTGAGTGTGCATTCCCACGTCAGGCCTTGTTCTGATGTGAGATTCTCTTGTGTATGAAGGTTCTGTGGAGTGTTCATTCCCACGTCAGGACTTGTTCTGATGTGAGATTCTCTTGTGTATGAAGGTTCTGTGGAATGTTCATTCCCACGTCAGGCCTTGTTGTGATGTGCATACGACATGCCTTTTAAACCCGGGATAATTCTGGTTGCTCTTCTTTGCACTCTTTCTAGAGCAGCGAGGAGTCCTGTATGTATTATTTATTTGTTTATTTTTAGAACGGGGTTCCCCCCTCCGCCCCTGTGCAGATTATTGTTTTGTATTTGTTTGTTTTATGATTTATTTGTATTTATATGATGGCGAAGCACCGTGTGTTTTGTTGTTGTTTTTTGTTTAATTTAAAACGTGTTCTGGCAGAGGCGAGATTGGTGCTCGTCCTCTGCCAGGAATAAATTAAAAACCTCGTGCAGAAGGTGGCCATCTCCCGAGTTGATTAAGTGATTAATTTGTTGCTAATCGGGAGATGGTCACCTGTATATAAACCTGCAGCTTTCTACCCTCAGGGTGGGTGTTTAAGAGGAGGAGCGAGAGAGCGAGACGAGCGAGAGAGAAACGAAACGTAAACGTAAATGCAGGAACAGTGACAGCAATTGCCCAGCCTGACCTGTGTTGTTTTGTTTAATTTTATTTTGTGTTCGTGACTTGTTTTGTTTGAACTTTTATTTTGCTCTGTGAGCACTTTGTTTTGTGTTTAAAATATTTATTTTATTGTTGTATTATTTAAATAAACGGTGCCGCCGTACTTGCCTGGTGTCAGTTTTCTTCCTGCTTCTGACCTCACCGCACAGCCACCCTGTCACACCGCCAAATTCAGACGCTGAGCAAAATAATCTGTTATACAATGACATTAGAAATGCGTGTAGAAAAGGAGAAGCCATACTAATGGGGGATTTCAACTTCCCGGTGGGGAGCACGACGGACAAAATTGAAATGGTGGAAATGACAAATGACTGCTTCCTAACGCAATCTGTCACGGCACCGACTAGAGGGGAGGCATGCCTTGATTTAGTCTTTTCAAATAACGAAGACAGAATAACTAAAACAGAGGTCAGAGAGCCATTGGCAAGCTCAGACCACAACATGGTCTCATTTGAAGTGATTTTTAAAACCCAAAAAGTAACGACTAAAGCTAAGGTTTACAATTTTAGAAAAGCAAACTATGAAGGTATGAAACAGAGACTAACAGAAGTAGATTGGAGTAAAATAGGGAAAACATCCATAGAAAAAGGATGGCTGTTTTTTAAAAATGTAGTACTAGAGGCGCAAAACAATTACATCCCAAAAGCAGACAAATCTAAATCTAAAACAAAATGGCCAAAATGGTTTAATAGATAAATTAAAAAAATATTCAGCGAAAAAAGTCACTTTAAACAGCGTTTAAAAGGGACCAAAAACAAAGTACACAGAAAGAGTACTTGGAACTACAAACACAAGTCAAAAAGGAAGTTTGAAAGGCCAAGAGAGAGATAGAAATCAATATTGCTAAGGGGGCTAAAACCAATTCCAAAATGTTTTTCCAATATTATAACAGCAAGAGAACATTCAAAGAGGAGGGTAAATGTCTAAGGGACACAAATGGCAAAATCATAGACGAAGAAAAAAAATAGCAAATATATTAAATGATTACTTTTCACAGGTTTTTACAAAGGAGGACACGGACAACATGCCCCAGTTGTCGACCTGTTCCTATCCAGTTTTAAATAACTTTAGCATAACAGAGGCAGAAGTGTTAAAGGGACTAGGAGCTCTTAAAATAAACAAATCCCCTGGGCCGGAAGAGATCCTCCCAATAGTACTCAAAGAAATGAAAGAAATTATTTACAAACCGCTAACCAAGATCATGCAACAGTCTCTTGACACAGGGGTTGTATTGACAGACTGGAAAATTGCAAACGTAATACCGATCCACAAAAAGGGAGACAAAACCGAACCAGGTAACTACAGACCAATAAGCCTGACTTCTATTATATGTAAACTTATGGAAGCTATAATAAGATCCAAAATGGAAAATTACCAATATGGTAACAATATCCTGGGAGACAGTCAGCATGGTTTTAGGAAAGGGAGATTGTATCTAACTAACCTGCTTGATTTTTTTGAGGATGCAACATCGACAATGGATAATTGCAAAGCATACGACATGGTTTATTAGATTTCCAGAAAGCTTTTGACAAAATCCCGCATAAAAGATTAATTCTCAAACTGAACGCAATAGGGATTCAAGGAAATGCATGCACATGGATTAGGGAGTGGTTAACATGTAGAAAACATAAAGTACTGATTAGAGGAGAAACCTCAAAATGGAGCGAGGTAACCAGTGGTGTACCACAGGGATCAGTATTAGGTCCTCTGCTATTCTTAATCTACATTAATGATTTAGATTCTGGTATAGCAAGCAAACTTGTTAAATTTGCAGACGACACAAAAATAGGAGGAGTGGCAAACACTGTTGCAGCAGCAAAGGTCATTCAAAATGATCTAGACAGCATTCAGAACTGGGCAGCCACATGGCAAATGACATTTAATAGAGAAAAGTGTAAAGTACTGCACGCAGGCAATAAAAATGTGCATTATAAATATCATATGGGAGATACTGAAATTGAAGAAGAAATCTGAAAAAGACCTAGGAGTTTATGTTGACTCAGAAATGTCTTCATCTAGACAATGTGGGGAAGCTATAAAAAAAAGGCCAACAAGATGCTCGGATATATTGTGAAAAGTGTTGAATTTAAATCAAGGGAAGTAATGTTAAAACTTTACAATGCATTATTAAGACCTCACCTAGAATATTGTGTTCAGTTCTGGTCACCTCGTTACAAAAGGGATATTGCTGCTCTAGAAAGAATGCAAAGAAGAGCGAACAAAATTATCCCTGGTTTAAAAGGCATGTCGTATGCAGACAGGCTAAAAGAATTGAATCTATTCAGTCTTGAACAAAGAAGACTACGCGGTGATCTGATTCAAGCATTCAAAATCCTAAAAGGTATTGACAATGTCGACCCAGGGGACTTTTTTGACCTGAAAAAAGAAACAAGGACCAGGGGTCACAAATGGAGATTAGATAAAGGGGCATACAGAACAGAAAATAGGAGGCACTTTTTACACAGAGAATTGTGAAGGTCTGGAACCAACTCCCCAGTAATGTTGTTGAAGCTGACACCCTGGGATCCTTCAAGAAGCTGCTTGATGAGATTTTGGGATCAATAAGCTACTAACAACCAAACGAGCAAGATGGGCTGAATGGCCTCCTCTCGTTTGTAAACGTTCTTATGTTCTTATAAAATCAGAGAGAAAAAAACAAACCTTACTAACTCACAGGCTTTGTTAATAAAGTCCATCATCTTGTAGTCCTCTGGATTGAAGCTGCACTGAGCTTTTAACTATATATATTTCATTCAGGGAAATGTTGTACTGACCCTAAAAAAGATGCCACTGAGTTTGAGAATTTCTTTCAGGGTGGAGCAAGAAGTTCAGTCACAGAAGCTGAGATTTGAGAGTTTGTTTTTTTGACGTTAAGAGAAAAATGTGTTGTTTTAGTATTATCTTTCTATTTTATATGTTGTTATGCTTTGTCTGTGTATTTCCTGAAAGGCAAGCTTGTGGAAAGTTACTGCACACATTCCTTCTTTGGGTTTGATATATGGAGGTTGTTGGTGTTTTGTACTCTTCTGTTGTAGTAATGGGCAGGATTTTCAAAAAGTAGTGTTATTGTATTGAACCTGAGAGGCAGAATGGTAAGAACCAATGCTCAACAAACAAGGCGCAACATTCACAAAGCATTTATCCTCAAGCTAGAGTTAACACTAGTCTAAAAAGAAAATAATACAGAATATTGACCAAAATACTACAAAAAAGAACTACCTACTATCGCTTCATGTCAACCTCTGTTATCCTCTAATTGTCTTTCCCAGAACTACTAACCCACAATTCACTGTCATTTATTTCTAAAAAAAACAAGCAAAGTGAAAAGTTGCCTCCCTATTGTTGCCTATGAGTGTTTGTAAAGCATCTAATTTTGAGGTATTTGCCATATACTGTAAAGACGTGATATGTACAAAAGGAGTCAAGTTATCAGGGTCAGCCTTTTTATCCTATGGATAACACTGCACCATGCTGTGTAGTTGTTGGGGGAAGGCTCCTCACTGGCACATACAGGATTGTGGTGGAATCCATAGCTTGGTGTTATATCTGTATTAAAGTGACTATGATATGTTCTGTTTTGGTGTCATTTGTTTGCTCCAATTGTGCCTTGTTTAACTTAACCACTCTGATATGATTACATCCTTACAGAGCTGACCCTTTATAACTTAGCCTGTCTTTATGGCTGGACCCTTTATACTGTATAGCTTTATTCATATCTCCATAAAAAAGAATGAAATGCTGAAATAGAAAGTGTCATGCAACAGATTATTGGTCAGGGGAATGTAACTGGCACCCAGAGAGATGTGTAATGGTGTTGTTGGTAACGTATCACCAGCATGATCCCAGAAGAGCTAAAATCACGAAAGCTGCCTTTCCTCTGTCTTAACCCTAACCCTTTTCTGGAAACTGTTATTGATATGCACTGTGCTATTCCAATGAGTGTTCACCCCTTCTTCTGCAAGCAGATGTATTCAAGAATTCATAGTAAAACATCCAGGCACGGTGAGCTCAGGGCTCAAACAAGAAAAGTGGTCAGATTGGGGCTGGAGGACAAAGATCTTAAGCCTCTCTTAATAAAATGTTAATTTTAAACAACAATCTTGCAGAATCTCTCCAGGGGGAACTATAATGTTTGCTACTGTCAATGTTAAGATATATTTCCTGCCACTCACAGCACTAAAGTCTGTCATCAGTTTCCTGCTGTTGCAACAGGCAGTGTTGTGTGTGCTAGCGTTACAGATTCTGTCCCGTGTCGGATGAGCCCGGCTCTTTTGCATAATGTTAAGATGCTTGTATGCAGGGTCACTGGTTCACGCTCTGCTACTGTTTGGGGGCATCTGGAAAGTTTTTTTTTTTTTTATTGGAACCACTGCATGCTGAAATGTTTAAGAACATAAGAACATAAGAAAGTTTACAAACGAGAGGAGGCCATTCAGCCCATCTTGCTCGTTTGGTTGTTAGTAGCTTATTGATCCCAGAATCTCATCAAGCAGCTTCTTGAAGGATCCCAGGGTGTCAGCTTCAACAACATTACTGGGGAGTTGGTTCCAGACCCTCACAATTCTCTGTGTAAAAAAGTGCCTCCTATTTTCTGTTCTGAATGCCCCTTTATCTAATCTCCATTTGTGACCCCTGGTCCTTGTTTCTTTTTTCAGGTCAAAAAAGTCCCCTGGGTCGACATTGTCTATACCTTTTAGGATTTTGAATGTTTGAATCAGATCGCCACGTAGTCTTCTTTGTTCAAGACTGAATAGATTCAATTCTTTTAGCCTGTCTGCATATGACATGCCTTTTAAACCCGGGATAATTCTGGTTGCTCTTCTTTGCACTCTTTCTAGAGCAGCAATATCCTTTTTGTAACGAGGTGACCAGAACTGAACACAATATTCTAGATGAGGTCTTACTAATGCATTGTAAAGTTTTAACATTACTTCCCTTGATTTAAATTCAACACTTTTCACAATATATCCGAGCATCTTGTTGGCCTTTTTTATAGCTTCCCCACATTGTCTAGATGAAGACATTTCTGAGTCAACATAAACTCCTAGGTCTTTTTCATAGATTCCTTCTTCAATTTCAGTATCTCCCATATGATATTTATAATGCACATTTTTATTGCCTGCGTGCAGTACTTTACACTTTTCTCTATTAAATGTCATTTGCCATGTGGCTGCCCAGTTCTAAATGCTGTCTAGATCATTTTGAATGACCTTTGCTGCTGCAACAGTGTTTGCCACTCCTCCTATTTTTGTGTCGTCTGCAAATTTAACAAGTTTGCTTACTATACCAGAATCTAAATCATTAATGTAGATTAAGAATAGCAGTGGACCTAATACTGATCCCTGTGGTACACCACTGGTTACCTCGCTCCATTTTGAGGTTTCTCCTTGTGGCAAAGTGCCCCCCTGTGTGTATTTTGTGTTACGTGTTGTGTGTAAATGTTGGTGTATAGGCATTGGTACACGGGATATAAGCGGGTCTGTGTTTCACATGTGTTTAAATTGTAGATTTGTATTTAGGCACGAGGAGGGCACAAATCACATCACGTGCAAGTAAAAGTAATAATATGTGAGCACGGGAATTGCACTTTAATTAATTCACGTGCAGTTGTACGAGATTCCAATTGAATGATTGACTAGCAATCGAGTCTCGCACAACTGCATAAAAGCTGTATGTTTTCACTCACTCGGGTTGGGTGTTCGAGTGGAGTGAGAGAGAGAGAGAGAGAGAGAGAGAGAGAGAGAGAGAGAGAGAGAGAGAGAGGAGAAAGAAATATTTATAACAATTGCTATCGCGTGCTGGTAGTACCAGCACGATACTTGTTTTATTTATTTCCTCACCGTGTTTGTGTGTCTGTCCGTCCACCGTTTGTTACTGTTTAGTCCGTTTTGTTTATATATTTATTTTGCCGAAAGTGCCGTGTCCTGTTTCTGTTTTGTGTACAAACCTTTTATTTTCTGTTTGATTATTAAACGCTGAGCGCCATCACGCGCTCAGCTTCACCAAAACCCCAAGTCTCTGTCTGCTCTGTGTGGTTCTAGTTTCTGGTCTGAGTTCCTCCCTGCAGCCGTCTTTGTGACACGTGGTGTCAGAACCGGGATAACAGCGCCTCCAGGACTCAGGCCAGAGCAGGAACCGCAATTTGTTAAAAAAAAAACAAACAAAAAAAAACACAACAACAACAACAACAAAAACAAGAAAATAAAAGGTTTGTACACAAACCAGAAACAGGACACGGCGCTTTCGCCAAAATAAATATATAAACAAAACGGACTAAACAGTAACAAACGGTGGACGGACAGACACACAAACACGGTGAGGAAATAAATAAAACAAGTATCGTGCTGGTACTACCAGGACGCGATAGCAATTGTTATAAATATCTCTCTCTCTCTCTCTCTCTCTCTCTCTCTCTCTCTCTCTCTCTCTCTCTCTCTCTCTCTCTCTCTCGTTCGTTCTCCCGTTCTCCACTCACGAACACCCAACCCCAAGTGAGTCAAAACATGCTGCTTTTATGCAGTTGTACCGAGACTCGATTGCTAGTCAATCATTCAATTGGAATCTCGTACAACTGCACGTGAATTAATTAAAGTACAATTCCCCGTGCTCACATATTATTACTTTTTACTTGCACGTGATGTGATTTGTGCCCTCCTCGTGCCTAAATACAAATCTACAATTTAAACACATGTGAAACACAGACCCGCTTATATCCCGTGTACCAATGCCTATACACCAACATTTACACACAACACGTAACACAAAATACACACAGGGGGGCACTTTGCCACACTCCTCTAATCAGTACTTTATGTTTTCTACATGTTAACCACTCCCTAATCCATGTGCATGCATTTCCTTGAATCCCTACTGCGTTCAGATTGAGAATTAATCTTTTATGCGGGACTTTGTCAAAAGCTTTCTGGAAATCTAAATAAACCATGTCGTATGCTTTGCAATTATCCATTGTCGATGTTGCATCCTCAAAAAAATCAAGCAAGTTAGTTAGACACAATCTCCCTTTCCTAAAACCATGCTGACTGTCTCCTAGGATATTGTTACCACATAGGTAATTTTCCATTTTGGATCTTATTATAGTTTCCATAAGTTTACATATAATAGAAGTCAGGCTTATTGGTCTGTAGTTACCTGCTTTGGTTTTGTCTCCCTTTTTGTGGATCGGTATTACGTTTGCAATTCTCCAGTCTGTCGGTACAACCCCTGTGTCAAGAGACTGTTGCATGATCTTGGTTAGTGGTTTGTAAATAACTTCTTTCATTTATTTGAGTACTATTGGGAGGACCTCATCCGGCGCAGGGGATTTGTTTATTTTAATAGCTCCTAGTCCCTTTAACACTTCTGCCTCTGTTATGCTATAGTTATTTAAAACTGGATCGGAACAGGTCGACATGTGGGGCATGTTGTCCTTATCCTCCTCTTACACCGATACTAGTCAGTACAGAACAGAGACATGTTCCAAAGACCTTTGATACAGACTTACAGTATGTGAGCTAAACATGAAAATGTAAAAGTACCCAAGCATTGAAATGCAACTTAAAAAGCCCAAAGTGAGTAATTATAACTGTATTTTTGCTATTAAAACTCACTGGTTCGTTTCAAATCAAGTCCCAGAGGTAAAGCCCTAACTCATGACATTCAGGTGCCTTGTTTAATCAGAAAGCTGTAGCATGCTTCACAGTTTTACCTGCATTGTGGTCAGCATAGTTAAGTTCAGGCACCTAAACAGTAGTCATACTCAATGCACTTTTTTGGAGCGCTGCCAATTCATTTCACATTTTACAGAAAACAAAGTGGTAAACAAGGTAGGGAAACTACTCTCCCGCTGCAGTCTTCCTTAAACAGTCAAGAAAAGCAGAACAAGTCGGGGCTGCCCCTAGCCTGGGAGGCAGTGCACAGATAACATACCGCCCTTCCTGAAACCGGCCTGTAGTTCCCCTCTGATGACTAAGCACTTGCCTCTTGGTGTATTAATGTTCTTGTTGTTCCCACACGGCTCACTGGTACTTTCCCTTTCCTCCCAGCACTCTTCCACAATACAACAAGGAAAATGTGCTGTTCCTAGTCTATCTGACAGAATAGAGAGGACACAGATAGGGCAAGGAAAAAATTAACACAGCTGCAGAACTCAGAAACACAGATTAAAGAAACATAATAAAAAAGGTTTTTGATACATAGAAATCTCTAGAAGTTTTGAAAACTGTCTTTCTCAGTGTTTGTAGTGGTCATTAACTGTCACTTGATTTGAATGTTAGGCACCGGGAGTATCCAGAGTATACATGTGACTAAATGTTTTATTTTGTCTAATTAATTTAAATGTATTCATATTCTTCAGTTCCTTTAATTAAATCTAATCTGTGACCTTGGTCTCCTAGCCACGTCACAATATTTTTGACATTGTTTTTTAAATGTTTTTGTTTATACAGGCAACTTTAAATCGAGGGGACACTAGTCTACATGTTGTCAGAAAACTGCAGAAAGGGAGATTTTTGGTAGAAAGTGACGTGTAACTACAGGTTTCGGGCAACTTTGTTGCAAGAATTGATTTTGTAGAAACAACATTACATCATAGGATAAGTCAACCAATGAAAATTCATGAGGAAAGTCATGTGAATGGCTATCTCGCCGGGGAAAGGCTGAAAAAATATGGCGGCGAAGCCAGGGTGGGATGTCGTCAGTGAAAGTCTCTTGATCAATTTTTGTGTATTTTATATATTATAATATATTCTTTGCTGGTCTCCATTAACAATAACATGAAATAAATTTAAGACATTTATATTTTAGCTGTAAATGCAACGTGTGTAAATCATTGAAGGTAAACAAACGAAATGTTTGAGTTCAATTAATAAAGGCTTTTCCCCCTCTTCTAACAGTAGTGTTTTGGGGGCTCGTAAATATAAATGCATCTCGGTTTACATGATTTTGGCTAGAACTTAGCTACAAAAATTGCATTTCATAATCTTAATTTTAATCATTGATGCTGGGTAAAGGTTTGTGGTGTCTAGAACTGTAGAAAGAGAAGTTAAGTCTTTAAGACTTTGCTGATCTAAAGGATCAAAACTATACATTTAAATACTGCCATTATTTTACTCTGTATTTTCCTGCTCTTTTATACATACCATATGAATATTGTGTAATAAAGTAATGATAATGAACACCAATATAAATAGAATTATAACCGTTATGAGAAAGACCTTTGAAGTAGACTTGTTCCTGACGGCAACCAGGCAGTGTAGGGAAGCAATCAAAAAGGCTAACAGTGTGCTTGGTGATATAGTGAAAAGTGTTGAGTTCAAATTAAAGGAGATTATGGTAAACGTGTATAGCGCACTGGTCAGGCCTGACGTATAATTCAACATTAAATTCTGGTCCCTGTAGTACACAAAGGACACTGTGGCTTGAAGAAAGTCCAGCGCACAGCAGCCAGAGTAGGCCCAGGGTTGAAAGGTATGAAGTGTCCTCTCTGTGTGGTGTTACTAGTCTGTGTGCACTTTCATAGAATTTGCTCCAGAGGCTACTGAAATAAAAGTATTTATTACACCATATCTGAACCCATATGTGGCGATGTGGCCGCGCCCTTGTGCGTAGTTTGTGTTATATGTTGTATGTTGCGTGTGTTAATGTTGGTGTATAGTCATTGGTACACGGGATATAAACGGGTGTGTGTTTCACGTGTGTTTAAGATATAATTGTATTTAGGCACGGGATTGCACATCACTTCACGTGCAAGTAAAAAGTAATAATATGTGAGCACGGGGAATTGCACTTTAATTAATTCACGTGCAGTTGTACCGAGATTCCAATTGAATGATTGACTAGCAATCGAGTCTCGGTACAACTGCATAAAAGCTGTATGTTTTCACTCACTCGGGGTTGGGTGTTCGTGAGTGGAGAACGGGTGTGGAGAAGGAGAGAATATAATAAGAAGAAGAAGTGTTTTTGTACTCACCGTGTTTGTTTGTCTCCGTGCACCGTTTGTTAAGTGTGTGTTCGTTTTGTTTACCTGTTTATTTTGGCGAAAGGGCCGTGTGCTGTTTTTGTGTTCTTTTATTTTGTTTATTAAATGCTGAGCACAACCAAGTGCTCAGCTTCATCAACCTCACTGTCTGTTGTGTATTACTTCCTGTTTCTGGTCTGACGTCACCCACTGTCGGCCGTCTTTGTGACACCATATCTACAGCATAGAATGACATGAAGACGTTGAAAAAGACTTCTAGTCAAAATGTTTGTCATTGAATTTAAGTTTATTTTAGTTTTCTAAATTCAGCACTATTGCATGTTTAATATTTATGCATGACAGAATGTAGGCTCAGGTGCTGTCTAGTAAATGTATTAAAGGAAGTTACATTATTGTGTTGTGTTCATGTTGCATCATTTAGGGTTAACTATGTCAATTCCTTTTAAGATGCTAAAGATGTCTAATCCCCCCCACCATTCTTCTTTGCTCTAGTCTAAATACATTCAGTTTTTTAGCCTATCATCATAGCTCAATCTTATAAGCCCAGGGATTAGTCTTGTTGCTTTTCTTTGTACTCTCTCCAGGGCCACAATGTCCCTTTGGTGCTGTGGTGACCAGAACTGGACATAGTACTGGTGTGTCTCCAGAGGCGCCGGAAGGACTGCACAAGTGGGTGGGCCAGCCAAACAAATTAATTTCTGAGGGCGTTAACTACCACGTCATAACACAGCTACCTGCTGCAGTGTCACTACGAAATATCACTGATCAGCACGCACTACTACACAAAAACGACAGAACTGAGTATAGCTACTACATCAAATAACTTCTGTCACCTCGTTGGAAATAAAAATCACAGGACAAAACATTCTCAAATACACTAGCGGTGCAATCGGTAAACTTTTTTCTTTAGATTAATCATGTCGTCATTTTTTAACTGTTGCCTAATCGATGTATTGATTATTCAAAATAACAAAAACATTGTTTTGTTTTAACAGAAGAAAAAAAAAACCTGTGCCGAATAGTTCAAACATCTATGCATAGCTTACATTTAAAAGGAAAGAAATACAAGGGACTTTTTTAAACACTGAAAACAACAATACGCATGTGTCCACATCAGAGGTCGCTCTGTATTAAAAACATAAAACAATACTATATTTTTACCAAAGTAATTTTCAAAGCAAATCAAGCATTAAACATATTGTAAAGGTAACTTACAGTAACGTAGTCTGGGTGGCTTAGTTCATTGTTTAATCAGCTAGTCTTCTGTCTTGTCGGTAGCTGGGGTAATTTTCAGTATTTACAGAACACTCAAGAAAATGCAGAGCTAGTGGGAACTATATACACTCAACAAAAGTTTAAAATGTTCAGCAGTCCAATTTAGTCAATCCCATTTTCCAAAAAAGCTATTCCTGGCATCACTAAATCCACAAAGTCTTCTGTCTTGTCGGTAGCTGGGGTAATTTTCAGTATTTACAGAACACTCAAGAAAATGCAGAGCTAGTGGGAACTATATACACGCAACAAAAGTTTAAAATGTTCAGCAGTCCAATTCAGTTAATCCCATTTTCCAAAAAAGCTATTCCTGGCATCACTAAATCCACAAAGTCTTCTGTCTTGTCGGTAGCTGGGGTAATTTTCAGTATTTACAGAACACTCAAGAAAATGCAGAGCTAGTGGGAACTATATACACGCAACAAAAGTTTAAAATGTTCAGCAGTCCAATTCAGTTAATCCCATTTTCCAAAAAAGCTATTCCTGGCATCACTAAATCCACAAAATGACTTGGCAACTTGGTCCAAAGCATCAGTAATGTCTTTATGTACTTGTAGAAACATTACATGATTCATGCGCTTTTGTGTCATAGTAGGTTTTAATTCTTTGCATTGCTGAAAAACTTCGCTCTGCAGTTGCACTGGACATAGGGATTGTCAAATAGAGGCGAATGAGTTTATCAACTTCTGCAAGGAGTTGCCGTGCCCCCTCATCAGGTTCAAGTATAGGTTCGTCACTTTGTTAGAACATAAGAACGTTTACAAACGAGAGGAGGCCATTCAGCCCATCTTGCTCGTTTGATTGTTAGTAGCTTATTGATCCCAGAATCTCATCAAGCAGCTTCTTGAAGGATCCCAGGGTGTCAGCTTCAACAACATTACTGGGGAGTTGGTTCCAGACCCTCACAACTGTGTGTGTAAAAAAGTGCCTCCTATTTTCTGTTCTGAATGCCCCTTTATCTAATCTCCATTTGTGACCCCTGGTCCTTGTTTCTTTTTTCAGGTCAAAAAAGTCCCCCGGGTCGACATTGTCTATACCTTTTAGGATTCTGAATGCTTGAATCAGACCACCTCGTAGTCTTCGTTGTTCAAGACTGAATAGATTCAATTCTTTTAGCCTGTCTGCATATGACATGCCTTTTAAAACCGGGATAATTCTGGTTGCTCTTCTTTGCACTCTTTCTAGAGCAGCAATATCCTTTTTGTTACGAGGTGACCAGAACTGAACACAATATTCTAGGTGAGGTCTTACTAATGCATTGTAAAGTTTTAACATTACTTCCCTTGATTTAAATTCAGCACTTCTCACAATATATCCAAGGATCTTGTTGGCCTTTTTTATAGCTTCCCCACATTGTCTAGATGAAGACATTTCTGAGTCAACATAAACTCCTAGGTCTTTTTCATAGATTCCTTCTTCAATTTCATTATATATCTCCCATATTATAATGCACATTTTTATTGCCTTTGTGCAGTACTTTACACGTTTCTCTATTAAATGTCATTTGCCATGTGTCTGCTCAGTTCTGAATGCTGTCTAGATCATTTTGAATTACCTTTGCTGCTGCAACAGTGTTTGCCACTTATGCAGTGTTGACTGTAGCAAATCTACAGAATGCAGAAGGCTTTCTTTCTGTTTACACGAAGCACAAGCCACGATCTATCTTTGTACAAGTCACAATTGAAAAATTTCAACCGTGATTTCTCGCCAGATCCATATACGCGAGCAGTTTGTTGTTTTAAAATGGGTAATCTATTTGCTTCAGGTGATATGTTGCAGCAAGGTAGCTCACAATCTACAGCCGACGGGTTACCTACTGTTTTGGTGGTAGACGAAGTTGAAGGCTCCGTTACGGTATTCTGTTCAACTGGAGCAGAATCACTCTCTTCAGGCAAAGACTTTTCTTCTTAGACGTGCCACCCTCTTCGTTTCTTTCAGCACACGAATGTTTGTCTGCTCCCGGTGCAGCAATCGGCTTATAAAAATTCCTCAAATCCATCTCCACACATTGAGATAAGTATAGGCCTACTTCAATACCGTTAGTTACCTCGGTTTGCGTATTTTGAAAAAAATGCGGGGAAGCAACTAATATATGTGTGTGTGTGTGTAATAATATATTCCTGGGTAATGTGGTATCAAATGTAAATAAAACACAACTCTGGATACAGAAGGTGATTACGGGCCATTTAAAAAGTACATTTCTATAAAAATCACTACATCTGTCGAGAGTTAAACACCCCTTTTTGAAAATATGGTATCGTCTTTCCAGCACCCACGAATATACAGAAGATCGAATTGATATTTATAAACAACATCTCGCGCTTTAACTTGCACCCAGAAATAGTAGTTCGGAAGCCGGTTTAATCAATCCAAACGTATAGCATCGTGAAGTTTGTCGCATAGGATTTATTAAAACGCTTAATTTGTGGATGTATTTGACTTAGCTGTGTCATTGTGTTTTGGAAGAGCGATGAGATTAAGTGCATTTTATTTTTTAAAGTTTTTTTTTCGCTCTCACTGTAAAAAGTGGGTGGGCAGGGCCCCCCTGTTTTAAAAGTGCGTGGGCAGTGGCCCGTTGGTCCTCCCGTCTCCGGCGCCTATGTGTGTCTCACCAGTGCAGTATACAACCTCAACATAACCTCCTTGGATTTGTACTCTGCACTTTGGCTATATACCCAAGCTTTCTGTTTGCTTTTTTGATTGATTCCAGCACTGTGTGTTGCACAGAGGTGGCTGTGTGGGCTGTGTGGTCCAGTGGTTAAAGAAATGGGCTTGTAACCAGGAGGTCCCCGGTTCAAATCCCACCTCAGCCACTGACTCATTGTGTGACCCTGAGCAAGTCACTTAACCTCCTTGTGCTCCGTCTTTCGGGTGAGATGTAATTGTAAGTGACTCTGCAGCTGATGCATAGTTCACACACCCTGCTCTCTGTAAGTCGCCTTGGATAAAGGCGTCTGCTAAATAAACAAATAATAATAATAACAGAGTGCAGCCATTAACCTGTTTCTCTGCCCTTAGCTGATGTAAGAAATACCACGTTTTACAGCAAATGGTGTAGCAGATGTTTCTGGTGTTTAGACATTATTATGAGAGCTCTATTGATGCCAAATGGGTGCTTTAAACCCCAGCTTTTTATTTAAACAACAACAAGAGCATTTTTAAGATCTCTCTCATATTGTATACTGTGACAGGATGGCTGAGTGGGTGACGTCACAGACCAGGAAGTGACACACCAGTACTGCGGGTGAGTCGCCAATGCACTCTTTTACTAAACAAAATATTTGAACAGAAACAAACACTTCACAAAAGAAAACGGCATGGTGGCCAAAATAAACAGACACACTGCTTCAAACAAAAACAAAACAAAGATTGTGCTGCCAGCGCACGTAGCACTTGTCTTATCCTTTACCTCCTTCTTTCTCTCTCTCTGCTCTCTTGTTCCTGCTCTCCACTCTGAACAACCCACCTCGCTATGAGCAGCTGCTGTGCTTTTATACACGTGGCCATCTCCCAATTAGTAATGACTTCATCAATTCGGAGAGGGACACATTCTGCACGCGTTTAGAGGGATAGGGCTTGAACCCCATCCATCCTGCCAAACAATAACAAACACAAAACAATGCGTCCCAATACAACCAATACATTTCAATAATAATACATTTACCATTTACATGCAGTGCTCTGCCCTGCCACACATACCCATATCAAGTTGCTCCTCAAAGGTGTGCATCATATAAGTTTGTATGTGTGGGGGAAAGGAGACAATGTTTTCCCTTAAAGACACTGGAGGAATAATTCAACACTCTTTTACCTCTAGATGGTGCCATTGTTCCATATTTAATTAATGTTTCAACTTCATATGTATAAGCAGGAAACAACTAAACACATTTCTTTAAAATCTACAGCATGCCTTTAATCATGCCTGGAAACCCACAGCCTCCCGATGTGATTACATTTCCATCAGTGTAACTCTAAAATAGACTTCTGGGTGGATTTGTTCGCTCACTCTATTAATGTTTCCATGCAAAGGATATGTTCTCATAGGTATAATAGTGGAACACCTGTGGCCTATTAGCATACATGGCTGCAAACATCTGAGTGCAGTTCTGTTTTTAATATCACTTGATTTAAATGTTGGGGTTTGAGCTCCCTTGTCAGTTGCTGTGTCACCTAGAATGACGTGACTCATATCAATTCAACAGTTCCTCATATAAATGGTGTTTAGTTACCTGTCATGTAAGCAATCACACATGAGATGGGGCTGCCATGTGCATTCAACCACCTGAGAAGTGGTGTGGTGGTAAATGTGATGTTTGAAATGGCTGTTCTCTACACTAATCAAGCTCTGCACCTTTACATGTTTAATGCCAACTTTCATTTATTCTCCCCAGACTCTCATGCTCAGCACATCAGCTGAACCCGTGACTGAAAAAAAAAAGACATCTAAGGAGATTGCTTGACATTTGAAATTTGTTCGATTTTGTTTACTGTAAGACTAATGAATACTGAAAAAAAGCAATGTATAAGTGACCTGTAACCCTGACCGCCAGTTGCAATTGACCCATAGGCACACTGATCTTAATACATGGAATGAAATGAGGTCTGAACCATTGGTTGCACTGTTTTAACCACATGGCTTTGGAATGTCAGCAACCAATCAGAATGCAGTACATTTCCAAGCCATTTTATAATGGGAAATAAACAACCAACAGCCCATTAGCATTACCATTAATCATAGAGATGCTTTAACATGCTTTGAGAGGACGTTTTCATGTACGTAAGAATTTCTCAAACTATTTTGTCACTGTTATTAATGTACGCTTCATATCTAAATTAAATAAGAACATAAGAACATAAGAAAGTTTACAAACGCGAGGAAGCCATTCAGCCCATCTTGCTCGTTTGGTTGTTAGTAGCTTATTGATCCCAGAATTTCATCAAGCAGCTTCTTGAAGGATCTCAGGGTGTCAGCTTCAACAACATTACTGGGGAGTTGGTTCCAGACTCCCACAATTCTCTGTGACCCCTGGGTCCTTGTTTCTTTTTTCAGGTCGAAAAAGTCTCCTGGGTCAACATTGTCAATACCTTTTAGAATCTGGAATGCTTGAAGCTTAATTTTCTTTGTTCAAGACTGAATAGATTGAATTCCTTTAGGCTGTCTGTATATGACATGTCTTTTAAATCTGGAATAATTGTGGTTGCTCTTCTTTGCACTCTTTCTAGAGCAGCAATATTATTTTTGTAACAAGGTGACCAGAACTGAAAATATTATTGTAGATGAGGTCTTACTAATGCATTGTAAAGTTTTAATTACTTCCCTTGGTTTAAATTCAACACTTCCCACTATCTATCAAAGCATTTTGTTGGCCTTTTTTATAGCTTCCCCACATTGTCTAGATGATGACATTTCTGAGTCAACATAAACTCCTAGACCTTTTTCATAGATTCCTTCTTCAATTTCAGTATCTCCCATATGGTATTTATAATGCACATTTGTATTACCTTACACTTTTCTCTATTAAATGTCATTTGCCATGTGTCTGCCCTGAATGCTGTCTAGATCATTTTAAATGACCTTTGCTGCTGGAACAGTGTTTGCCACTCCTCCTATTTTTGTGTTGTCTGCAAATTTAACAAGCTTGCTTACTATATCAGCATCAAAGTCATTAATGTAGATTAGGAGGAGCAGAGGACCTAATACTGATCCCCGTGGTACTCCACTGGTTACCTCACTCCATTTTGAGTTTTTTCCTCTAATCGGTACTTTCTGTTTTCTACATGTTAACCACTCCCTAATCCATGTGCATGCATTTCCTTGAATCCCTACTGCGTTGAGTTTGAGAATTACTCTTTTATGTGGGACTTTGTCAAAAGCTTTCTGGAAATCTAAATAAACCATGTCGTATGCTATGCAATTATCCATTGTCGATGTTGCATCCTCAAAAAAATCAAGCAGGTTAGTTAGACACGATCTCCCTTTCCTAAAACCATGCTGACTGTCTCCCAGGATATAGGTAATTTTCCGTTTTGGATCTTATTATAGTTTCCATAAGTTTACATATAATAGAAGTCAGGCTTATTGGTCTGTAGTTAACTGGTTCGGTTTTGTCTCCCTTGTGAATCGGTATTACGTTTGCAATTCTCTAGTCTGTCGGTGCAACCCTTGTCTCAAGTATTAGTCTGTATTTAAAATAACAGTAAGGCTGACACTATCAAATGCATCATTCACACAAAAGCAGGGTGCACACAAGCTGGCAGATGCAAGACTCTGTGACTAATGCAGCCAACAAGCGTGATCTGACTAAGCACAGCCAGTCATTTCGGAAATTTGATATCTTCATGAGTTTCTCACATGTGGTTTAGAAGGTCATTACCAGCTGCAGTTCTGGAAAGAATGGCTGGCCAATGTTTTGGGAAAACTCAAAATATATGTTTATTAATACCTGTTTACAGATGCCTTTCTGTCATTGTGGCGAACATCCTGGCTCCCATGACGCACACTGAAGTGATGACGATGTCAACCAGAAGTCAAAACAGAACATGCGGATGTCAGGTAATTCTCTAACACTATATAGACAGGGATTTAAAAAAATCGTTTCCAATAAAATACATTTTGTTTCTCCGAAATGCAGCTGTTTTTTTTTTCTGTGACGCAGGTGAAATTGCGTCTGCTATCCAAAGCCTTTCCATCACGTTTTAGAATGAAGGCCACAAGGTGACACTTTACATTAAGTATCTCTAATGTGTATTTACAGAGTAGTTACTGAGTTAATACATGTGTACTTACACATAATTACAATGTTATTGTGCATAGTTACAATGTACTTAATGTGTAAATCTTTTTGCACGATGTGTTTAGGATCATATTGTGCAAAAATAGTTACATGTAGAATTGTGTGTAATTACACATGTATTTAATAACACGGTAATTCGAGACTCTTAATGTAATGTGTTACCAGCCACACATACCACAGCTTTATTTGTAGTTTTAGCAAGTTCATTTTTTTATTCTGAACTACTACAAAAAGACTATATACCTAAAATAAAGTTTCTATTTAATGTGCACTAATTAAACTGTATACAATAATTGTATTAACACATGCAAAAAACATCACTGGTTACTTAATACTACAGTTAATTTCCCAATACGATGTGAAATTACAACAGTCAATAACCTTTTTACCAAGAGTGTAATCAAACCTGCATGTGGAGCTACCAGATCAGTGGACTGGTACAAATAAGAGATGTTGATATGCTGCACTTTCGTTACATTGTAATTGTAGTGTAACTCTTGTAGTGTAATCTGAATGATGTACATTTCAGTTACAGTGCTGCTTACGTTCAGTTAAGACGCAGTCTGTTTACTGTTGTTTTTGCATTTGCACCGCAGATAAGCAAAGTTATTTTGTCACGTTTCATGACACTTAGGTATATATGCCATGCCAGCTATAACCCCAGTTTCTCAGATGGGTTACATATGCAATCTTTGTTTTAACGAATTCAAACATTGTATGCAACACCTGTGCCACTGTGGAAGTGAAAGTGGTTGATTCTGGATTAGGTTGTTTGTTTCTAATTTGGTAATCCAAGAGTGTTTTTGTTACTTTGTAACTCACTACAGTAGTAGTCAACATGTGAAAGGGTGCTGAAAGGCTGTAGGTTCCTACTAAAACTGGCTGAACTTTTAATTCCTTCTTTTAAGAACTTCGTCTTAAAATAGGGCCTTAGGAGGCTGTGTGGTCTGGTGATTAATGATTAATGAAAGGGCTTGTAACCAGGAGTGACTCACTGACTCACTGTGTGACCCTGAGTAAGTCACTTAACCTCCTTCTGCTCTGTCTTTTGGGTGAGACGTTGTAAGTGACTCTGCAGCTGATGCATAGTTCACACACCCTAGTCTCTGTAAGTCATCTTGGTTAAAGGTGTCTGCTAAATAAACAAATAATAATAATAAATAAACAAATAATAATAACAAAGGTGAGACACCTGCATGCCAACTCACATGGAACTCAGATATGTCAAACAAAACATTTCAGAAACAGTTCATGCATCTGCAAAACATTGCATGAAATTGCAAATCTAATGCACGCAGAGGGTACTTATATCTTGCACGGTTATATCTTCGGTGTTCTGAATTTATTTTGACCGTGTATGGGGTTAGATAAGAACAAACACTGCTTATTTTTAAACCAATTAAACTAAAATAGCAAATAGATGGAGTAAAGTAATTGTGATAATATAGGAGGAAAACAAATCATAATCCTTTATCACTACATAGACAGGGATTTAAAAAAATAACCTTACAATAAAACACAGAGAATTTGTTTCTCTGAAATGCAGCTGTTTTTTTCTGTGGTGCATGTGAAAATGTTCCTGCTATCCAACGCAGCCTTTCCATCTTGTTTTAGAATCAAGACCACAAATACCGCAGCTTTGTTTGTGCTGTAGCAGGCTTTTTTTATTTCAAACTACTACAAAGAGACTTTACCTTTTCTAAAATAAAGTGTATTTCATTTGCACTAATTAAACAATAACTAGTGTAGACTGAAAGCGCCTCTGATTTTAACTTTATAAATGCACCTGCTCCATGTGACGTTTCAGTGCCGCAGCATGACAGTGGAACTGTATGTGTAGAGGGACGTGAGAAGGTAAATATGGATGAAAGGCAGGAAGTGAGCGGGGACTTTGTAACTGTTAGAAAAAGTATGAAGAGGAGGACGGCACCAAGCAGTCAACATAGAGAGGAGATTGATCTAGCTAATAGATTCCAAGCACTGAGCAATGACAACCTAGTGCAGGATGAGCACAGGGGTGAGGTGGTGTTAGTAGGTGATTCAATTATACGCTATGTCAACAGTGATTTTACCTGTAAAGATCCCATAATAGGGTTGTTATCTGCCTCCCTGGAGAAAAATTAAAGGATATTGAATCAAGAGTGCACAGATTATTAAATCACAAAAGAGAGTCTGTGGTCATTGTACATGCTGGTACAAATGACATGAACAGGAAATCTGAGCATGTGAAAGAGGATTTTAAATCCTTAACAAGACAGCTGAAGAAGTTAGGATGCAGAATGATTCTCTCAGGTCTACAACCTGTTGTTGGTGGGGATGAAGTATTCAGTAGAATTAGGGCCTGAAATACTTGGCTGGCTGGTTGGTGTGTGCAGAAGGGCTGGGATTTATAAACAACTGGGATTGCTTTTGGAAAATAAATAGATATTATAGGAAAGATGGACTGCACCTAAATAGGTCAGGGACAAGCAGGCTAGCTGATAACATCGAACATCACCAAGCAAGGTATTTAAACTAGGAACTGGGGAGGGGAGGGAATCTAAAGAGGCGTGTAAAATTCCGGTTAAAGTATCCTGCCATTCCCGCTACCCGCTGAGTAAACACAGAGGTGTGTGCTACAGTAACCTTCGTCAAATTCCTATTACCCCTGCTCAATCACATGCTCTTGATTAGACCAATTTATACCTAGGTTTATTTAATGTCAGGTCTCTGTCTAATAAGGCTCTGTTAATTAGTGATTTTATTCAGGATTACAACATTGATATTTTCTCTTTAACTGACTCTTGGCTTGGACCGAATGACAATGTTTCGCTGATTGAGGCTTCTCCACCTAACTATTCTTTCTTCCAGAAAGCTCGCTCTGCTGGGCGGGGATGTGGACTTGCTATTGTTTTCCGTAGTGAACTTAGAATCAAACAGGAAATTGTTGAAGGTTATTCATCTTTTGAAGTTTTAACCTTGACATTAAACAGTCCCAACCCTGTTCATATTGTAATTATTTATCACCCATCTCAGTCAAACCTGCTATTTCTGACTGAATTTGGGGATCTGCTATCTACATTGACAGTCAAATATGATAGGATTCTTTTATTGGGTGATTTTAACCCTCATGTTGACATTGATTCTGATTCTAACTCCTTGGAATTTTTGAGGCTACTGGATTCCTTAGATTATATCCTGCATGTCAAAGGTCCTACGCATAATCGTGGCCATACTTTAGATCTGGTAATTTCTTGTGGTTTAGCTGTTAAGAAAATCATAACCCTAGATCTTACTATCTCTGATCATCTTGCCATTATTTTTGAGGTGAATCTGCCAGTATCTACAAAGACTGTGAAACGTACATTTAAATCCCAGGTAATTAATTTTTCAACTGCTGTTAAGCTTTCTGATGTCTTGAGCTCATTACCACTCTCTGAGTCCTCATCAGTAGGTTAATACCTACAACACCACCTTGACTGATATCTTAGATACTGTAGCACCAATCAAAACTCAGAAAGTGTCTTTTAAAAAAGCTCACCGGGAGGCAGGGCTTTTTCTTGTAGGGCTCCTAAATTATGGAATGCTCTGCCTTTGTTTGTCAGGGAAGTTGGGACCGTTACAGTTTTCAAGTCAAGACTGAAAAAACACTTTTATAAAATGGCTTTCTTATCTTAGTGGATTTTAATGTAACTTTAAAATTGTATTTTGTGTATACTGTTATTTAAATATATTATTTAAATGGTCTGATTATAGCAGTTGTATGGTGTGACATGCTATACAAATGTATTGTGGTTTGCTCTTTTTTTGCTATGTACTGTACAGTGCTTTGAGATATTTTTGTATAAAAAGCGCTATATAAATGCAATAAATAAATAAATAAATAAATATTGAAAGGGTACAAATAAGAGTAGTGTTGTTAGTGTAACAGAGGATAAATGTACCTTTTGAGTTATCAGTTTTACCCACAAATGCCTAATATACAGGAAACATAATTTTAGATGTTTTTTAAGGCATGCAGCAAATTTTAGATATAGACTACCAAAAACAATCTTGGCAGTTAAAAGCTTTTATCAAATGAGGGAACCAGAATGCAGTGCGAATAAATGTATTAAAAAGTATTAAAAAGCGATTTCTGAAGACAATGAGAAAGTCGAAACATTTGTCACTGAATTTATTATGTTTCTTTGAGTGTTTTTAAATGTAGCTCTATTGAGTGTTTGGAGGATTTTATTCAAGCAATAAATATTAGAAAAGTGTGCGGAACACTTTACATTAAGTGTCTCAAATTGCTGTGTATTTACATGTGCACTGACACATAATGACAATGCTATTATGCATAGTTACAATGTACTTCATGTGGAACTCTTTTTGCACAATACTGTCATCACTCACATATCAACCCTATACAATTCAGTGACGGTTAAACAAGTGTGATGCAGATCTGATTATTTCATTTTGGCCCGTTCCAACCCTTGACCGTTTTTCAGGGAACAGAAAAAAGATGTCAAAAATACATAGTTGAAAGGACTGTGTTTTAAAATAAGTACTGTACTATATTTTCAACAGAATTGGAAGTATTTTAATTCAGAACGATATGATTCTGAAAATATAACTTACCAAACGAGATGACACGTGGACTGTAATACAGTACATACTTTAGCGGGGGGGCGTTGATTTGGAAGACAATGTAGGAAGGGACCTGATTATGGACAGTATCTAAAACTGTTAAATGATTAATTTTTTACATTACTGTAACTTGTCTTGTTCTTGATGCATTTTCATCATGTGCAATTGGAGGAAGCGCTGTGTAACTGCACAATGAAGACAGACTGATTTGGCATGCAATAAAAATAAAATTAAAATAAAAAGATGGGCTTTGTATCAGAAAAATGGTGACGGAGTTGGAAATCACGTGTGACGGGTATTGCATTAATTTGTTACATATATATTATGGTGTGACAGAGAGTGAATGAATCTGAAACAACAATCTCCCTCTTGACCTGAGAGGGCACTGTACAACAGGAACTGTGTTCCTCGTACTGAATGGTTGGCCAGTTCATTCCAGGGGCAGTCGGAAGCCGGCCATTCAGGAAGGGGCGGCATCACGGTACCAGGAGTCACCGCCCTAGTACAGTACCAGTCATGAATTGGAGGAGACGTGATTGAACTAGTTATCGGAGGGGGCGGGGCTGAGGGTACTTTAGGGGGACGGGACGCCATCATCGGCTCCTTTTTATGATTAATGGGAGGAAACAAGGACTGTGGAAACGTGGAGTGCTTAGTTTATTTGTAACCTGTTGGTATTTGTCTTTGTCAGACGGCTAATACAAAGCCAGGAGCTGCAGCATGAAGCCAGCGCTAAGCCCGGACCGCACTTGTAAATACACCACCACGGCTGAAAGCACCGCACCTGCACAAAGAGCACACAACGCCTGGAGACGTGTTTTTGTGTCTTGGTTGAGTGTCTGTTTTCTCTTATTATTCTCTTACAAAGGAGGAGGCTGAATTAGAGAACTGTTTGAACCGTAACTTTGTGTCTGTCGTTGTCAGGAGCACCTGCATCACCCCTACACCTACGCACTGCAACGCACACATTCACAAATGGGGATTAGTTTTATTCTTAATACAAAGCCAGTAAAACATGATTGACGTGTATCTGCGTAACGGAAGATTTACACATTAAGTACATTGTACTAAGTAACTACTGAGTAAATACACAGCAATTAGAGACACTGTAAAGTGTTACTAAAGTATGGTACGGCTGAGGCCCTGCACAGGTCATTTTGTAAACAGTGTGATAGTGTGTATTTCTGTTGTAAATAAAGTTCTGTGTATTTTGATTTTAAGTTTGGCAGGGATAGGTTTGAATATTTATTTATTGCATTTATATAACGCTTTTTATCCAAAAGTATTGCAAAGCACTGTACAGTACAGAAAAAAAGAACACATCTCAATACATTTGTATAGCATGTAACATACAACTGCTTCAAATAACACATTTAAATAACAGTTTACACATAATAATAATACAAATGCAGCAATTTTAAAGTTAGAGCACATGCGATCCCACATTTCCTTTTAGTTGGTTCTGTGAGCCCACTAGCATAACCTCTGTTTTTTCTGAAGTCAGCATTAGAAAATTCTGACTGTGACATCCAATGCTTGATGTATGTAAGACAAGTAGCTAATAATAACACCCAGGCAGAAGACATGCCTGGCTTTAGGGACAAATATAGCTGGGTATCATCAGCATAGCAATGGAAGTGCATATGTCACCTAAAGGTTGCATGACTGTTCATGGCCCGGTGTAGAAAACATTGTGTTTGAATGGAGTGCTTTGTACAGTATGTGTATGGTTATGGTTATGGCTGGAAATTGAATGCAATTGTACTGCACCGTATGCAACACTAAAATGTTTTGGTTACTGGTTATTAGATGGTGCACTGCTTATTTTTTTTTTAATTATTATTTGTTTATTTAGCAGACACCTTTATCCAAGGCGACTTACAGAGACTAGGGTGTGTGAACTATGCATCAGCTGCAGAGTCACTTACAATTACGTCTCACCCGAAAGACGGAGCACAAGGAGGTCAAGTGACTTGCTCAGGGTCACACAATGAGTCAGTGGCTGAGGTGGGATTTGAACCGGGGACCTCCTGGTTACAAGCCCTTTTCTTTAACCACTGGACCACACAGCTTAGTTTATTGTTTTTTTTTCTTTTTTAATTGTATGAAACAGCACTGTTAATACTTTTATTTTAAATTGAAATTAATACAACAAATTTGTAAAAGCCAATTTGTAAAAGCCAAGTATGGTTTTGGAAATAAATGTTCAGTAAAGCAAAGATGAGATGTTCTTGAACTTGTTTGGGCACTTGATAAACTACAATAAAATCCTGGCAGATTAATACAGATGTGATGTGCGATGTATAACTTGATTTTACGCTCTGCTAATTATTACTTTCTAAATTTTGAAAAATGAATAATTTCTAGCAGTTTAACTAAAAACGAAAAACAACACTGTAAAATTATTAATGGAATAAAATGTTGCAATCAAGGGTTATTTTGAAACTAAACCTGTGTATTTTTCTTTATTTATCAGTGTTGAGCATGTAGGAAAAAATAAATTGTAAAAAAAAGGATATTAAGCACAAAAAAGGTGTTTTCCTAAAATTGAAGTCTCAAAAGGGGGGAGCGACTTTTACGCTAGTGCGACCTATAAAACGATTTCTATGGTAAATTAGAATAATATGATGATGTAGCCTTCCTGTATTTAACCAAGTGCAGTTTAGATTCCCACCATCTCCGTTCTAGTTTATGAACCTCATATTTCATCTTACGTGTTGTATCATTAAACCACGCCCAGCAGAGCGAGCTTTCTGGGAAAAAGAATAGTTAGGTGGAGAAGCCGCAATCAGGGAAACATTGTCATTCGGTCCAAGCCATGTTTCAGTTAAAGAGAGAATATCATGGTTGTAATCCTGAATAAAATCACTAATTAACAGAGCCTTATTAGACAGAGACCTGACATTAAATAAACCTGGGCGGAAATTGGTGCAATCAAGAGCATGTGATTGAGCAGGGGTAATAGGAATGTGATGAAGGTTACTGTACACCTCTGTGTTTACTCAACGGGTAGCGGGAATGGCAGGATACCTGAATTTTACACGCCTCTTTAGATTCCCTCCCCTCCCCAGTTCCTAGTTTAAATACCTTGCTTGGTGATGTTCGATGTTATCAGCCAGCCTGCTTGCCCCTGACCTATTTAGGTGCAGTCCATCTTTCCAATATTATCTATTTCTTTTCCAAAAACACATTGGTTAATTGCTTGCCAATTTGGGGATGGCCACATGTATAAAAGAGGAGCTGGGAGACAGCTGCCTGGGTTAGTTAAGCCCCTCACACTGGCGCTCCTACCGGGTCCAGACTCGGGTTCTGGCTACCCGGGTTGCAATCCTGTATAGTGTAAAACCATGTATCTTGATGTGGGTCGACACGCTTTGACCCGGGTCGAGCGAGAGAAAATGCATGATGGGCGGACGAAGTAACAAACAGCCACGCCTGCGTGACGGTTTCACTTCCACAAGGAACATTTCTGTTTTTTCTGTTCAGCCATATTTCTGTTGATTGAGACACATCAAGAAACCTTCGCTGTAATCAACATTTGGGCCAACAATTTAATCCAGAGAAGGTTGGATGGACGCGTCCGTAACAAGCTGCTTCAGTGGCATTGTGTACGCACATTGTGGGCTTTCTTCTGTCACCCAGGTCAACCCTGCTTCTTCAAAAAGCAGTGTGAAATTGCATAGCCGACTCGCATAACATGACCCAGGTAGAGCATGCCAGTGTGAAAGAGGCTTTAGTTTAGGGAAAGGACTGGGAGCAGCAGGTTGTGTTCCCTGTCTCTGCACTGTGATAATACAGCTTGGATGCTGTTTTGTATTGGAATTGTTTGTTTAAATGTTCGTTTTGTTTACTTTGTTGTTTAATAGAAGTGTGTGAGAAGCACTTACACTGCAGTCTTCTGCCTCCGTGTTTGCTATTCCTGCTGCTAGCCAGCCTTGACCACAACACTACCCTGGCAATGCTGTACAACACTTTTAGAAGGCATTGTAAATGGTGCGTTTCCTGTTTTTAACTTTGGTTTCTGGTTAAGGGTTCGTAATTGTTATTAGCGGTGAGTCACTTTTAAAAACACGCACTTGACACTGATTGTCTAGTATTTCCTGTCAGATTTATATCTGATCACAGAGATGTGTAGCGCTAATCAACAATTGGGGAGGTGCGCAGTAAAAAAAAACTGATACATTGACAAAATAAAGATTGACCGCACACTCAGACAAAGTCCAGAAATGTATTTGATCATTTCAGCTTTAGAAAACAAAACAATGACATTCTGACCGCTTGTTTTGTTTTCTAAAGCTGAAATAATCAAATACATTTCTGAACTTTGTCTGATATTTATATCTAATGAAATAATTATATTCTAGTGTTTGTTTAAAACTGCACGTTAGACCAATGTAGCAAATGGAAGCGCACAGCTGATCAGGTTTATGGAATTAATTCATTAGCTAGAAACACCTTTAAGACCACACCCATGCTTGCATTGCTGTTTTCTGGACCAAAGTCTGCGGAGGTAATTTTTCAGTGTTGAACATATGACTGTCCTGCATGTCTTGATGCAATGGGGAAACATTGTATGTCTGTGCAGCACTGCTGGTCTTGTTATCCCCCAATGGGGATTAAATCCTGGGTGGTGGGGATATAGTGGAGGCGATCATATGCACGTGTTTCACACTTCACGTGTTTCCATACATCAGGAGAACCACTTATCCAATTAAGGGATTAATATGTTATTGAAAGTATCCGATTCAGGGGATAGATCAGAGTGTTTTTCTATACATCTGTATGTCACATGTACATTTCTGCTTTTTTTACTGAAGAACCACTTATCCAATTGTCATGAAACTTGGGAATAACATTATTTATCATGTGTTATTGAAAGTATCAGATTCAGGGGATAATGGAGGTGTCTGTCTGTCTGTCCGTTTACTCACCTGTCTGCATGTTTTTAGATTTTTACATCTGGAAAATCACTTGTTAAATTGTTATAAAACATTGTTTTGCTTATTTTCATTCTATACTGTTCTGTACATATTGTTGATATATGTCATGGCCATCAGCTTTTTCATCATTGTCACAAGATGGCTTGGTGGTGACGTCAGACCAGGAAATAGACAGCCACAGTACTGTGCGCTGATTTAATAATAAATAAACAGTTTGCACAAAACAAAACGACCCAAAACAAAAGGCACGATGGCCAAAATAAAATAGACAATAAACAAACAAGTACCGTGCTGGTTGAAATCCAGCATTCATAGCAACTGTAGTTATTTATATCTCTTTTACACTCATGTCTCTCTCCAGATCATTTTCCCTGAACATCCAACCAAGACTGAGTGATTCTTGCCTCTTTTATACAGCTGTGCCTGAGCTCTGTTGCTTGTTAATCATTCAATCTTGCTCAGGCACATTCTACTGTGAAGTGGGAGCCGACCCTCGGGAGGCGACGATGGTAGCCGACCCTTGGTAGCCGACTCTCGGGAGCCGACTCTCTGGAGGCGACCCTCGGGAGGCGACACTTGGTAGACGACGGTGGGAGCCGACTCTCGGGAGCCGACTCTCTGGAGGCGACCCTCGGGAGGCGACCCTCGGGAGGCGACGGTGGATGCCGACCCTCGGGATGCGACCCTCGGGAGGCAACGGCGGGAGCCGACCCTTGGGAGGTGACCCTCGGGAGGCGACGGCGGATGCCGACCCTCGGGAGGCGACCCTCGGGAGGCGACGGTGGGAGCCGACCCTTGGGAGGTGACCCTCGGGAGGCAACGGCGGGAGCCGACCCTTGGGAGGTGACCCTCGGGAGACGACGTCTGTGTTATTATTCTTGATTAAAGGTTGTCTGAAGGCATCACACTGTAAGCCAGTACACAAACTATGCACTTTAGGGTCTGAACCATCTATATATCTCCCTGTTAGTCTCCCCTGGGTTCTCAGATCAAGAACCAAAGTAGTGCTCGAAGTGACAAAACAATCAGGCCTTTGAAACACTGATAAACAAGTGCTATGTTTACAAGGCAGACAGCCTTCTTATGTAATTCACAGTTTATTTACAATCAGGCTTTTTCATCATTTGGAGCCAACTCTGCTTACTGGTATATTAACAACATACAACAGAGATTCACTTTCTTTTCCACAGCTGGAACCTCTGTGATATGAACAAGTTTTGCCACAGACCACAAACAGCAAGAGAAAAAAATATCTAAAGCTTGTATTTATGGATTTAGAATTTGTGATACGGTGCGTGTTGCCAAGGAGACTCAGAGACCATAAAGCTGCGGTTAAGCTCTCACACGCGCATATTTATTTACACTATATATTTCACAAACACAAAACAACAAAACTTGCTGTCACGCACCATTCCTTCACCAACACGATTCTATACTAACTCCCGTGACCACCCTATATTTACACCTGTGGCTGGAGCCTTCATTACTCTTTTAAACATGCATTCAGTTGACGGCTCCAGCCACATTCCCACGTGTGTTTGCAGGGAGGATTTTAACTCCCTTTGCCACCCAAGACTCCCCACACAACACACACACACACATGCTCTGGCAGGGCTTTCACCCTGCCATGCTGCCATGTAATTATATAAGTATTTATGGAAAATCTATGGAAAACTAAAGAAATCTACAGAAGCTAAACATGTATAATGTATAGAAATCCATTCCTTTAAAAAAAAAAATATATATATATATATATATTTATAGAAATCTCCAGAAATATGTCTGTCATAGAATTCTATAGAAATGTGCTAATTGTAGAAATACGTTCCTATATATATTTGTGTGGAACATTAAAGATATGTTTATAGATTTAGATTAATATATACATTCCAATAGATTTCTACTGTTAGTATTATTTAAATGGAATAAAACCTGTTAATTACTCAACACAAAACAATGAAGCTGCTTCCAATCTGCTTTTAGAACACTCAATGTAGAAGTTAATTGCCATTGATTTTGTTACTCGGTTGTAAAGGTCATGGAAGCTAAAATTCAATTTGTATTAGCCAAATACAACAGCACATTTTCAAATACTTCAGTTCTTTCAGTTCTCTCCTTTTTTGGCTGCAGGAGTTTTGCCCAATGTGCCAGCTTCTCTTATCTTTTTCAATGAAATCTTCCTTTAATGACATGTCATCACTGAAAGTCCTTTTTATGCAAATAAATGTAACTCCAGGTGGTTTTCATTAACAATAAATATGGAATTTGATATTTCCTTTTTCAATATTTACAAAATGGTTGAATTATAAATATTTACTTTTGGCTTTTTCATCCTCTGATAAAACAGATCTGTTCCTACAGTTGAAACCTGAAATGAAGAGAAAGTTATTAAAGTCAAACAGGTTTGTATTTGTTTTGCCCTCGTTTTATCAGAGGTTTCAAGACAACACAAATGACAACATTTATAAAGTTTATTTCATTTAGTTCCACAAGATTGGAAACACTTAAAAATAATATTAAAGCACTGTGGCAATGTGCCCTGCCCCAGTGTGTATTTTTATGTTTTATGTTGTATGTAGTGTGTAAATGTTGGTGTATTGTAGTTGGTACACGGGATATAATGTGAATAATGAGCATGAGTGTTTAAAATATATAGTTCTATTTAGGCACAGGGATTGCACAATCACTTCACGTGCATTTAAAGTATTTAATAATATGTGAACACGGGGTTGCACAAATTAGTTCACGTGCTGGGATTCAAGTGAATAATTAATTAGTAATCGAATCCCGGCACAACAGTATATATAGATGCACGTTTTACTCACTCGGGGTTGTGTGTTCAGTGAGTGGAGAACGGGTGTGGAGAAGGAGAAAATAAAAAGTAAAATAAAGTAAATATAAGTTGTTTAGACTCACAGTGTTTGTTTGTTCGTTCACTGTCTGTTTACTGTTTTGTCGTTTTGTTCGTCTATTTATTTTGGCCCAAAGTGCCGTGTTCTGTTTTGTTCAACCTTTTATTTTTGTTTGTTTAATAAACGTACTGAGTGCAGCCATTGCGTCTCAGTTTCAACCAGAGTACTGCCTGCTTGTGTGATTCTTTCTGTCCTGATGTCACACCTACAGCTAGCCTGTTCACAAGCACAAATATTTTTTGTCAGTGTATTCTTGCAAAAATCAAAATGCAATCAAAACTGAAGTTGTTCTTTCTGTGGTACAATTTAACAGTTGCCGATATGCTGGGTGCTGGTAATGCTTTCCAGAAATGAAGTCATCTTTGTCGTGTTCTGTCTCACTTTGACCGCACATCACATGAAAAAAAAAAAAAAGCTTTCTTTGGGTGGACTGGTTTTAGTTTTACTGCCACTGAAAGATAAAACATATTGTATGTCTCTTTTGTTTTAAAAAATCAGGAATACATTGAAGGTTTTTGTATTACAACATGCTTACAGTTTCATATAACCTATAAAGATTTTGAATGTTGATTTCAAGTAATTTTACTTCCAATGAGCCTGTTATGTTTAATGTTGCATTACAGCAGTGGTTCTGAACTGCTATCACTTTGAGAACTGTCACATCAGAAAACACTGCAGCTTAAAGTCTAACAGCTGCGTGTCTTTTTCTGATAACAAGCTGAACTCAGAACAGCTGATTCAAATTTGTTGCCGTTCTGAGACACGGGGGAGGGGCGGAGCCAGCAGCCAACAGAAAACAAACAAAAGGCAGCCAGTGTTCACAGCGACAGCATGTGGATGCGACAGTGTGGGAGAAGTACAGAATCAAGGGAAGTAAATGTTAAAACTTTACAATGCATTAGTAAGACCTCCTCTAGAATATTGTGTTCAGTTCTGGTCACCTCGTTACAAAAAGGATATTGCTGCTCTAGAAAGAGTGCAAAGAAGAGCAACCAGAATTATCCTGGGTTTAAAAGGCATGTTGTATGCAAACAGGCTAAAAGAATTGAATCTATTCAGTGTTGAACAAAGAAGACTACGCGGTGATCTGATTCAAACATTCAAAATTCTAAAAGGTATTGACAATGTAGACCCAGGGGACTTTTTCGACCTGAAAAAAGAAACAAGGACCAGGGGTCACAAATGGAGATTAGATAAAGGGACATTCCGAACAGAAAACAGGAGACACTTTTTTTACACAGAGAATTGTGAAGGTCTGGAACCAACCCCCCAGTAATGTTGTTGAAGCTGACACCCTGAGATCCTTCAAGAAGCTGCTTGATGAGATTCTGGGATCAATAAGCTACTAACAACCAAACGAGCAAGACGGGCCAAATGGCCTCCTCTTATTTGTAAACTTTCTTATGTTCTTATGTTCTTATGATTCTTGGTGTTAGATCTCCTTCTCGACCTGTGAAGATGCTGATAAAGGGAACAGAGTACCGTGGACTAGATGGCCTGACAGTTAATTCCCAGGGTTAGGCAGAAGTCAGCCATCTAGAAAGGGGATTGAGCTACGGTACACTAAATCATTGACCCAGAAGGTTAACCCTTTGCGGTCCATTTATTAATTGTGCGTCAGGCTCGCCAGGTCTAATTTATTTTCACACGCGCAGTTAATTTTAGACGCGCTGTTTAAAAGTATTTTTTTCCACAGTCAAACGGGTTTAAATGGCCCTGCATATCAACAAAGCACTCACTAGGCATCTCCAGCCCCGCCCCACCCTTTCGTTCGCTATCGCTTTCACATATGCTACCAAATAAATAATAATAATAATAGTCGTACATACCGATCAATCATCTCCTGATGACTCGTTTTATCACCAAACTCCTCAATAATGCAATCCAAGTCATTATTTTATTGCTATAACATCTCGAAAAAGCTCTGCAAATGTCCGTGATAGTCTCTGTGCACTGATACAGTAACACCCAGCTTGTTTCCATATGACCGCCCCATCTGATGCCAGGGGCAAGTATGACTATTCATGAGATCCGCCTTTTTTTTTTTTTTTTTTTTATCGGCTTGTCTCGGCTCCTTTCGCTCCCACTCAGCCATTGAATGGTTTTCTCGGCTTTTTCCGTAGAAAAAAAGACTTTTTTGCGTTTTTTTGCGTTTTTTGGATGATGTCGGACAGGGTCCGACAAAGGACCTGATAGGAATAATTGCAATGTCGGACCCAGTCCGACAATGGACCGCAAAGGGTTAACGGTGTGGAATCCACGGATTGGAGGAGCGGGTGCGCTTGTTAACCAAGGGGTCATGGTTGACAGTATATAAAGGGGACGTACTGAGGTGATTTGTTCCTTTGTGAATGGTTAAAAACTGGTAACTAAAAGGAAAACTGTGCTGTGATAATCATGAGTGTTTGTTTTGTTTGTCGTTATTAAATACTGTTTGTTACTATTTAGACAGCTAACACGATCCGGAGCTGTCACCAAAGGCCAGCACTAAACCTGGATCAAAATCACTGCACTTGGTTTCACCAAGGACTATATATTCACAATGAGCACTGGAGCACGCACAGTGGACTTGTGTTTGTGTTTGTGTTTGTGTCTGTGTTACGTGTGGGTGAATAAGAACGGGACTGTTTATTATTTGGGAACCAACCGTGGATTTAAACAGAGCAATACACGCCACCATTGCACCTGGATTATCGTTGTCTGTCTGATTATTGATCATCTGCACCTGCACACTGTTAACCACTTTGACACAGTGTGTCGAGAGACTGTGGAGCATCACGTTGTGTGTGTCTGTGTGTGTCGAGAGACTGTGGAGCATCACGTTGTGTGTGTCTGTGTGTGTCAGAGAGACTGTGGAGCGTCACGTTGTGTGTGTCTGTGTGTGTCTGTGTGTGTCTGTGTGTGTCAGAGAGACTGTGCAGCGTCACGTTGTGTGTGTCTGTGTGTGTCTGTGTGTGTCAGAGAGACTGTGGAGCATCACATTGTGTGTGTCTGTGTGTCAGAGAGACTGTGCAGCGTCACGTTGTGTGTGTCTGTGTGTGTCTGTGTGTGTCCGAGAGACTGTAGAGCGTCACGTTGTGTGTGTCTGTGTGTGTGGAGACTGTAGAGCGTCACGTTGTGTGTGCCTGTGTGTGTGGAGACTGTAGAGCGTCACGTTGTGTGTGTCTGTGTGTGTCTGTGTGTGTCAGAGAGACTGTGGAGCGTCACGTTGTGTGTGTCTGTGTGTGTCAGAGAGACTGTGGAGCATCATGTTGTGTGTGTCTGCGTGTGTCAGAGAGACTGTGGAGCGTCACGTTGTGTGTGTCTGTGTGTGTCAGAGAGACTGTGGAGCGTCACGTTGTGTGTGTCTGTGTGTGTGGAGACTGTAGAGTGTCACATTGTGTGTGTCTGTGTGTGTCAGAGAGACTGTAGAGGGTCATGTTGCATGTGTCTGTCGAGATTGTGGAGCGTCACGTGCGGAGAGAGATTGGGTGCCTGCACAGCCAATGGGGTGCTGAGTTATGGTTGTGCCAATGGGCAAAAGAATGGGCGGAGCCATGGTTATAAGAGAGTGTGTTATGGTGCCGTTTCTGGGCTGAACGCAAGAGATGAGAGAGAGAGTGAATCCACTGAGAAAAGAGTGTCCTGAAAGAGTGATCAATTGAAGCGCTAAGCGGGAAATTAATATAACATTTTTCACTGATTTGAACTTCGCTCTGTTGTCTGCCTCTTTCTTCACCGCTGGAGCCCGCCTTAGTCGGCTGCTACAATATATATACAGTAGAATTTAATTGACCTGCGCCCCATTTATCTGCACCCCATTCATCCGCGACTTCAATTATCCGTGGCTCCCTCACGAGCTGTATCTCTGAAACAGTACAGTATTACCAATGTAGACTTACCGCCTGCGGTGCACACACACACACACACACATAACAACACATGCATCAGTCTAAAACCTGTGGAGCAGACGCAAAGACAGCAGTGCTACAGATGGGAGGATTCATTTATTGGTATGAACAGCAGAAAGATTCCAATTCTGTAAAATTTGTTCTCCTGAGGCAGTTACTTAGTGAATATTTAGCCTCACTGAATTAGTAGCTTATTGATCCCAGAATCTCATCAAGCAGCTTCTTGAAGGATCCCAGGGTGTCAGCTTCAACAACATTACTGGGGAGCTGGTTCCAGACCCTCACAATTCTCTGTGTAAAAAAGTGCCTCCTATTTTCTGTTCTGAATGCCCCTTTATCTATTCTCCATTTGTGACCCCTGGTCCTTGTTTCTTTTTTCAGGTCAAAAAAGTCCCCTGGATCGACATTGTCAATACCTTTTAGGTCCTTGATTAAAAAACAGTAAATTTAAAAGAATAATCCTATCTTTAAGAACTCAATTCTATAAAAGCTTTTTTTTAAATAGTACTGTGTTATTCAGACATACAAAACAGTCTTATCCACCCATCTAAAATGAATAATTAGAATGTAGTAGATACATATCTAAGACATTTATTTTTCAGGCAGAGAATTTTGCTTACCCTCTTCTTTTGAGGAATAATTAATTCAGAGCGGGTGATGTCAAAAAATAGGAGAGAGAGTTTTCAGTCCAGTCTCGATTCGGGATTTCAAACTGCAAAGGTTGGGTTCCTCAAGTCACAAGCTCAGGTTGAGATTGAAAATGGACAGAACAATTTAGTAGGGTTCAAAGTACATTATGTGATAATTCTAGGAGAACATCACCAAACTGTAACAGGTTGTTTTAAGTCCAAGAAACACCATGACTTTAGTTAAAGGGCACCTGTACCCAAAAATAACAAAGCTCTCTAAGTGCTCCGCATATCCAATAAATGCTTCTTGCTGCACTGATTTGGTCAACAAGTCGTGGGTTACGCTCTGGGTTAAGTTGCACTTTGAACCTGAATGCTACGAAAGGAACATGCAGTCAGAGCTTCTGGGGTATGACTGCAAGACAAGGCTAAAACCCAATGCGATGCCAACAATATTTGCCCACAAGAAGAAGAAAATGTCACACAGCAAAGGCCGACATCATTGTGTAGCACGAGAAAATAATCAAAATGTAGGTCACTGTATATAACTGAATTGTTTTTTATTAACAATAAGGAATAAACTACATCAAAGTGGGCAAGATAAATGACGAGACTGAAGGTCAATGTCACCAGAAGCCCGAGATACTAGTATACAGGCTTTTTATTGCACACTTTGATGCACTTAATTTGTTATCAGTTGTAGCCGTTTACAAATGTTTGAAAAAGTAGAACCCTTGTATGAATTATAGAAAAAAGAGAAGTAACTGCCTGTTAGTGTGTTTCCTCCTTTCTCTTTCAGGCCAGAGTGCTTTGTTCTGTGTAGGCTATGTACCTTGAAGTATATATGTAGAATGATTTTACTTTAAATGTGCATGGTATGGAGGATTTGTATAAAAATGATTGACAGACAAAAGTTATTGCAGCAGATTTTTCATAAAACACATTTACTACAAGTGCACCAAGCATTTGGAGCCTTCTTGGTTCAGTTTCCTGGGATTAGGCTGGTTGCAGACTCCTCCTCTTATCCTCGTCTGAATATTCACTATCGCTGAATGACAAAGTTCAACTGGGGTATTTGGTCTTCAACGCTTCATATACGTACCCTTCTATTTGTTTTTTTTTCATCCATAATAACTACCTCTACAGGTACCCTTTAACAGAAGGTTTGTTATGTTGTAATCAAGCAAAACATGACCCGATCAGTTCACAAAACATGACCCGATCAAATCCCAGAAAACTAGCAACACATAGCTACCATTATTATATATTAATGCATGGAATAAATTGACGATAATGCCTTGTAGTATTTCTAGCAGCTAGACATACAACTTAGTTTATAGGAAAATTGTGAGCTCTGATGGGCTGAATAGCTTATTCCCGTCATAAAATGTCTTATGATTTTGTGGTATTTTTATTTTTATTATTATTATATAAAAAAAAAAAAAAATGGTAACAGAAAAAGCTAGGGAAATGCTAGGAGTAACACTGTCAAAGTAAATTAATTTTAAAGCATTATTCTTTGTAATATATTGTATTGCCTACATCTCCAGTAAACGCTAATTTGGTTTACAGTACTAGTTTCTGTATTTTATTTATGCATTCTAGTCACATGCAATGACACCTCATTTCACAGTGGACCTATGTCCCTCCATGCACACGGATAAACAAAGGTCCACTGTGTGTGTGTATCTGCATGCAATAAGGCCCGGCTGGGCGTCCGTAAACATCGACTATACGGACGCCTCAGGGTGTCCGTATGAGAAGTCTGTATATTCAATGTATATGGACTCCCTAAAGGACCGTATTGCATTTATAATCCAGGTAACACACTGGATTTGAAGAAAAAAGCATAAATCATGTTTAAGGCAAAAAATTATTAGTGTTCTTTATTAAATATCCTTACGCCAAATAAAGTAGTCTCATATAACCTCACACTAAGGGCCGGACCAAATCAAACCTGGATCGCTCTTGCGAAAGAGTGTTTATGCGATAATATCGCTAGTTTACATATCACATTTTCTTTATCCTGAAAACACAACTAGCCATTTCCAATCCGCGAAAGGGGCGGAGAGAAGTTTCACAGGAGTAGGAGGGACCACGAAAGCAACATGAAAACAGCTGTTGACCAATCACCAGTCGGTATTAGTGATATTTTGAAGGGGCGGAAACAAGGTGGTAACATGCGAAAAGGCAGACGAAGACAGCTAGGGTAGAAAAAAAATAAAATAAAAATCTGTGTTGTTGCGTTTACAAACCACTAAAAATACATTATTTGAAGTGACAAAGTCGGGGTGAGTGAGCATAAAGACAGCGATTATTTATTTTTTGGTGTTTTTTTCTGTTTTGCTATCTTCCTGTTCATTTAATTGTTCTTCATCCAAATCGGCATGTCTACTTACTACTTTGGGATTTTTTGCAGTTAATTGGTCACTCAGGGTTCTATTCATAAAGGGTTAACGCCTGTTGAAATGAGAGAACAGGAGTACATGATCAGATTTCATCCATAGCCGCCTGTAACAGGGGAGATCTGGACTGACTATTTGGCACGTCCGTATTACTGCAGGTAGAGGGCAGCAGTCTCGTGGGATCCGCCTGTCGGTCATGGCGATGACACGGAGAGGTGGGGAAGAGGGTGTGTGTGCTTTCCCTCTCTCTGAGTGGCTGAGGGGCGGGCCTTGGGAGACTGCTCGGCCCATAAGATCTGGCTTGGTTGTGCGCTCGGGTGGCCGTGTTGGGGGAAGTACAGTGTCGCTGGCAGAGGAGGCCGGCGTGAAACAAGGAGCAGGCGAGCCCGACTGAGGGGACAGCCTTCCGTAAAAATAATTTACAAAGTAAAAGAAATAATTACCTACCAGAGGGGGCGTGGGTAGATATACAGGGAACCCTGGCCAACCCCAGTGTATAAGCACAGCTGAGTGTAGGACGGAGACCCGTGCTGACCGGCTTAGCGGCAGTGGGGGCACTGCATAAGCAGCACTTTTGTTTGTAGTTTTATTACTGTGTTTTATTTTCCCTTTTTCTTTCGCCTTCTGTTTTCATTATTACTTTTGAGCACTTGAAGGTGCACGGAGTTGGATACCTGTGTTGGTAACCCCGTGGTCCTGGTTTACTGTCGGCAGTATCCAGACCACGGACAACAGCGCCCTCTGCGGGCTAAACTAAATAAAACACTTAATAAGAAAAATAAATAAATCTGGGCACCTGTGCGGTGTTTCCAAATAAAATCTTCTGTCTCCCGTGTCAGTGAATACCCCCACCCTTCCACACGTGGTGTCAGAGTGGGATTCACTGGCACTGCCCACACAGAGCAGTGCAAAACCAGGGAGCAGAATGGATCCCCAGCAGTTCACCACCTTCATGGATCTCCTGCGGGAAACCCTTACTGCGGTGGTGCAGGGGAGTGCAAGAGCTGCGGGGCCAGACCCATGGCTACAGCAGCCCACGAAGATGACGGCAGAGGATCGGCCAGAAGCATACCTGGAGGTATTTGAGGCGTTGGCGATCTCTGCTGGGTGGGCCCGCGAGCATTGGGCTAGCTACCTCCTGCCCCAGTTGACTGGGGAGGCGCAGGTGGCGGCGAGGACCCTGGATCCGGCGGCAATGATGGAGTACCCCACGCTGAAAGCTGCCATCCTCAACCGCGTGGGTGCGACTCCGGAGGGCTACCGCCGCAAGTTCAGGGAGGAGAACTTCTCGGCGGAGGAACACCCCAGGGCCATCGCGCATCGTTTGCAGGATTACGCACGGGGATGGCTGAACCCGGGAGCCACCACCACTGCCAGGCTGGTGGAGGTAGTGGTGGTCGAGCGGTTCCTGCAGTGCTTGCCTCCGGAACCGCGGGTGTGGGTGCAACGGCAGGCACTCGCCACCCTGGAGTTGGCGATCCAACTGGCAGAGCAGTACCAGGCAGCGGAACCAACGCCCGCTAAGCTGCCTGGAAACCGCGCTACACCAGCATCACCCCCTCTACTGGCCCCAGGGAGGGCGAAGGGACTTGGGGGGAGGGGTAACAAAGTCTTTGGATGGAGTGTGGCGGTGGGAGCTCCCGGCCCGAGAACTGGGGCAGAGTGGGGTCACCCACGGGCTGCTGCAGTGTTGGACCGGGGTCTCGCGCGGCCACCCTCCCGTCGAGCCCCTTTGATGTGTCCTGTGTTTCAACCTCCTGCTGAAGCTTCCTGGCGAGAAACCAGTTCACTGATGTGTGGAAAGAGCTGGGAGGGTAGCCACATCAACCGGGATTGCCCCGCTATAGGATGTGACGTCATTCGACCAGGTAAGACTGTTCCAATCCATCAGTCACTCCAGCAGACGGGTTTTGTGATTCCTGTGTCAGTGGATGATACACAAACCCAGGCTCTCTTAGATTCAGGGTGTAGTCAGTCCCTGATACAAGAGAGCTTAATCTCACCGGGGCATAAGCAAATAACGGGACAGGTGCATATAAAATGTATTCATGGGGATGTGCGCACTTATCCCAAAATGTACGTAAATCTGAAAATTGGCCAGCAGGTGACGCGAGTGCAATTGGGTTTGTGTCCTCGATTGCCGGTACTGGTAGTTCTGGGACGGGACTGTGAGCAGTTTAAAACTTGGTTGGCTGCTGTGACGGCCCCGTCCTCCTTATTGGCTAAGAAAGAGGAAGTAATTGGCGAGATCTTTCCCTTTCGTGACCGGATTGCTATTGCCACAGATTTAGACCCGCAAAACTAAACGGGAACGCCGGGCCGCTAAGAATGAGGGCTGGCAATGGAGGGAGTCCGAGAAGTATCAGGTGGGGGCGATTGGTGAAGAGACTGGGGGAGGCGCGGAGTCAGCGCAGGGGTCTGGCTCGGCTGCCTCCGTTCAGGACCGACCTGATTCCGAGTTAGAAGCCATGGGAGCTGATTTTTTAGCTCGTTCCCGTGACTTCCGACTCGAGCAAGGGCGTGACGACGTGCTGAGCAGGCTCTTTGACCAAGCAGCGGTGGTTAATGGTCGTGTGGTCGAGCCCAGACGCGCCGCCACGTACCCTCACTTTGAAATTGATCGAGACCTTTTGTATCGTGTTGAAAAATTACCCCAGACGGGGGAAGTGCATCACCAGTTGCTCATTCCTCAGCCCTTTAAGGAGGATTTGTTGCAGCTTGCTCACGTTATTCCCCTGTCTGGTCATTTGGGAAGGGACAAGACTAAAGCGAGGCTCGTGACACGGTTCTATTGGCTGGGGCTGGATGGTGACGTCAGACGTTTTTGCGAACGCTGTGGGGAGTGTCAGAAAGCTAGCCCTAGAGCCGTCCCACGAGCTCCCCTGGTGCCATTGCCCCTAGTGGAAGCTCCGTTTGAGCGTATTGGAGTAGATATAGTGGGACCGTTAGAAAGGAGTGCGGCAGGATACACACACCTATTGGTCATTTTGGATTATGCTACGCGTTATCCAGAGGCCATTCCCCTCCGATCTGCGTCTGCTAAATCTGTTGCCAACGAGCTTGTGAAGGTTTTCTCCCGGGTGGGGATCCCCAAAGAAATACTGACCGACCAAGGCACCAACTTTATGTCCCGGCTAGTCCGCGGAACATGTAAACTTTTGGGGATTAAGACCATTAGGACCTTGGTTTTTCACCCCCAGACTGATGGTCTTGTGGAGCGTTTTAATAAGACCCTCAAAAACATGTTGCGCAGATTTATTAGTAGTGATGTGCGTTACTGGGACCAGCTGATTCCGCCCCTTCTCTTTGCTATCAGAGAGGTACCCCAGGCTTCCATGGGTTTTTCGCCATTCGAGTTGCTGTATGGTCGGAGACCCCGGTGTGTGCTCGATCTGGTCAGAGAGATGTGGGAGGAACAGCAGGACAATTCGACCAATACTGTCCGGTATGTGTTGGACCTGCGCAAACGTCTTGAGTCTGTGGGAAAATGGGCACATGACAATTTGCAGCAGGCTCAGCACAGACAGGAGACCCAATGTAACAGGGGGGCCCGGTTGCGCACGTTTCAGCCGGGGGATAAGGTGCTTCTGTTATTACCCAGCTCTGAGTCCAAACTTCTGGCGAAGTGGCAAGGGCCGTTTGAGGTTACACGCCGGGTTGGGACGGTGGATTATGAGATCTGCCAGCCGGAGCGACGGAGAGAAAAGCACATTTACCATGTAAACCTGTTGAAACCTTAGTTACAGCCGGAGGCTTTGTTAGCGGCGCAAGCAGATGACGTCACCGACCTGGGACCTGATCTTTCTGTGTTGGCGAAACAGGGGTCGGTACAGATTGCAGATAATCTGACACCAACCCAGAAATGTCAGGCTCGGGCGCTGGTGGCGGAATTTCCTGATGTGTTTTCTCCCGTCCCGGGGCAGACTCGAGTAGCCCACCATCACATTGAGACTGAGCCGGGGGCGCTAGTTCGCCAGAGGCCGTACCGCATACCTGAGCGCAAAAGGCAGGTAGTAAAGGCGGAGATTGACGAGATGCTCAGACTGGGGGTAATAGAGGAGTCCCAAAGTGACTGGAATAGTCCAATTGTTTTAGTGGATAAGCCGGACGGGTCAACTCGATTTTGCATTGACTTCAGGCGAGTTAATGAAAAATCGAAGTTTGACGCTTATCCCATGCCCCGGGTAGATGAGTTGCTGGAGCGTCTTGGCACGGCTCATTTTATGACGACACTGGATTTAACGAAGGGGTACTGGCAGATACCCCTGACCTCAGAGTCCAGAGAGAGGACGGCGTTTTCGACTCCCTTCGTGTTGTACCAATTTAGGACCATGCCCTTTGGGCTGCACGGAGCACCAGCCACTTTCCAGCAGATGATGGACCGCATTTTGCGGCCCCATCAGCAGTACGCCGCTGCTTACATAGATGACGTGGTTATCCACAGTGAGGATTGGCCGAGTCATCTGTGTAAGGTAGCGGCGGTGCTGCGATCCTTGCGGGGGGCTGGGCTCACTGCTAACCCAAAGAAATGTGCCATTGGGAAGAGTGAGTCGGAGTATTTGGGGTATCGAGTAGGGAGTGGCCAGATCAGACCGCTGATTGCTAAGGTGAAAGCCTTGACTGACTGGCCGGTCCCTACAACCAAAACCCAGGTGCGCTCTTTCTTGGGACTAGTGGGCTATTACAGGAAGTTCATCCCGAGCTTCGCCACGCTCGCTGCTCCTTTGACAGACCTCACCAGGAAGGCTGCCCCAAATACGGTTTAGTGGACGGAGCCGTGCCAGAGAGCCTTTCTCGCTTTGAAGCGAAGGCTGTGTAGCAAGCCAGTGCTATGCAGTCCTGATTTTAGTAGGAGGTTCACCCTGCAGACGGATGCGTCAGAGACAGGTCTCGGGGCGGTGTTGTCTCAGGAGGTGTGGGGAAGCGAGCACCCGGTCCTGTATATCAGCAGGAAGCTCCTTCCCCGCGAGAAAAACTATAGTACCATCAAGAAGGAGTGTCTCGCAGTAAAATGGGCAGTCGAGTCACTCCGGTACTACCTCCTGGGGAGACACTTCACCCTGATTACGGATCATGCCCCCTTAGCATGGCTTCACCGGATGAAGGATAACAACGCCAGAATCACGCGGTGGTACTTGGCCCTGCAGCCCTATGCCTTCAGAGTAGTCCACCGAGCAGGGAAACTGCATCAAAACGCAGATTTTTTCTCTCGGGAAGGCATTGGGTTGTAGGATTTTCGAATGGACCGGTGGTGCCATTCTGAGGGGGAGGATGTGTAACAGGGGAGATCTGGACTGACTATTTGGCACGTCCGTATTACTGCAGGTAGAGGGCAGCAGTCTCGTGGGATCTGCCTGTCGATCATGGCGATGACATGGAGAGGTGGGGATGAGGGTGTGTGTGCTTTCCCTCTCTCTGAGTGGCTGAGGGGCGGGCCTTGGGAGACTGCTCGGCCCATAAGATCTGGCTTGGTTGTGCATTCGGGTAGCCGTGTTGGGGGAAGTACAGTGTCGCTGGCAGAGGAGGCGG